>JAABNY020000063.1:21472890-21485646 GCA_015164015.2 Brevimyrus niger | reverse complement strand
TAGAGGGGGGTGGGGGGCGGGGTGGGGGGTGGGTGTTTTTTCTGAAGCGGGCCCAACGGAGGAAAAAACCCCCCCCCCCCCCCCCCCCCCCCACTCTCCAATAGGAAGCTGCACGGTCCCGGTCCACGGCCCTCAAACTGAACACATCCTCACTCACTCGCCTTCCTGGGTTTTTTTTCCTGCAGTGTTCCTGTCCTTATCAGCGCTACGTTTAGTGGGGGCCTCTCGCTTGTCAGTTTCCTGGCCCCCACATCCTCAAAATATAACAGGCTGTGCCCCCCCCCCCCCCAAAGACCAGCAGCTCTTTGCTGTCAGCAGATTCTCTCCCTTTCATCTCAGATGAATAACAAAAAAAAAAAAGTCACAGACTTCACTCTCTCCCCAAACCTCTGATGAAGGACAAAAAGCTGCAGTCGTTCTGACCGGAAATCTCCATTCCTTTTAAAGGACAAAGGTGATAAGAATTCCGCTTTTGTTAAAGATGTCAGCAGTTTGCTTGGTTAACCTTTTTTTTTGTAGGAATAAAAAACTCAACCGAGAGATTAGCATGTCCATTTCTCATGAGGAGGGTACATTAAAGCCCGATCTGCTCCCCCAGAGCAACACTGACTCATCCCTAAAAGGCGGGAGACCTGAATGTCACAGACGGAAGAGCTTGTTAACTTGTTAACTTGTTGACGCCGAAGAGATACGCTGAACATCCTTCACCACTTTGAGGCTTGACCGCGTTTTGATCACCAGTGTTGGGGAAGTTTACTCACAAAAGTATGTCCATTACAGTCAGAGATGGTAAGTTCTGGTCCAGAAAGTAGAAATCCAGACCAAGGTTTTGTTTCAACTGGCAAGTTGAGTACTCGGTGATGATGGCTCTTTATACTCAACTTGTAGGCTGAAACAAGACCTGGATTTGTACTTTTTGGACCTGAACTTTCCATCTCTGACTGTAATGGACATACTTTTGTGAGTAAGCTTCCCCAACACTGGTGATCATCTTGCTGTTTTTACTTCCTTCTCCAAACTTCATACGATCAACATCCACCCCCCCACACACACACATGGGATCGAACCCCAACATGAATTTCCACAAACCAGAATAAAATAAAAGATCATGTCGTCTCAAAAATGAAGACATATACAAGCAAGACGACAGTGGATGGGCATTACTCTGGACGGCCATTACTCTGGACGGCCATTACTCTGGACGGGCATTACTCCGGACGGGCATTACTCCGGATGGGCATTACTCCGGACGGGCATTACTCCGGACGGCCATTACTCCGGACGGCCATTACTCCGGACAGCATTACTTCCGGACGGGCATTACTCCAGACGGCATTACTTCCGGACGGGCATTACTCCGGACGGCCATTACTCCGGACGGGCATTACTCCAAAAGGGCATTACTCCAAATGGGCATTACTCCGGATGGTCATTACTCCGGACGGCCATTACTCCGGACGGCCATTACACCAGATGCACACTCACCCTGGCAGTCATTCCCCCAGTGTCCCGGGCAGCACTCTGGCACCGTGACCTGCGTGTGGCACTCGAACGTGCAGTCACGGGACAGCAGGGAGGAACTGAACACCGACCTGTAACTGGAACTGGGAAGAGACACACAGAAAAACCCCCACTTACTCCGGCAAGTGGCATCATGCAAACCCGAAAGGCCATCCAGGCTGTTACTGCCTCAGCCTTCGTCTGACCGTGCCGTCGGCCATGTTAGGTAACGGCAGCGTGGTCTGCCCCTAGTGGTTGGGAGTGTGTGCCCTGAGATGGACCGGCATCTCATGCGGGGTAATCCGTACCACACACAGCCCTGACCAGAATGAAGAGATAGGAGATGAACTGACAAATGGGTAGCAAAGAACACGATGTGTTGGTTTAACTGATTACTGTTACAGTTCTTCATATTTCATTTCATTAATCAAATAGTGAAATGACTTCAGAGTTGAATGTATGTGGCAACAAGTTACAGGTTATCCGCTTGGATTTTGGATTAACTTGTCTTGTGAATAGTATGAACAGACAGCCATTGTACAGAGCAGTACAGAGTCTCCTCGGCTTACGATAGGGTTACGTCCTGAAGTACCAGTCGCAAATGCGAAACAGCGTGAACTGAGTATGAATACGGTACGATAAACAAGTACATTAATAACTGCTGCCATTGACTAAATAAATAATTACTGTAACTAGCTAAATAAAACTCATTAAAAGGTAAAAAAAATTGAATGCAAGTTGTTTCGGTTAAACACAGAAAGGAAAACATATGATAGACTATTAAACACTGTATGTATGAGGTGCTTGAGCTGCCGATCGGTACAGAGACTGGAGTCGTGGCTGAGAGGATCAGGAGAAAGCATCGTACGGCAATATCGCTACTCCAGGGGCAGACGGGGGGGGGGGACTGCTGAATCTGCACCATCACACCATCGTAGTGTTGGAATACCCTAAGTTGAATCATCATACAGTGAGGAGAATCTGTCTATAGATTGTAATAAATGCAACTATTATTGACAGAGGAAGTATTAGAATCAGTAGGAATAGAAATTCTTAGAAACTCTCCAGGGACTTTTGGTGACTGACGCTGCCCCAGCAGCTTGTTTCCCTCCCCGACGTTTGTCAGAGTTGTCGGTCTAACAGACGGCCTCCCAGAACACTGTCCAACTGGAGCAGCCTTCCGAGATCCACTCACCTGCAACCAGGTGTCCCTGACACCTTTGGAAACATTCTTGAGGGACAGACGCTGGAGGCCTTGAGGAAACACCGAGCGCAGACCTGGGAGGTCAACACTGATGACTTATCACACCGGCTCTGTGGGGGGCGGGGGCGGGGCGGGGGCGGACATATGATCAAAACCCACAGGATTGAAGCTCCAGTGGCTGCTGGACGCAGGTTTGATTCTCCGATTGTCAGGGTCAAAGTTCATCGGAAAAGGAACCTCTTTGTTCACTGGGCTTTGGTTCGAACAGGAGGAAAAAGAAGGTTCTGACTGTGACTTCATTACAGCCACCACAAAACCTCTTACTTTCATAAATATTATTACTATTATTAACATACGTGCAAAATCGACATAAAAACAGGGAAGGAGTGCTTTCAGCTGTCAAACACTGAATTATTCATAAACATACAACCACATGCATGGGAAAAGGAGGGGGAGGCGTACCCCCCAATAATAAAATTGGCTTTATTCCTCACTCAATAAGTAGACCTTTGAATTTATATGATCAAGCTGTGCCCCCCCGCCATCGCATACAAGCCCAGGCAGATCACACACATCAATCACAGTTATAAGATGTGACCACCGACAGCCACTCGACTTTTGGAATTAAACTAAAAGAGACTAAAACCTACAGCCACCCGTCTGAAACCTGAGCCCTGGATCCCAAAGCTCACCTTTGTGGAGTCAGCGACCGGCGCGCTGAGGATGTGCACCAGCAGCAGCGGGAGAAGGTTCCGGAACAGAGCTGCCATGGCGGCAGGTGGGATTCTTGGGCCCTTCACGCCTGCGTGCGCCATCTCTCAGAAGCTGGTCCCAGTGTCCGCCCCCTCGGCATGCGGACCTTCCTTTTAAACTCCACCCGTCTATCACCTCCCCCTACTGGTGACCCCCTCCCTTTCCTGTGTAATGGGGTGAATGAAAAACTTTCAACAGGCTGAATCTCACACATACACACACACACACACACACTTACACATTTGTATCCATATCTTTGTGGGGACCGTCTATTCATATCTAATTGAAAAACCCTAATCCCAACAATAACAACCTTAACCTTAACCCAGCCCTAACCCCAAGTAAGTAAGTAACCAAACAAAATACAAGAGTTTTGGTATTTTTAGTATTTGACTGCAATCACAGACTCAGTACAACTCAGTTTCCCCCAAACGTCAAAATGACTTGTTTTTAATCACATTGTGGGGACATTTGGGGCCCATAACGTAATATATATAAACCATGCTCTCTCTCTCTCTTTCCCTCCCTCTCTCTCTCTCTCTCTCTCTCTCCCTCTCTCACACACACACAGTATATGCCCTATTTCAGGCTCTGTCAGCAGTATAAAAACTGAGCAACATAAAAAACTAAAGGAGAAAACTGAGCGGCAGAGAATCGCAGGATTTCCTTGACAGGCCACCGCTGGCCCCAAACCTTGCCCTGCTCCTCACTTCCATGTTTGCGTTATTTTCTGCCGTGTCATGGCTTCTGTATTCTTGAACAAAAAGCGCAAATATTTGAGATGCGGGAGGGCACTGGGTTCAGGCCCTGCAGCTGATAGCAGAGCCGTGCTGAGGAAGGTGCTTCATCTGAAAATCGACAATCTGTTCTGGCGCTATGGACCAAAGTCAGCAAACTGTGCGGTTAAACTTCTGGTTTAAATCATTCCTGGGTGTTTGTGTGTCTGTGTGGGTCATGTTCCCACAATGTCATAAAACCTGTTATTTCTACCCTGGCAAAAATCTGGGACTGCAATCAAAAGATGTAAAATGCCAAACGTCTTGTATTTTGTTTGGTTGCTTATGGTTAAGGTTAGGACTGTGTTAGGGGTTAAGGTTGTCCTTGTTATGATTAGGGTTTTACCAATAGAAATTAATGGACGGTTCCCACCCAAAGATATGAAAGAAAGACGTGTGCGTGTGTGTGTGTGTGTGTGTGTGTGTGAGTGTGTGTGTGTGTGTGTGTGTGTGTGTGAGTGTGTGGAGGCAGAGGGTGCCCTATACAAACTGTCTTAAGAATCCAGATGCCTTTCTGACGAAGGCAATAAAAAATATAGAAGTCCCCCCCAGGACTCTAAAATTCTTCTACAACCTTCTACAAAAATCACAGAATTGCGGCGTGTTCTTAAAAACAGGTATCAGACTAATGTGCCCAAGTTTGTTAGGATGGGAATCATTTGAGTGAAGCTCAGTGATCTTAACCCACGAACACGGGTTTTAACAGCAAAGACCCGCGACCCGGGCAGGTGTGGCGAGGCCCCGGGCCCCCCGTTCCGGACGGCTCCGTCAAGAGAGCCTATCCTGTCGGAGCAGCGGGCCCAGCATAGGAAACCAGGCAAGAGAGTGAATTACGACGCGCTGGGGGGGGGGGGGGCATGTCCTACTCACTCACTGCAAAGCTGCTTTGGAGATAGCAGCACCAAAAGATAATCAACTTTATATGTACACCTCCCCCACCCCCCCAGCCATTCCTGAAAGTAACGTTTCCCTCATTCATAGCTCAAGAGGGAAAATGCGAGATACATAAAAGTACTCTGGGTGACTTTTACTTGGATGTCGTTTGATAATGTGTCCCGTTCCCTGTTATCATTTCAGCTATTACCAGTTATTACCCATGAACACAAACCAGCCTAAGGACATGTCCTGGTAAATCCTACCAGGCCCGGCAATTTCTGAGTGCCGCTTTGAATGGATTCCTGATCTAGAGAAACAGTTTTTCTGACCAACTCCTCTGTACTGGTGAATTTACGGATAGAAAAATCTCTACCACTTGACTGTTTACATTTATATTTTTAGTCATTATTTTATTTACTGTAACATTCCCCCACAATTTGCTCGTTCATAAGCCTCTGTTAAATTCAGCTCTCCTGTCCTGCCCCCCCCCCTCCTGTACAGCATGGTTGCAGCCTGGGGTGCCTTAAGGGGAGGGAAAGTTAGCATGATTCCAAAGGCCCTGAATGACTGGGAATTTGGAACATAATTTGTTTGGTCTGGGTTTGGTATGAAGTCCTGTTTCTGCCACACAAAACAAAAAATAGTTGCCTTGATGGCCAAGAAGACGATGAACCAAGCACCAAGCTGAGGAAGCTTCAGCTGATGTATTGCTTTTCCAGTGTGTAAATAAATCAGCGTCTTTTTAAAAGCGAGAGGAAACATTTTAATTCCCACCTCTGGCAGCCATGTACCGTATGTCCACAGTTGGCTATTTAGCCTCTGTGACCTTTTAACAGGGTTACATGATTAATTGATTGGCCAGTGTAAACTACTTTTAAAATCGTAGTTTTTTTCAGTCTGTATAAAACTAAAACGAACGCCGGATTTAGTTTTTGACTCATACTTGCACACGTCCCGTGAATTGAAATGAACTATAGGTTAATTCAAGTGCATAAAAAAATAAGGATGTAAAAATGTCCCCAAAATACGTGTTCATTTGGGCTGGTGTTCTGACAAGACGTCATACTTTATCAGAACATCATACCATAGGGCTAATCAATAACCCTAACTCTAACACTTAACGTAACCTTAACCCTAACCCCCCAAAACCCCTAAAACCCTTACCTTAACCCGAAACCCTAAAACCTAACCCTAATCCCAAGACGGTGGAACAGCACATGCGTAAAAAGGCTCGATAGGTATGATGTTTTGTCAGAACACCAGATTTCAAGATTGTAATTGATACTGATGAAACATTACAGAATAGTGAAATAGTGACACACCTCGGTAACAGCCATTAATAGCATAGTGGCCTTTAAAGAGTAGGTTAATATTCAATTATCTTACCTTTGATTAGGCGGATTAACTAAAAATAAATCTTACTTAACTCTTGATCAATTTTTGCTAATTACATTTCACCTTAAAACTCTACACTGTAACCTTAGATGATTTTTAAAATTCTCCACTAGATGGCAGAATAAACCACAAAACTCACTGTTCAAATAAGGCCACTTCCCTTTTAAATTTTAAAGAATCAATGGCCTTACCATATTTTAGGGGCATATTATGAGGCATCACTTATGCGATATTTAGCATTTTATTGATTGTGGTGGTGATCTTACATATTATCTTAAAAAGAACACCAGTAGAGTCTCGTGGTATACGGTTTGACCGTATCCAAATATAAAACCCCCATCCAGAGCTCCCCATTATGTTCATAGCGTCAAAACCCACCAACGGACTGACATGAAGTACTGGGCCGTAACCGCGGTTTGGTTCCGTTACACTGGGAGGTGATGGTGGTTGGAAGCGCTAAACTTGACTAGAAGTTGGAAGCACCTGTGGGTCATTGGAAACCAGGTGGATATACGTAGTAAATACACCTCTAAAAAATAGATTTACCGTATAACAACCTAATAATTGTAGGAAATGCGAATCATCATTGTTTATAGGTATTAAAAAATATATTGGGAAATGCTGTGAAACAAATCTTAACCATTTTGGCTTCATTCAAGTTTTAGTAGCATACCGGGAAAAGACAACTATGAGAAATTATAGTTTGTATGAAGCATACATTTTATCCACGATTTTTGTTCCACGATTCAAAAATTGTTCTGCTAAAGAAATAAGACCAATCCGACTATTTGCCGGGATGTCGCTGCGTTCTGCGCGTGACGGCACGTGAGAAGGTTGTTTGAACCACGAGGTTTGAACATTTGTACGTGATCTTTGCTGAGAAATAAGAGGAGCGCATCTGCGCTGCTTTTCCCATCTACAGATGTTATCGTTTACAGCATATGGTATGAATGAACGTGCTAAGAACGTTTTCATCTGAGCTATCAAGAGTCTCTGTGGGTGCCATGCCTAGGAAAACGCGGGAAGTAGGAGGCGGGAGCCATCAGCCTGTCACGGGCACTTATCCACGTGGCCACCTCTGGCGCTGGAAAGTTAGAATTTATTATATTCCTATATCAATATAACCAGTAACAAGTCCTAACACTAGATAAGGAAAACCCAACGTGATGATCCACCTCCGTGCCCGTTTGGCCAGCAGAGATCGCTGTTCATCCCGTCATCACCTCTTGTCTTACCCTGTCACACCCGTCTCTCGTCTGCCAATCCTGTGCGCTGTATATACGTACCTCCTCTTCCTGTGTCCCCCAGCTCGGCCATTGTCGCCCTCAGCACCATTCCCTGTGTTTCCGGTATTTCAGCATCGGTCTGGCCTCCTCCTTGGGTGTTTTTAGTTCCTGGGTTGAATCCCTCATGCTGCCTTGGAGTTGGTCATTTCTTAGACGTGACACGCATCTAAACAAATGACACAGACTTTATACATGTTTCCTCATTTATTAGGGAGAATGACCGAATGCATTTTTTTGTGCGTGGAAAAAGTATGTGAATCACTCAGATTATCAGACCTTTTCAAGGGGAGATTAGTGACAGGTATTTCAATCAATAGGATGAAAGTCAGGTGTGAATGTGGGCGGCCCAGCCGCATTTATGGAACATGCAGCGCATATGGAAAAATTTCAGTCCAGACCTGAACCATGGTTCGAATTACGGGGGTACTGGGGGTACTGTACCCCCCCCCCCCTCCCGATCAAGACCCAAAGCCCCCACAAAGTGACAAAAATATGAGTTTGGGGGGGGGTGTACTACCATTTTTCGTTTGTTGTAAAAAAATAAGTAAAATATAACCTCACCTTGTATGAAAATTTTCTGTAAAACGATTTCAAACACCTCTAATGTGGACCGTACCATTTTAACCACCTCGGTGCTAAAGGCAGGTTAGCCAGTCGGTTGCGTAATTCATTCTAATTGTGTGAGTGATCTGTTCGTTGTGTTCGTCGTGCTTTGGTAACTAAGTAGCCTGTTGAAAATGTATTTTACAGCCTTCATTTATTCGTTTAAGTGTTTCGTCTACTAATGCAAGCTGACATCTTTCTAATTTGAATTACTTACCATCGTCCTTCTGAGGCCGGTACAGTACACGTTAGTTACGTTAACTAGCAAGATAAGTTCTCTATTTATTTTAAACCTGGCTTATTTGGTTAGATAAAATCGATCATGGTCATTTTCCAAGGAGATTAACTCCCTATGTATTCATTCTCATTTTGTCATGAATAAAGTGTCTTTCTAAAATTATTTTGCCACTTGGCCTGTGTGGTTTGTTATTAGGGTAATGTTAATGCATGAGAAGATCTAACGTTATGCTCTGAAAAAACATTACTGTCAGTGAAACCTATAGGGGCAACGTAAAAAAAAAACTAGCTAGCTAATAATAAGCCTTATTATTTGAATTTTAGTGGTATTGATTCTGCACTCCACAATTTCATATTTATGGACATTTTTAGAAGCTTCATCTGATAGCCTAGATACTGTTTTGTTAAACATATATTAGATTATTAACATTATATGGAAAGACCTGAAAGTGGATGTGTACCGACGCTCTCCGTCCAATCTGGTTGAGCTTGAGCGATGCTGCCAGGAAGAATGGCAGAAAATTCCAGAAGAAAGGTGTGCCAAGCTTGTAGGGCCATTCTACCAATCTCATTGCGGCCAAAGGTGCTTTAAATAAGTACCAAGTGAAGGGTCTAAAGACTTACCCAAATGTTTATAGTTCGGTATTTTAATTTTTAAATAAATTAACAAATCACTCTAAAAAGCTGTTTTTGCTTTTTCATTGTCAAGTATTATGTGTAGATTGATTGACTATTAAAAATTCATTTAATCCGTTTTTTGGTGAGTCTGAAATACAACAAAATCTGTACAGCTTATAAGGGTTTGGAAAATGTCCCTATATGCGCTGAAAATACAATTAATTGTGAATACAAATTCGATATCTTCACACCCTTCTGTTTTTTAAACGCGCGCACACACACACACACACACACACACACATAAAGATTGCACAGACGGGAGTAAGCAGACAAACACTGTAACCGCATCAAAATGTAAGAAAATGAAACCTTTATTTGTTTAAAGGAAACTGTCACCATGTGGAATATTGTAGGACTGCAATTCCCGAGGATTTAATTTGCGATGAAGCAGCGATACAGGAAAAAGCACGTGCAAAGCACTATATTACTATAGGCTACATGCCGATGTGTTGTGAATGTGTCACAAATATTTCCCATAAAACATGAAAAACACGCAATTAAATTTTAATGAAAGTAATACCTTTGAACCACTTTAATTTGCGCTACACATCTTGCAGATAAGCCGTTTTAATATTGAGAGATTTCTGCGTCAGACGTGGTATTTTCTGCCTGTCTTACGGAGGCACGTGACTCCCTACCTCCAGGACCCAACACATGGAGGGCCCACTTAGTTAGCTTTAAGCCCCTTTGAAAGAAAGCACCCGCGGTATTTAGCACGGGTCTGTCGCTTCTCACAAATCACCAACAGAGGCAAAGACCGGAAAGCGGGACAACGGCGCACATTTTACGCGATGAAAGTAGAATTCCCTTCAAGACCAGCCATTGCAATTAATGAACCCAACGGGGTTTCCGGACGGACCTTCAACGACACACACCGAATATATATGTCTTATATACTGTGTGCTTCACAGATGACCATACTGTATTAATGAGAAAAACATATACAAAATTAATGACAGGTATACAGTAATCAAACTGCAAAACTGTCTCGATAAGACACACCGGTATCGTGATGAAATCCATTGATACTCAAAACCCTATTTTCCGAATGTTTTTTAAGCATAATTTAATATTTACAAATATAAAAATTAACATTTGAAAAAAATACTACTTTAATATATAGGTATACAGAGACTATTGGTTTTGCCGTGTTGCTAGTGTCTGGGTTAAATAATTTCAAAATAACTTCAAAATCTTTCAAAGCATATGTAAATACCAAAAACATTTTCGAATGCTTATTTAGTAAATTACATTTTAAAAACGCTTAGAAATAAGGCTTGTCGGGTGTAGCTAAATCAATTTTAAATCGTGAATATAACATTGGATTTAGGGTAGTAATTGGACCAAAGTTAGGCAGTGATACTTTTAAATAGTACAAAATGTTAACAGTTTAACCAAAATACTGGGCTTTATCATGCCCGTGGGTTGTAAAGATATGCAAACACAAAGTCATTCAAAGTATTTTTTTTTTTATTATTAACATTCTCCTAATTTCAGGAATTCACTGTCAGACACCTGTCCATGTTCCCTTCTGAATCCTTTCATAGTTTAAACCTCTGGGTGGCCAATCAAACAGCCCCAAAGATAGTTTTAGGGTTCTGATAGGTAGCCAGTCAGGTCTGCTCTTGCATCCAAATTGCAGTGAAGACAGGCGTATGTTGAGTGAATCAGTCACATTGGAGTCGACGGAGCCAGTTCAGTGCTCGAACCCGGGGGGGCTTTAAAATGCACTTGCGCTCTATGCGGCCCCCATACAGCAGCAGGGCGGTGGGGGGGGGGGCATCTCACCAAGGGATCACTGTTTGTTCATGTCCATTTCCTGAGTGCTCGGTTGCAGGCTGTTAATTGGGGAATGATCACCTGTGTCCGAGAATGGGCGTCCGCGCGTAACGGGGGAGTCCCGGTCCAGGGTTCGAGCGCTACTTGCAGGTATGCATGTCGCTCATGCTCTCGCACTGGCGACAGCGCACGTAGCAGCACCAGACGAACTTGCACTCGCAGCGCTCCACGCTGCGCACCACGTGCGTGTTGTAGCCCCGCCCACAGCAGAGAAGGCTGCAGCCGTCCGGCCCGCCGGACGTGCGGCTACAGCGCCGGCCGCGCGTCCCCGCCACGCCCAGCCGCCGGTCCTCCACGCAGTAGTTGGGCGACTTGTTGAGAAAGACGAGCTGGTCCCTGGCGACGGGCGTGTGCCGCTGCTCCTTCTCCCTGCGGCGCACCTTCCCCTTGATGCGGTCCAGCATGTGCACGCTGTCCTCGTACCGCTGCTTCAGGAAGCGGCCCACCCGCTCGAAGGGGGCCAGCGTCCGCCAGCAGGTCTTCACGGCGCAGGAACCCGAGACCCCGTGGCAGCGGCAGTCCGTCAGCATCGTCTTCGCCACGGCCTGTTGGGGGCAGCAGCGAGATACAATCCCAAGCTTGGGAGATATTCCCCCCCCCCCCCACCACCATTTCTCCACCATTTTTGCTACGAACGTTAAACCAAATACGACGGGCAGACTTCTGCGCGATGTTACTGTAGCTGCCAAAACTGCGGTGATTGTGCAAGGTCAAAGGACACTGTACAGAAGTCGACCAAGCTGTGTGCTCTGAAAACCTGGACGGCCTCTGCTCTCCGCTGGCCAGGACGTCACAAGTGAGCCTTACATTCACGCTTGCCGCGTGGAAATCGTTTTTTTTCCACCGGGGGGAGACTGCAGACACGCCGTGTGCTTCTCCACAGCGCTCACTGAGCTGCCTGTGGCAGCATTTTTTTCTTTCCCTTAGGCACACTGACCTCCTGATTTATGGGGTCATTCACAGAGCAACGAGAGCAGGGAGGGTCCCCCAAGGACAGACCTGGGTGGCGGGACGGTGCAGACAGACTGTCTGACCCCGACTCTGCGCTAACATGTTAGCATGATGCTCATTAGCGAGCTGGGCCGCTGCTCAGGTCGTGCTTACGTGTTAACGCGCAATGGCAGCCCGAAATGCTTTCAAAATGTGCGCATGCTTCCTTGCCTTCTCGCGGGCCGGACTGGGAACTTGCACCCCCGGCCGCAGAATGGGAAGGATAAACTACAACTTCCCATTAAGACTTGTGACAAGAAACATTTAGTTCGGTTTCCACTCTTCACCGTTAACGGCCAATTTAATACCTTGTCGCCTCATACGTGCTACCTTGCCGCCTGACTGACGCTTCTGTCCGTCTTGTACAATTTTACAGGCGGATGTTTTGTTTATACAAATCTGTAACATTTCGACTATGGGGCTTTGTTCTTAACCACCATGCCCCCTGCTGGCTGGCTAGCAACACCCATATATGGGCTTTTAAATATTATCTGTGTCATCACAGCCTTCGTAAAGCTGCAGCTGCTGCATAATCTAGTCCCACCTCCTCATTTACCTGCTTATCCCTCTCCCCCCCACCCCCCGCAATGTACCATCACCCCACGTCGCCCCGCCCCCA
>JAABNY020000063.1:21461621-21472790 GCA_015164015.2 Brevimyrus niger | reverse complement strand
CCCCGCAATGTACCGTCACCCCACGTCGCCCCGCCCCCACCCTCACCTGCCGCCCAGCCTCGTTGTTGTGCTGGTTCATGCCGACCAGGGCGTCGGCCCCCTTAGCCGAGACGTTCCTGACCCCGCCGTCGATGAACTTGCGGCTGAACCAGGTGCCGAACTGGATGTCGTCGGAGCAGCCCCCCCAGTGCCAGGCCGCGCCGGACGAGCCGCCGCCCTGCAGGCTGGCGTCGCACGAGCACTCCGTCATGTTCCCGGCGCTGCAGGAGCGCGTCACGGCGTGCACCAGCCCCGCCGCCATCACTGCGTAGATGAAGGCCGTCTCCTTCGTCCCTGCACGCGACGAAGACGAACATCGGCATCTCCGTCACACAGTCGCACCGGCATCACAAATACCCGGCTCGTGACCCGTTTACAAATATATCCTCATCTTCCAGGCATTTCCAACCCATTGTTCCGTTATTTTTACGTCGTCTTGCTCCATATTTTGTCTATGAACCGTAATGTAAACGTGGGGATCTCACGTTGCAAAATCGCTATAAATTCTAAATAGCTGCAGATTATGACTTTCGTTCAGTCGAAGGGTACTTCGTTACCATTACAGAAAATGTTAATAACTGAACAACAATAAAGTTCATACCGTGTAACCTATTAAAACCTGTATTGCTGTATCTGAAATGGTTGGAATAAATGACGTACGATAAATTGATCCCTGTGAGGAAAATTCCCTATACGCCAACCCCAGTTTGCTCTCTGTAGGTCGGAGTAAGATGGCTGTGAAGGGCAGCCACTCATACTGGCATCCAGGGAGCGGAGGGCCTGGTTCAGGACCCGCAGACATGGTGAGGCCAGGCTCAAACCAGTAACCTTCTGGTTACAGGTACAGAGGCTTAACCCACTGAACTTCATGCATCCCTTATAATAAAATTACCAAATAAATCCAAACCAAATACTATACTTTTTTAAACCAAGGATTTCATTACATTTATATTTAAAGTTCAAGGTCCTTCCCCATGCAATTCACTTAGCACTTGTAAAAATATCACAATACCTATTTAAAGCTTGTTGTTTCACCCTAAATCGCGTAAAAATGTCCTACTTTTTTTACAGAAATTCTTACTGTAACAGTCATCGCGATAAAATATTTGGTGTAGTTCGACCGGTTTCAAAGTTGTTCACAGTGGCTATACACAACATAAAATAGATTGTGAACAGTTATGCTAATCGGCGTACTAATACCGAAAGACTTTTGTGTAAAAACGGTAAACTCAATTAAATGAATAGGCCTAATTAAAATGGTTCAAATATAGGCCTAGGCTTAAACAAAACCCAACACGTTTCGCTTGATAAAACATTGAAAATGCGACTAAATGAGACTGACATTTATCATTTAAAAATGTTCTTTAATAATATATGTTATACAATTTTAGATTGTACGTTTTATAAATAATAATAATTAAAAAACTATTTCAGTATGTATGTCTCCTGTTGATGTACACTATCTGGGAACCAGACATTTTTGTGACGTATTTCACCGTTACGGTGTCTAACATTACACCTTTCAGGATCCCATAATTACCATAATCCCACAGGATTAAATGTGGGATTAGGACGTAATGCCCATTTCAAAGACAGTACTTTGGCCGTGGATAAGTGGTCTGCTGAGACGGGAAAATCGCAGCAGATGTGCGGCGTTTCTGGGTGTCGCCCGCTTACTGAGCGCCAGCTGCTGCTCCGCACATCACTTTCACCAGAGCGAAACTGTCATTTTTACCTTTATTTTACAGCATACAAAAAGCAGACTATCGGATTATTGTAGATTTCACTAAATCGATTTAGACATAATTGCCTGGAAAGACTGTAAGCCGATTCTTATGGCCTGTATTTATAGTTTGATGTGACGTAAGTAATTTACCATGAATTCTGAAATTCTCGGCAGAAAAACACTAAAAATGAGAGGTCGCACTTACCGCTGCTCCGTTCGTACCCGAAGACGGATCGATCTCTCCTGGTGGAGCAGTTCCACCTTTCGTGCTTAAACTGAGTCTGACATTCGGCGATGCCTAGACGCGCGCCGTCTCGGATGCTCGCTAAGAGATACGGTTTTCTTTTACATATATCCTTCTGTTTGCTTGTTAAAGGTATATTCGAGCAAGTCATTTTCTCCGGAACACCGGCGGATGTAACTCCCAGCCACCTAAAAAATAGACCCAAAAACCATAATCATAATTTTTAAAATACAAATGTTGACATTTCTTATCCTGACAATGATAGGCTATTCAAAAACAACAACAACAAGCCAGATCAACAATGTGAATTACTGTGACCGATAAGATAAAACATATTTCAGGATGCTGAGTAACGAAGACACAGTACTTACATCCAGCTTCCTTGGCAGAGAAGGGGATACAAGGAAAACAAGAAAATGACTATGTAGGCTTTAAATATTCCACAAGAATCTTTTTTCTCCATGACCGCCTCATTTAAGACTGCAGCATGTTAGCGTTTAGTGTCCAAATCCATCGAATAGAATTACATATTAGCCATTATGTCCCGCTTCTGGAGATTATCCAGAAAAATGTTTCTTGTTACCTCCATTCAATGACGATTGATAGGTGATTAACGGGCGGACAGTTTTTGACGCTGATCGTAGATTAATATGATTAACTTTCATTGGTGCGTAGCTGTCCCTAAACATGCCATTTTATCTCCGTCTCGCGGACTGTGGGTTGAACGTTCCTCCTGCGCCGAAATCACGTCTCCGATTGGCCTAAAAGGTCATTAATATTCAGAAGATGTGTCGATTTTATAACATAATTGGCCGAAAGTTGAAAAGGGATGACCTTACAGGGATACATGTGGTTCGAAGATCGTCATAAATACAAATACCTAAATTGAATATCGATGAATAATTGAAATAAAAAAATACTTTTTTTTTTTTTTTTTTTTACTTTTTTGCAGTTTTACTTAATAAATTTGTTAAAAATATTCTGTCGTTTATATTTTTACTGAACATGAACTGCTTTAAACAGCTCAATTTCAACAAAAAAATAAATCCATTCAGGATTTGTGTGTTTTCTATTAAACTATGCAACATTTTACAGTTAGTGATAACAGTAATTTGCAACAATAATATCAATTATGATTATCATAGCGATAATAAACAATTAGATTTTTTTCTCCTCCTCCTCCTCCTCATTATTATTATTATTATTATTATTATTATTATTATTATTATTATTATTGTCGTCAGAATCACGATTCTATTAAATCTTTGGTACACAAGCTGGGTGCTGCTCACAAAATGAGCCTTAATTAAATAAATATCATCACAAAAAAATTCTCAAGTCAATCTGCCTTCAGGTATATTAAGTGTAAATTTTGGGGTTGCATATTATGTTGAAATTGTATTTAGTGCATACTCTTTCTGCGTGAAAATGAATTTACGTGAATGTACGTGAATCGACATGTTGAAGTCTATTAATGAAAGTGTATTAAATACTAAGCAAAAAAAAAACATGATGCGAATTGACATATGTAGTTTATATCACTATTATAAAAAATATCAGCAGAGTTTTGCGCGAAAATTACATTTATAATTAACGTACATTTTTTTTGTAATTTGTGCATTTCCCATACTTATATGAACAGGAACTTTGTCGCGTTTACATAGGACTGGTCTGTTTTCCCATACATGGTTAACGCTATGGTAATAAATTTTATGAAGGACGACGACAGTTACCAGCTTATCCTATATGTTCTCAAAAGGAATACATCTCGCACCCATCTAACAGTTTTTCTTTTCGTTTATAGGATTAAAATATACAACGTGCGGTGCCGAAAAAAATAGTTTTAATGTGTATTTATAAAGCCTTTTTATAAATGGTTAGCCATTATAGTTTTTGCACAAAACTTTGCTGGCATTATTAAAAAAAATATTAAATAAACTGCATTGTTTAAACCCACGCAATTTGCAATTGATATCAGACGAACTCCTTAATAATTTCCTTATAACTTGTTATATGTTCCTATAACTTGTTTCACGAGGCAAGTGATGTTTGACCCTCGGGGAGACGTCATAGGCTAATGTTACACACACGGCATTGCATTTAAAAACAGACAGCTGTTCTTTCGACTTCTTACTAGTATTATATAGCAATAAAGGTAATCATTTCACAACGTTCATAGTTTCTCTCAACAATCGGCATTTTAAGTCTAGTTCTTTTTTCACAAGTCCAGATCTTTGCAGCGTGACCTTTTAACGTGATAATTCAATGTGCAGGCCCTCAGAAAGTGAATAATAACGGCGACTTTTATCTCCCAATCTACGGCGTGAACTCTGACAACGCCTTGTACGATTTAATTAAGTCTTTCCGCGAATACGGCCTTCGTTCCTGCATTCATGTGCTAAGGCTGAATTTCAGACATCAGTTTTAACCAACATCAGGCGGACCTGAGATCCGCTGTGCTGAAACACGGCACTCCACCAAAACTCCCACAGACCGACCTCCCTGCTGAGACCCCACTTCATCACAGCACATTACACCGAGAATTTCCTTAGCGGATTTCGTTACACGGGCTCATTTAAAGGGCTTAATTTTTACATATGGTATGAAATAACTGGGTCTAATTTGAGAGACGAATGGACACCACGGTAATGGGGCGTAAAATGTGTGTCACGTGCTGCATGAAACACACAGACCGGATGTTTTAATATACTTCACAATTTTACAATAAGTAGCTGTCAAATAAATCTCACTGGTTGTCCTTTAATAATTAAATAAGAACTGAATTTTAGCACCCTTGCTTTTATACGGAGCAATCATAAAAACACGTATTATATATAAAACTTCGTAGGTATTCCAAGATTATGTGTCGCTCTGTCCAGTAATTGAAGTAATTTATTATGTAGCAGTAGGTCTATTATTGCCATGTGTTGAGTTGTCGAAACAAACATAGAATTAAAAAAACAACGCTATGTATTTTTCCGCTTTGTTTCATGCTGCTGAAATAGGCTCAATTATTTAAATGTTACATTTTATACCTAAATGTATCATCTCAGTTTTAGCCCAGGAACAAGGCAAGAGACAAAGCTATAGGAAAATGTTTTAATACAACATACTTACCTGCAAAAATAACACAATATTTATACAATTACTACAGTGCAATACGTTTATTCCTTCATCAGCATCTTACCGTTTATGCAAAGCAACTTACAAAGCAGCCTGAAATCGATAAATATGAAGCCGGCCTAGTTTGTAGTTTGTGCGAGGTTACATATTTTATTACTGATAGAAATAATGTATTCAACTTTGAAAAATAACTTTTCATTCCCATAAACCAGTTCGGTTCCCTCAGTTCAAACCCAAATCTTACTGTACAAAAGGGGTGAAAATACTTCAATTACCAATCGAATATTTGCTAGAAAAATACAGAGAAGTATAAATACATAATAATACATTATAAGTTGACAAATACTGCTCTTTCATCAGTTTCACTCAAAGTCAGTAAAAATATATATGTGCATATATATATATATATATATATATGTTTATATGAATATAGGAAATAATATATTTGCTTAACTATACAAAAGATCTTTGGCATTTCACATGATTAAACATTTTAAAATAGTGAGGTATCCAGTACAGAGGAAGCTGGGCCGTCTGTGTGAAGGCACTGGTATCCACATGTCCTGCGGACGTCCCCACAATGTCATCTGCCACTGGCCTGCTCCTTCAGTCCATTGTGCATAAACATCCCAGCAGCATTATGAAAACATTGTGTTTCTCCTGACAGCCTATGGGAGCATCCGCAGCGATTGCTGTGGGGTTTTTTTGTTCAGAGTGGTTTGCACAAGAATAAATCAATGCAGTTTCTCTCTCTCTTTCTCTCTCTCTCTCAGTACTGGGAAGACTTCAAGTCTCCCCTCCTCTCACCAATCTGTGGTCCCCGCACAGAGCCAGAAGTCATGTGACTTGGGGTCGACTCTGAGCCAATCAGAGGGGAACAAAGTGGAGAGACCTTCCAGGAACTGCTTTCATGACTGAAGTGACACACACACACACACACACACACACACACACTGCGGTAGTCTTCACTTCAGTGAGGCCCAGCAGCCATGTTCCTTGACCTGCTGCCACACATCCTGCTCAGAAGGACCTCCGAGTAGACCTGGTTCACGGGACCTTTGACGTGATAGGACGAGTCGGCCCTGGGCCCCGGCTCCTGAAGATTCAGCGTCCCGCTGGGTCTGAGCCACGACTCAGCTGCTTGTCGGTACAGTGTTGTGTCCCTCTGCCGAGGCCCTTTGGGAAATGCAAGCTTTCCAACCTGCAGAAAGCCACACACAGCTCACCCACAATCCTTTGCACCACAATCTGCTCTTTCCAAATTCAGATGCAGAACAAAATCATATGAAACATTACTATATTCAGTTATTAATAAACAATGCATTTTAACTTAACTTCATTCCATTGTTTCTGTTTTATTTAGCTACATTTTTGTCAGTGGGGTGGAGTTTGTGAACATTACATAATGTAGTCACAGATAATAATGTGGAATAGTAGCGTGTCCCTCGACAAAAACAAAGATTATTCCCAGCGTAAATCAGAGCTCTATACAGCCTTTGACGTGTTTGGGTGTCAGTCCTCCCTTCTCATGTTTCAGCCTTTCCGAAGGGAATCAGCCACGGTTAAGTGAAGAATGGCACCCACATCGTCATTAAAAACTCGTGCCGCTCGAACAGGATCAGGCTCAGGACGAATGTCACCGCACATCTGGGACCAGCATGCGCTGCGCTAGCTAATGAGAATCAGCCGCGTCGGTAATTGCTTAATTGCTCATTGACGGGTCCCACGCATGGGCTGAAGCAGCGGCGTTCTCAGAAAGTCGCGGCTGCCTTGGATGTCTAAGCGGGAGAGACGGTCGTATCTTTAACTGCCGTGTGATCTGACAGGGGACGTTATTGTCTCTCAGAGAAACACTAAGAAATCACTGGTGGGAAAATGTTTCTTAAACCGGAGCTTTGACTTAATTTTAAGCCAGGGGCTGTGCAAATGTGCTACTATATGGAATAATAAACATAAAACCAAGTGTGTGAAGACTTGGTAAAAGGCAGCTGTGCTAGTCGCTGTAAGATTGCGGGTTCAAATCCCATTGTCAGTAAGGTGATATCAGCATTAGGCTCTCGAACAAGACCTCTACCCCTCTATTGTTCCAGGCTAGCTCTGCCATCTCCAAAGTATGTTGCTTTGATAAAAGCTTTTTCTCAATGAAAATATTTATGCGTAACGGCGTGGAGCGACTCACGGTACCTCGTGAAAGTGGCACGCGCACTTTCCCTGAAGGAACTCCTTGTATCGACCCATAGTTATGCTGAGGGTGTCGATGACCTCATACCCATAAAGCTTTGCGGTCGTGAGAATCTCCTGGTTCAGGTTGTGAAGCTCCTGCACTCCTCTCTGATGGGAGGTATGGGAGACAGATTGGAAAGGGCTCCACGGAAACGCTAAGCGTACAGCAGACTTACAATACATCACGGATAATATATAATGATCATAGAGTCAATATTATGTGAATCACGCTGGGTTCCGTTAATGAAGCATGCTTTCGCAAATATCTCATGTTGTTAATTTTGGCAACTGATTATGCATGAGTTTAGCGACGCTGGAGCGTAAAACAATGCAGAACTAACCAGAGACAAGGAATGAATTCCATCCACCGGTAGATGGAAACCCATTCCAATGGTCTTCACCATCACCAGAATGTTGTGGAGGTTTTCCCTGGAAGAAAGCGAGGGATGAAGGAGAGACAGCAGAGGGATGAAGGAAAGACAGCAGAATGGAACACACAAAGGAGAACATGAGTGTCCCACCATACTCAAGGACAAATCAATTTCCCTGCGCTGCAGACGCCGGCACAATCTGTGCCCAAAAAAGCAGTGGTCAGTTACAGATCTGTCGCTCTGAGAAATATAGTGAACAATCAGAAATATCACCATAGCGACTGGCTTTAATATATAGTTTCATTCACTAACGTGGAAAACACTCATAAACACCACAGAATACAAACACTAACTCCACGTCTTTCAACTGGTAAAACAGACACCTAACTGTATTCTGTCCATTAACAAGCCACAGGAAAGGGAATGAAAAAAAAGACTCATAGAACAAACGGCTGTTATGGTCTGTGACAGGGGTTTGGTTTCCCCAAATGACACCTCCTGGTCTAGTTTAAATAAGAAATGTACCGTTTGAGGACCTGCTGCAGGATCTTCAGATGATTGGGGGTGAGCCACTGTACTCCTCCAACAACCAGCACTGTCTGAGGCGAGTTCTCCAGAGGATGGGACCTGAAATGAAGATGGAGGGATCTGGTGGGCAGATGGTCAGACCGAGAGGAGCTGAAGGGTCCGGTTCCCTGACCCGGGCGCCGCACCTCTCGATTAGCTGCTGGAGAGCTCTCTCGAAAGTGGGCCTCTGGCTTCTGTCCAGCCAGAACTGCGGGTAATAGGAGTAACTGATGAGGGTGCCGCCGTCGTTGACGTTGTGGTACATGACGGTGTCGTGAGCCTTGTCCCAGGCCTCCAGGGTACCGTTGACCCGCTCCATGAAGTAATACATCATCCCGCGGTTAGTGGAGTCTCCGATGAACAGGACCTGTCAAGGGAACCCAGAAGCACCATTACGACCGAACAATGCAGCCAAGAACCGACGGCGCATTTAGGGTCGACCGTTGCAGTTGCTGTTGTGTGTCGTTAGAGATGAGGTCCCTCAGAGCCAATCGCTACAGGGATGAGCTCCCTGCCCTGGGCAGCCGTTGAGCTTTGACATTCTTTTGAGCGGAGTGCCGCAACGGTCCGAGTGATGAGGAGAGACAGGGCCGCTCACGTGGATCACATTAAACCGGGCGACCCAGATGACCCCCGTGCCTTTGGCCACTTGCCGGTAAAACCGTCGACCTTCCGCCCCGCTGGGCACACGGGAAACAGCGGGGAGCCGCTGAACGGGGCTCCCCAGGGCGATTAACTCTACAAGAGGGCGGAAGCTGCGGCGGTGTCAGGGAAGCAGGAGCGGGCTGCCGGCCAAACCGCCGCCTCCCCCACAGCGTCGCTGTCTTCTGGACACTCCCAAAGACAGAAGATGTTCAGACGGCAATACAAATCAGAACAAAATTTTTGACTTTAATGTCGGCATTCAAAAACCCAAAAGCCCTCGAAAGTCGGGAGGACTCGGATGCACCCTAAACCGATTCCGAGCGCATTCACACAACCGGCTAGTCAGACACGTCTCAGGAGGCCAAGGGAATTCCGTGTCCTGTCGTGACTCCATGCAGACGGCGTTCGTTAAATTCTCTGCATGTACGGAACCTTTCATCACTCAGACAGAGCGAGTAAGAGAGAAGGTTGTCTGGGGAACAATCTGGATGACATCGTCCCTGTGCTCCGTTCCGTCCCGAAACAATTTTACTATTCGGTTTTGCTGAGCCTGTGATTCATTTAGCCGGAGGCGGCAACTCGAAGCGGTCCAGGAAATTCTTGCAGTTCAGGGGCATTCTGGGTGAATTCGACCGAGTGGCCGTTTCACCCTTATGGAGTCCCTTATGGAATTCCCCGAACGAGTCGCACTGGACCAGCTCGTCACGTTGATGTACGTAGACCTTCCTACATACATGCTATAGAAATAGATACACATGCTGGAAACCACAAAGTTTAGTCCCTCATAAAATGCTGTTGTTACACGCAGCAATGGGAGCCATGTGGAAAATATTGACCTTGGGCGCTTGTGAACATCTTCCCACCATCGGGAGTTAAAATGGAAGCCGTGCATGGCTCCTTCTTCACTCAAACGGACTAAATCCTTGGAGTCATGCCCTCGGGTATAACCCTGGGCCCGCTTTCGGGACCGGAGCGGGCGCCCGGGTCCGGGTTCCAGCCGGGCGGCGCTCAGCCTACGGGGCACGGTCTGTCGACACCTGTGTGTGTTTGGTGGGTTTCAGCTGCTGGTAGCTGTGATGGTGGCACAACAGAGGCGTCCAGGACGTCTCTCAAATCCCTAAAGGAATAATAAAAAATAAAAAACAGACCCAGCCTGATTCTGGTCGTGTTTGTTCACATGAAATTCAGGAGGTCTGCAGGGGGGAAAAAAAAAAAAACCCTGCAATGAAAATGTCCTTGTTTTATCCGTGCAGCGTTATCTAGACACCTTCTGTATTTACAACTCTATGAATGAACTTTGGCACCTGTTTAATCTCTGGAAAACAGCACTAGGTGTCAATAGAGCATAATTTAAACCAGATCCGCCAGGTTCTGTTTCATTTTGCATGGTTCTGTTGTGCAGCTCATCCTCCACGTTTCAGGTCATCAGTCCCAGAAGAGGACCCGCTGGGTTTTGACATTTTGTAACCCTCTCTCCATCACCATACCCACTTACAGGGTCCCTGTAAAGCTGGAACCCATGCCAGGACGCATAGGGCATGAGGCAGGGGCCCCCTGCTTGGGGGGATAGTTCATTCCGGGACACACACTCACACTAAAGGCAATTCGGATGAGCCAGTTCCGCCGGAGGAACCCTATGAGCAGGCAAGAACCTCAAACACACCAAAAGAACCAGAAACAAAGCACATCCTGATGGCATGTCTATAGACCCACGGCCCCATCATCCCTCACCTTCCTGCCCAGCATGCATTCCCGAAGCTGGGGCCCATTCAGCACGGGGTAGTAGCAACCATCCGGTTGCCAGGACACCACCCTCCAGTCACAGGTCCTGTTGTCGGAGCAACTGAGGCACGGAACAACCCAGCGACCTGCGGGCAGACGGACAAAGATGCCCTATGAGCCCGAATGTCTCACACTGATCAGAAATTTCAAGCGAAAAAAGAAAGTGTGTAAAAAATACGCATGTGCATCCGCGGCTCTTGGTGGGATGATTTATGGCGTCGCAGTTACATGATATTTACGGTTTCGCACGTCTGATGTTTACCAGGTATTAATTCGGCATTTCAGCCCGGAGATAAGAGGAGACCTGATGGAGGACGGGGGTGGAAATACTCATCTCTGGGAGGGTGGGTCGAGGGGGGGGCAGGGTCTGGTGTGCGTGCAGCCTTGATTCTGTCATTAAGAAATCAGTCATCAGTAAATTAAATTTGCAGTTAATATTAATATCATAA
>JAABNY020000063.1:21408939-21428978 GCA_015164015.2 Brevimyrus niger | reverse complement strand
ACCCCCAGCACCAGAAGTGCTCTTGTCTGCAGCCTTCCCTGGATAGGCAGATGTCTCCGGAATAGATGTGGAATCCTACTCCCTACCAGCCCACCCACCGCCCACCGCAGGCAGACCACCAGGAAGGTCCTAGAAAACAGCGTTTCGGTGTCTGAGCGATGGCCCCAGGCATGCGGCGACTCCGTGGCAGAGTTCTGACCATGTGGGGGGGGGGGGGGGGGGAGGCTCTTAGCATTAGTCTGTATTAGTGATCCAGCCTGCTGGCACGGCTAACCAAGCTGACGGGCCTCAGAGCCGCGACTCAGACAAGCAGCACAGGCGCGGCAGGGACGTCACCAATAGATAAAATGCTTCCGGAATGTTCCGGAAACGTCTCTGATTGCTTAACAGCCCTCGCTGAAACCCTGTAATGCTTTCAATGTCTCTCTGATCCGTAACACATTCACATAAATATAAGAAAAAGTGTCAAGTGTCGAGGATCTATTTCTGCGCAGACTCAAATAGACTTAACTGATGTAAAAAAAAAAAATTAGACCACCATTTTATAATCGGGGGACCCTCTTCTCTTCTACATGATTATATTTAATATCCCACAAAGGCTGAGATGGGCCACCATGCTGGTCTCACTGGGTTGGGGGTTTGGATCCGGGTTCCGCTCTGTGTGTGCGGAGTTTCACGCCACTGGGGGAGAACACCAGGCTGCTCTGGGTGCTTCAGTTTCCTCCAGCAGTCCAAAGACGTGCGGCTAAGCTAGACGGTGCTAGATGGACGGGCATCCCGCCCAGGTCGTACCCCAGCTTAGCGCCCTGCGCTGCCTGGGATAAACTCCAGACCCGCTGTGACTCTGATCGGAAGAAGATGGCTGACTGGAAGAGACACAGACGCTGGATTTGCCAGGGATGCTTCCGGATACAGGGGACACCCTCGACCTTTTCAGATCCCGGGCTTCATCTCGCACATGAAGCGCTCCTGAAATATTTGCTTGGCCACTGTAGTCACTCGAAGCGGCGAACGTGGGAGAATGAAGCCGGGGGGCGGGGCGAAAGAGAGGCCGATTGTTCCGGAATGACTTGGAGGGAATCTCGGCTCCAGGGTTTTGTGGCCATTCACAGCGGGGCTGAAAAGGCCCCCAGGCCCCAAATGCCCGTTCGTGCAGAGCCGTGTCTCTGCCTGGTAACTGGTGAAAGACTCGGCACCGCGTCTTCTCCTTCTCAGATGGGAGGGGGTGCAAACAAGAGAAACAAAAAAAACAAAAACCCAGATGCAGGACAGACATGGGGGCTGTCATACTAGCCAGACTCGTATCAGCATCAAATCAGTAGGAAGTGCTAAAATCACATAGCGTAAAAAAACTTGAATCCATCTTCAAACGACTGCATATTTTCATAGCCTATGGACCTACACCCTCATAATTAAATCATTTTCCAGGCACTAAATGGCTGCGTTGTTGATTAGAACAAGGCACCTTCATAAAACGAAACAGGGTTAGGGCTACTTTGCGCAGGAATGAGTTTTCCGCGTCTGCCGGGTCACGTGACTGCCCGTCGCTGGATGCTGTTTTTGGCTGTGGCTGTATTTCGGCTTTAAATCGCCGCGGTGATGGAAAGAGGTCAGTGTGAAGCAGGGCTCCTGTATTAAGCTGTGCGGCTGTGATGAAAGCGTGAGGGACGGTGACTGTGGGTATGTCTTCTGAAAGAGATATCCTGATTCGCACACATATTCTGGGACATTTAAGTGGTTAGAACAAAAATACAAACGTCTGGAGGCTGACATTTGGAAGCAAGCTTATGAATTGCAAAGAAAATGAACAAAAAATGGTAAGAAAGGGAAACAAATTTTAATTGAATGTTGTTTATGTGAAAAAACTATGTAGTAATATTGTCTTAAGCCAGTGGTGGTTTTGAACAGCTCCAAGGGAATGCTCTGAGATCTACCGGTAATTTATATCTGTTCCATGATGAAAGAGATAGCGTTCGCTAAGTTTCCACAAACGTTCCAATTGGCCGTTCTTTGGAAATGGGCGGGGCCACAAAACAAAGGCTCCTTGGATCACACACGGGTGACACGTGGCCAGGGTGTACTAATGTTTTTGCGGGGAACACTCCTACCCACTAACGAAGGAATGCTCCGTGACAGGGAGCCAAAAGGGCCGGGACAGCAATGCTGCCCAGGCTAGGCACAGGGGCGCAGTTGGGGTGTGGGTGCCCTGGCAAATCTGGGGGGGGGGGGGGGCCGGGGGGGGGGGGGGGGGGGGGGGGGGCTTTACAGCTATGCAATCATAAAATGAGGGAGTCCAAGGTGACATTTTGCCCAGACTCCCAAACTTTCAAGCTTCGCCCCAAAGTTTTATAACTCTCCCTACGCAAAGTGGAAAGGGCTGACATACACCGCCCTCTAGCCCCGTTCCCTGATGACGTCTCTTCGCCTTTTTCCCACGGTGACATCACGGTCCAGCCCTCCCACTCCCCCACCTCCACTTGCCGGTCCTGGGTCTACAGCCAAAGGCACAGGGACACGGACACTCTGCTCCTAAAACGCACATCTCATCTGGCCCGGGGAGTAACACAAGATTGATGGAGCTACTGGGTAATATATACAGGATAAACGACCCGAACGGAAAAGCCCATTTCGCGTTTACGTTTAAAAAAAAAAACCTTGACAGAGAGCAGGCTGAATGCCCTGGGTATCTCTGGCCTTCATATTTTTGTACATTACTGCAGATGAAATGGAGCTTTATGACACGGTATCAGTCATAAAGGCAATCTCCATACAGTTTTATTAACTGAACATGATTTTCGTGAACCCGTCATCAGAGTGACATATCACGGTGACCCCGCAGAGTCGTAAAATCCAGGAAAAAAAAAAACAGGACACTTTTCATTCTCGGCACGCGGGAGGCGATGGATTTCAGTCCGTCCCGACAGGCGAGGGCGTCCGCATACCTGTTCATTACCGCCCATAATGGAGACCGGTTACAGGCACCAGACATGCTCCCGTCCTGCGTGACTGAGGAGCGTGTCTGACTCTTTGGGGTCGTCACTGGGGCTTCTTTATCAATCTGTGTAAAAAGTCATGAAAACAGAGCTCGTTCTTTGGGTTCCCCTGGGCCCTGTAGTAAATCTCCTGGCCCTGAGCAGGTAGCCCACCTGCGGGGATATTTCTGCACCTGTGATGCGACGAGCGAATTGATCCTGTCGTCCCCATGCTGAGATGATGCCTGCATTTGGCTTGTAAGGGGACCATCCCCCAGATCAGGAACCATCCAAACGTTTGCTCCGCCATCACTGTCTCACAGAAGACATGCCTGCACAAAAAGAGTCTCTGAGATGCTGCGAGGACTTCAGATTCTGAGAATCCCTGTTGTTTTACGTGGAACGACATCAAGATCGAGGCCTTCCGATGCTAACACTGTCAGGTGTACACTGTTTAGTCAGGTCCCCGGCAGTTAAGTGTACAGTGATCCCCCGCTATATCGCAGTTCAGCTATCGCGCCCCCCCCGCTATATCGTGCTTCAGCTATCGCAGCCCCGCTATATCACGATTCAGCTATCATGCCCCCGCGATATCGTGTATTTTTCCCCCGACGCATCACAGTTCTCCGTGTATCGCGTACCTTGCTTGTGGTCTGATTGTTTTCCTTTTGTTTTAAGCCCTACCATGGCTCCCAAGCGTCCTACATCTTCTAAGCCTTTCTGGTAGCAGTGAGCCTAGGTGGCAGAGGAAGACCATGACCAATCAGGAGAAGGTAAAACTCCTGGATATGCTCCGGGAAGAGGAGCGTTTGCGCGGACGTCACTCGCCATTACTGCTCGAATGAATTGACGGTACGCTACATCAAGGAGGATGAGAACAAGAGCTGACGCATAATTTTCCTTTAGTCAAAGGGGAAAGAGGGTGGCAACTCATCGAAATAAAGCCATTGTTAAAATGGAACAACATACATATACATTACATATTTATTATTATTATTCTTACGTTACTAATATCCTTAGCCTGACATCCAAATATCATATGTGTTCTTTTAATAAGTTTACATGTGTTTAAAGCATGTGGGAGGGGTATTTTAAAGGTTAAACTATAATAAAAAAATGTATTTATGTGGTCTTTTTATATCGCACATTTTCACCTATCGCTGATTGGTCTGTAACGCATCTTCTTCGATAGGCGGGAGGGGGGGGGGGGTCACTGCGTAGACAAAAAGTGTGAAAACTGTAAAACTGCTTCAGATTCTAATTTTTTTCCGCTGTCCATAAATGTCACATTTAATAAGAATTTTCCCCACTAAATAACTTAGATATGTTTACTCTTCATCGACCGATGTCTTGTCATTACTCATTTCAAAAACTGAAGGGAACGTAAAAAGTTTCAACGGAATGGAAAATATCTTTCAATTTGACACTTCATTTTATCTTAGTAAACTATATATATATAAAAAAAATCACTAAACTAGGTACCAAAATAAACCCGTATCTCAAAAACCATAAAAGATGGTGGATCATGTTCAGATGGTGACTTGAATTTTGTCTCGAATTTAAAAATTCTGACTGACTAAATATAACCTGGACCATTTTTAGTTTTTTTCCAGCTGACAATGGCTATACGCATGTTACCTGCTTCGTAATGTACCTGATGCGTTTATGGCTTCATAGATCTGTTTACCGCATCTTTGGAACAGATAACAGACATAATCAGAATGTTAATGTTATCATGGCCCCCTGAAGAAGCCTGGGGGAGGAAAACATTCCCATCACCCCTATGCTGCGGTATAAAAAGTAAATTACATACCGTAAGTACTGAGGACCAAAAAATAAGAGAATATGAGAAAAAAATTATCTGCCCCAAGGATAATGCTTTCAGATGCAAAACCTCACAGTCAGAAATTAAGGACATTGTACCAGTCTGTACGTTTGCTTGTCCCTGGGGCTGTATTCTTAAGGGTCTGCAAACTGTACCCTATATCTGTAGGTAAATGTATCTTTTCGTCTAAATAAAGGTACAGAAATGGACTGTGAGGAACATCCCCAAGGTACAAACAGCATTAATGTATACCATTAATGGTACAGAAATGTTCCTCAGAGTCCATTTATGTACCTTAAAAGGTACATTTACCTACTAAGTAGTACATTTTACTATTACTATAGGGTACAGTTGGCAGACCCTCGAGGGAACAGATGTTCATAATTGAGAGTGTTCAGTCTTACTTCATACTTATGTATATACTACGCACAGTCTGAATGTATAGCTAATACGTGACAGTAGTGTAAATTTTTATAGAAAACCAAGTACTTAAAAATAGAGAAACCGGGGATCCCACAGAAAAAGAAAACATGATTGAAATTTGTGGGTGACCGAGTTCTGTACAATCTGCTTCTCGGGATGGACCTGTTTTGGACACGCGCAGTTCGAGAATAATCGCACGGATGTAGAAACACGATGTCTAAACGTCAGTATAAACCTTAACGATGAGGAGACGTTATAGAAACACTCCATCGTGGTTTCGGCGAAAAATGCACCTTTGCACTTACAGAACCACACTTAAACTTGAAATTGCTTCTGTAATCTGTACTCAAGGAAACCACCCGTTTTTTGTTTTTTTTTTTATCTTAACTTATAACATCCCGTAGGAAACCGTCTTCCAGCAGCACAGCTCACCGAAATCAGCTCATTTACTACAGAAACGTGCAGCGTAGTCCGCCTTTCATCTATCAGAAAACCTTTCTGAGTATTTATACGGACACACTTCATAAGTCATTTATACGGACCACTGGCCAGACATCTGTTGAATAACTACGAGGCTTTAAAGTAAATTAGTGAGTACGCAACTAATACACACGGATGAAAGTATATAATTCCACATGACTATCGTTACATTTCAATACATATCAAAAAATTGTATAACATTTGTAAAGTATGATATCACCTTAAAATCATTGCCATAATTTCCATCGTTCGGCAAACGTGCACACTTAAGGTAAAGACTTCCAAAGCAGGCGAAATGCAGACATCTTGAAGGGCGTAAATATAAAAATTTCACTCACGTCTGCCTGGTTTGGAGCAGATTCTGGAGGCTCCGGCTGTTTCCGAAGCGGTTGGTCGAGGCGCACGTCCGCCGCCGCAGTCGGCTTGTCGCCACAGTCCGGCCGGCAGGTCCTGAAGCGGCTCCGGGCGACAACCAGCGTTTGGTAGACGAGGCATATCAGCACACCTGAGAGCAGCACGGGACGCGGGCAGTACCGGCGCCGCAGCGCCCAGAGCCGTAGGAGGACCATCCCCGCTTCCCCGGCTGCCCCGATGACAGGGGACACCACGCATACCATTAAAAATATTTACTCCGCTGGAGCATCACTGTGTCACGCATGAAGCGGGACATCGGGCAAAAAAGAGGCGCTGCAGGAGCTCAGTCCTGAACTGCATCGACTATCTTCAAAGGTGAAAAAGTTAATCCCAAAAGTCAGCGAGGTATTTAGAGTAAGCTGCGCATATGAACAAGCAACACCCACTTCTTAAAGGGAGAAATTCTGCTATTTGTATTAGTTCATGTGCGCCGCTCTATTAACACGGCCACCTCTAAAGTCTTTTCTCCCCCCCCCTCCCCAGCTTCAGCAGAAGTAAAACTCTGTGTCGATTATAACCATGGCAAGAAGAAAACCTCGGATCTGCAGATGATCGTTCGCCTTTTTAACAGCAAACTGCAGACCCCCGGCTTTGGATCGTCCGAAACTGGTCTTTAAAATGTCATTTATTCCTCCCATGCAGAACTTGTGCGTCGTCCCAGAGGGCCTCCACTGGTCCGCTATAAGCCATAGTAAAAGCGCACTTTGTGAAAGACAGCCCACCTGGTAACTGTTAATCCCGAAGGAGTAAATGCTGACTTCCTCTGGCCACTGGTAGGTATCCGCTTCCCCGTAAAATAACTACCTCTAAATAAGTCACTTTGAGTGAAAAATAGGCTACTCCTAACTTGCGAAAGGGCTGCTTCTCGTTTCTCGGTTTTGTTTAGTGGTGTTTAAAATAAGATGTCTCAATTCCGCGCTGTTTTAGTCCGGCTTGTCCAGTTATTTAGCACATCGTATTGCCCTTTCTTATACTAAGAGGAATTTATCAGCCTGCCTTCACTGATCATTACACCCACATGCACGCTGGTCCTTAATCTTTGTCATTTTTTGCAGTTATACGAAGGTTGAATCTCAGATTATATCTAAAGTTCCCCTGATTAAATTATTTTGAATCCAATGATATTTCTCATATAGTTTAGGAAGTATTAACCACAGAATCCGATGAAATGACAGATGTCCGCCAGCCCCGTTCGGGCAGTGCCGTATGAAAGTGAAGTTTGACGTTAAAGCATCGTGCATCCTGCACCCCCGCCCCCCTCCCACTATGCAGGGTTTGTGACGCTCCCCACATTTAAACTGCACCTGCCCCTCACCTTTCCAGTTAGATATGTTAAATCAAATGATGGGCGGTAATTTCCCGTAATATCATGAATAAATTCGCAGATGGATTTTACGATGTTTACAAGTTACTGAATAGCACGTAAATAGAAGCGTTAAAAGCAACACGCCATATCGAGCCTGGAAACGGATATAATCCACGATACGCAACTCACATTTCAAGGTGTCACAGTTAGAAAATGACGAAAAGTACGTGTATGGCTTATTTCTTAACATCTTTTTAAAGCAATAAAATACTTAAAAGGGGCCTTGTCAAAACGCGCATATGCATTTATTGAATGTTGTACAATACCGTTAAGTATCACTCTATAAACCCATTTTAACCATTAGCCTATATTAAAGCAGCCAACCAGCATTTAGCATGAAAGAAACCAGAAAAAAAGCACTGTACTTTGAAGTAATTATCAAGGGAATTGAAACAGGGGATTATCAAAAGAATTTGATCATTTTATTTGATTTCTTTTCTACACATTTCTGGGAAAACTGTACACCATTTTCAGAGGAGGACAGACCAGTATAACAGACACACACAAACTAGAGTACTGACTTTGTTCATACATTTTACACGGTGAATGCAGACGGCTTTAAAAATCTGCGGGTTAATCTCGAGAAAAGGTCGCTCAGATTATCGTCCGTTCCGCCCAACCTCGGACATTTCCCACGAACATTCTCGTCCTCTTCCAATGAGCCGTCCAGGATACGTGGTTAAGACACGTCGGGGGTGTGGGCCAGGACTGGGCCCGTTCAGTCCGCTTGAGGAACAGACTGGAATGTTTCGACTATGACTTTTGAGGGTCCTAATACTCTTGACAATTTTTTTTTTTTTTTTAAATGGAAGATGCGCAATAGCTCTTACGATTCTCTTACACAAAACACACAAAGAAGGAGCTGCTTAACTGTGTACAGGCAGCGGATAAAGTCACCCTCCCCAGCCCAGAATTCCGGGGCTGCCTTCGGCCGAGTTGGCCGGGAAGAGGAGGGCGATCCTGGGAGCGCGCCGTGGATGGTCCAGGTGAAGCCGTCACCGTGGCGACAGGGCTTATTTGTGCCGGCTGCCCCTCCGCTTCATGGCGGCCGTACACTGAGGACAGTACCACTTGCCTTTGGGGGCTTCTGTCAGGCCCACACAGCCGTAGTGGAACCACTCGATGGGGCACTGTGACACACACACACACACACACACACAAACGCGAAACCCGACTTTAACCTCCGGGCCAAGCAGACAAAGACGGGTGTAACATGATCCTGAGATAGGGACCCCCCCCCCCCCTCCATCTGACCGACCTTAAAAGAGAGACAAAGATACTCACGTCTTGATTGTCACAGCCCACCATCTCTCCGTAGGACACCTGACAACCAGAGATTTATTATTATTATTATTTTTAAAGGGACCACGAAGCACAAATGTGGAAGTAAAAGGGGGGGGGGGGAGCCCACCTGGTTGCAGATGCAGTACCGGGGTTCATTGGGGTCATATGTCCAGTCCACCTGGCTGTTGGCCTCAGATTCCGGCAGGGCTGACACCTGCTGCAGCTCCTGGGCCAGGGCGGAGTTGGAGGAGCAGGACGAGAGGGAGGAAGACGAGGACGAGGAAGAGGACTGGTGATTTGAAGACTTGGTGTTGTTCCTGGAGCAAGTGAAAACGCGGTGAAACACTTTCTCCGAGACCTGGCCTCAGCGAAGGGGTCATCAAAATATAACGGCCATAGGAATACTCAACGTATCATAATTATGATGATGACTGATGATGATCAATACAAAGGGCATTTATCAGAGCTGGAAAGTTCAGGTCCACAAAGTACAAATCCAGACCAAGATTTTGTTCCAACCGGCTAAAATGTTTGAAGCAAAATATCGGACTGGATTTTAGCTTTACAAACCTGAACTATCCACTTCTGTTACGGTGTTCCTATAGTGAGCTATTTGCTTGTTGTGTGAGAAACATGGAGCTCATGGGTGTTGGGCTGCCCGGTTCTGCTCTTACTTGGACTTGCGCCCCCCCCGGGAGTCTGAGGATGAGGGGGCCAGGGTCTGCGTGAGCGTGGAGGCCAGGGCCGACGAGGAGAAGCCCGGCGACTCGCGGGACAGGGAGAAGTCGCGGTTCAGCGGGAAGTCGTTGTTCTTGATGGCCTCGAAGCTGGCCTTCAGACTGGAGGTCCTGCGGATGTCCTTCATCTGAAACGAACAGCAGGGCGGCGCTCACGCGGGGCTTGGGCATCCTCCGCAGCGTACATGCAGTCGGAGAGGGGGCGCCTTACCTGGGCAGTGGCCTGCACGGCCTGGGCCGCCGCCATGGTGATGGCCCCCGCCCCGGCCCCCACCCCCGCGGGCAGGGAGCTCAAGTTGTAGGAGGTCAGAGACTGGGAGGAGTTCACGTTGTACGCGTTGTTGGAGGCAGATGACATGCTGCTGTTCCTGCACCCTGTACAAACATGGCCGACATTTCACCGCGTGTTTCTGGGGGGGACCTGCGTCGTCTCTCTGCAGGAAGGGGAACCCGCGTGGCTTCGCAGATGCATGTTGCGGCGGCGTCCCGTGCCTCACCTGGCGTGTTCTCCTTCGACGCGTCGGACGTGAGGGTGGACAGGAGGGCCTCGGACTTGAACTTCTTCTCGGGGACGTGCTCGGTGGTGTGGTGCGCCGGGGTCGTGTATTTCCTCTCTGGGGACGGAGGTGAGACAGCGGTGAGGAGATACACGGCGGAACCTCCGTGGACAGAAAACGAATCCGGGGCAGGGGAAAGGCCCAGAGCGCCAGGCTTACTCTCCACGGCGGTGTGTGAGTGAGCGTGGTGGTTATTCACAGGCTGAGACGGGCTGTCCATCTCCAGGGAACCTAAGCCCGCCGGCAATAAAACAGAACGAGTCAGCACATGGCCTCACGGTGGAAGAGCGACTTCAAATAAGGAACCGCGGATGGGGGCGCGCAGCTATCGCGGAAGGCCGATTAATGGATCACAGAACTTCTTACGCTTAAGGCACAGAGAGAACGGGAGAGAGAAGATCACTTTGTACGGCAAACTGATGACAGCGTGGGAAGCCAAAGAAGCGCGTCAGGCTGGATCATTAGAGAGAGGAAGAAAAAGTGACGGGAAGCGGATAAGGACACGAGGATAAACGCGCGTCCGCGTCGGTGCGGGCGGGACACTCACGCCTCTCGAGAATCTCCGTGATGCCGGCGTTGTCAGCCTCCAGCTCCATCTTGAACTTGGCCAGCTCCTGGTCCAGCTTCCTGAGGTGACGATCCACCTGGCAACGCGGAACCCACGTCAGTCACGCGCGGAAGCCGTCGCCCTCGGCGACACTACATTACGCATTGGCGAGGCTCTAGAAGATCTTTGTCGCGCGCAACCTCGCTATTGATGACGACAATAAATATATTAATCACACAATTTAAAGAAACGGTCATAAACAATTATTAATGTTACTTGATTTACTAAACTTTAAGCGGTCTAACTTAAAAATACACTGGAAGACTTTTTTTGGATGAGGCATTAACGCCATCTGGTGGAATTTTCATGGAAAGGCAACTTCAACCTAAAATAACCGTTCAAGGCGATCACTTGAGCAATATCTTTGAAGTACACAAACACCACCTTGACTCTGGCTGACAGGGAAAACTGACTAATTTAATTTCATCACTACCAATAATGAACATAAGCAAGTTCACCATCGATTTTGTGCCAGATTACAAAAGCACACAGCATTCACTTCAAAGATTATAGTACAGTCAACCACCGAATAAAACAGTTCATAACAAATCTGAGTATTATGTTCCCGAGTGCCCTGCAATGAAAACTTTACATAAAATATTACAATTATTACACTTACCAAGTCATAAATCTGATTGGCTAACTGGACCTTCTCATCTGCATCTTCCAACGCCTTGTAATAGTCCTGCAGATGGTAAAAGAGTGAAAAGGTTATCATGTAAATGAATTCGAAACTTAAATTAAATGTGGGACCAAAAAAAGAAAAGAAAAAAAAAGACACAGACTCCTGTAGACCATGACTAGGTAAGAGTGAGACTCCAGCCATCCAGCAGAAGATGCAGGAAAAGGCAGGGAGACCTGAGACACCTCCAGCCACTCACATTGTTCAGCAGCTCCTTGCATCAACATTTTCCAAACTGTCACAATTTTAGATAACTTACTACCAGATTCATTGCATCTTGTCATATTTTCTGTCTGTACATTATGCTACATACTACATAATGCATATTTTACACAGAACCATAATTTACACTTGTATCCATAATTTATGTACAAATTATTGCATTTATATATATTTTGTCTGCATCTGATTAGATGCATTTCGTTGGCTTTGTACTTGTACTCCGCACAATGACAGTAAGGTTGGATTGACATCCCACCCATGACCACTTACAATCATTTATTTAGGGGACGCATTTACCTATAGAGACACTCAATTGAGAAAATCGGGTCAGACAGCTCCTGAATCACTGTAAAATTATTCTGGCAACACTGGGATTCGAACTGACAACCAGCTGATCACAGGCCTAATCCACAGACCCACTCACCATCGCAATGACCACCACAACAGAAAATCCCCAATAACATGGCAAACAGTCAGCACAGAGGATTCATATTACATGGTTTAACGGCGCTAGTAATGTCCGTTACCTTCTTTATAACCTCCATCTGTTCTTCCCTCCATTCGGGTTTGTTCTTTTTCGCATTGATAAAAAACTCATTGACACGTTGCTCTAGCTGGTCCATGGCGTCTGAGAGGTGAAAAGTAAAACGCGTTACAGGGGAATCGGCGGCGTGTCAGTCATGGGATGTTAATAAATTTATATGTTCTTTTAATGCTTAAAACGTGTACCACTTTGACACATAGGTACTGTATACTAATTACATCAAGTTAAAACTTGGAATATTAGAGGGTCAACTTTCTACTTCCAGTGCTGCCGTTCACGTCACTTATACTGATATGGATGTCTGTAGGGCATTTTAATAACCAAGTTGTTACAAGCCTTTTACATCATACGGTGCTCCTTATCGTGAAGTGACTTTAAATCAAATGATCACACTTGGGATAGGCGTCAGTAAACAATTTTCTGGGAAATGACTACCCCGCTATTCCACCTTAAATGTGCATTTAGCACATTTAGCAACGTCGCTGCAACAAAAAAAAATCTATCCCGATAACTTTTTTTCGGCCGACCAACGCCCCGGCGGTGAAATAAAACGCCCGATTTGAGGCGCATGTCGGGGCTGTCGGGCGCCGCCGGGTCTGGCCGAGCCTGCGCTCCGAGACGCGGTCACGTTGCGGCAGCGCGTACTCTGAACTTGCAGGTCCATCTCTCTCATTTCCGTAAACCTGTCGCGCAGATCCATGGGTAGCTGCTCGATCACTGGCAATGGGGAAGGGGGAGGGGAGGGGGGACAGACACCATTAGCCAAGTAAGCTAAACCAAAATCGGGGGGTTCCGATACTGGAATCCCAGCTGGCTATATCATCAAAACCACGGCCGAAATTAAGCGATAACGCCATACTCACTTTCCAAGTAGTCCTCTAAGTAGAGCATTTTGGCTTTTTTAAATTTTTAGACGTTTATTAAAAGAATGCCAGTCTTTCAATATGGCGCCGTCTGCCGCTGAGGCTCAAGGAAAAAGCTAGCTATTTTTCTTACTGAGGTCATTGAGTCTGACGTACTTCCTAAGCCGACGTTTGATTGGATCAGTTTTTGTGTTGCGTCATTGTTTTGATCGCAATGAAGGGCACGTCGGTTATTGTAGTCCGACGTTGACGCGTTTCGTCACCAGTGTTCTTAACGTATTGCGATTCTGAATTACATATATATATATATATATATATAAGTCACTCATGATTAGACGATCAATCATCACCTCAATATTAAATTTGGCTAATTGTTTTAAATGTAACGAGCCAAGGTAGTTTTTAGCATTTATCTTTTATGAGGCGCTGGATCAGACACTTAATGAATTTTTAGCTAGAAACGCAAAATAAATTTACCTATTTTTAAAGGTCTGGCAGAACGATTCATTTGTCGTGAAAAGACATAATATGCAGTCGGAAAGTAAAATAAGGAAACTGATGGAATGTGGTATTTGGTCTTGGAGCACCATAAGGTAGTTCTATAAACACATAACACACTTCCCAGGTAGAAAAAATATCTATGTTCTTTAATATCACGGTTCTTTAATATGTTACGGTCAATTTCCCAGGCACTACGTAACACTCCTACGTAACTTCTGAGTAGTGACGACCTCTCGTGGCCTTGGCGATAAAATATGTCCTTTTAAATATTTATAAAATTATTTTTTCATACGTGACGGGAAGTGTTTGCTTTAATTGTCAATATTCATTCAATTCAATAATTCATTTTTGTTTAAAATTATTACCCGAATACTGGCAAATTCAGTAAAGCTCGTATCAATATATGATTACTATCCTGTCCCATTTTGAAGTATAAGTAATGCATTTTTAGTTAATAGCTTAGGATTTTTATATTAGTAATCATTATTTTTTAAAATACATCATTTTATTTTCTGTGTACCACCATTGCCAAAGCACAACCATTTGTTATGGAAAATCAACACACATGCGCCTAACTATCTGTGACAATTAGCACAGAAAGCACACCGCAGCCCATGAGCATCCTTCCAGCTCATGCAAGCAAACGTTTTGCATTTATCTGCCCTCTCGAGCCACTTATCCAATCCAGGGTGAGGCATGGACATCATGGATGGGATGCCAGACCATTACTGGGCATACACTACAGGTGATTTAGAGCAGTGGTTCCCAAAGTAGGGGTCGCGAGATGATTTCCAAGAAATCAAATATTTTTTTGAAACTATTAGAAATAAAATTTTATCAACATTTTAACATTTTATATTAACATTTTATCCATAACTAACAAAAGATAAAAATTAGTAGTTAATAGTTACATTTAAAAAATGTTAATGCAGCATGCAAATTAAATTAAAAATGTTTTTTTACCACTTCCGAGGATAGTGGGGGTCACAAGTCACTGGCACGGTTATTTTGGGGGTCGTGAGCTGAAAAGTTTGGGAACCCCTGATTTAGAGACACCTGTTCACCTAACTGCCCGTTTATAGAAGGCAATACAAACACGTGGGAGAGAACGCAAACTTCACACACAGTTAGGTGGGGTAGCATTAAAACCCTTGTCCTTGGAGGTACACAATCACAACACTCCCCTTTGTGCCACACCTATTAGCAAATCTTTTCATACTTCACTATCAATATTTTTATTTCATTTATAAGAACAACGAAAAGCGTGTTTCCTTCTATATTGGTAATAATAAAATTACGTTTTTAGTAACCGGAAAGAAAGTCTGTGCTGGTGTGCAAATATGGCCATGCGCTTCGTAATCTGGGTTCCCCGCCTGGTGGTTCAGAATGGAACTGCAGTTCCTCAACATACACATCACTATGAAGTCATTGTAGACATCCAACTTAACTGCATTCAAACTGTAAAAAAAAAAATAATAATAAAAAAGCACAAATGTAAATGTGCCAATTATAAAATATATCACGCAAGATTACAAAAATAGTAAACCCAAAAGGCAGGTCAATAGTGAATCACATTTGTAAATCAGGCCTATACATTGGAAGCGAACTTCTGATTAATTGAAATAAATAAATAAATGCTGTGCTTCCATTTCATAGAAAATCGTTACCTCCCTTACTTTTGCTTTACTCTCTAACCCATTGTATGTATGAGATGCTGATGACCGCCCACATTCCTTCTCCCTAGCAGTCCTCGATGCGCCTTTTCTGGGATTTGTACGCAAGATGAGCTACGTACATTTACCCAGATGCGGTCTCTAGGACCCAGAGGAACACCAAAGCAGCTCGCTTGGGATCCAAGCTTACATACTGGAAGTCTTCACGGTCAAAAACTTGAATTGACAGCGCGGAGATACCCTCAGTGTTGGCAAGTCAGCAGCCGCAATATGACATTAAGTATATTTTAAGGGGAATGCATGTTCGACTGCGACTGTTTTCATCTTTTCCAGGGAAACGCGAAGGGGTTTTTGAAGAGTCGAACTGTAACTTCTGTTGTTTTGAATAACTTTACCATGTGCTCAAAGGTCCCGTGATTTGCATCCAGATTTTTGTTTATCTCAGCGAATGATTTTTTTTTCTACAAACTTAATTTGCATTATCAGATCTTCTGGCCGGTTTGCGCGCAGTGTAATCATTTGTCAGAAAGCGGGGCGTTTAAAGGCATTCATAGTTTGCTGGAGTGCGTTTGAAGTGATTTGCTTAAGTGAGCGCTGAGTGATTCCGAAATGTCAGCACCGCCGAGTGCTTCTTTGCACACTTGATAAATCCGAAAGCTTTATCTTCAAAAGCACCTGCTCTCAGTGTTTGGGGGAAAAATACAGAAAAGCCAGCAATTCTAGTGAAATGGACTGAGGAATGGACTAAAACCTAATACGAGGTAGGTTCTATGCAGCACAATACGAGTATTATAATTATGATGATTATTTTTCGGCGTGACAGTGTGATTGTGTATCCCCCGCTGGCTGGCCGGGCTCCGGCAGGCGATGTTAAGATGAGGAGCGCTGGCCGGCTGGTGCGGCGGTCGGGATGGCTCGGGAGGACGCCGTGAAGTGCCTCCGCTGCCTGCTCTACGCTCTCAACTTACTCTTCTGGGTAGGCGAGGCCGAGCGGCGGCAGCAGGTGGCCGCCGCTGCCGCTCACGTTACAAACAGCAGCCAGCTTGCAGGATCCGTCTCATTATTATTCAGTTTGGTCAGCAAGGCGATATGCGGGGCTCTGGATCTTCCCCTTGTGGGCAGCTGGACGTCTGAAGCCAGGCACTTGAGTTTAAAGTACTCCAGCTTTCGCTGTCTAGCTGCTGGCCCTCACCACACACACGAGATAATATATTTTAATCAACCCTATACGGACTCTTTCACCTTTTATTTTATAGACCTCCGGCTAGATAAGAAATAATTAGATCGTACTCCTGGGGAGTATAGAGATTTAAAACAGCATGATCCCTGGTATTTGGTTTATACGTCATCACTAAGAGATATAATAGAAATTAAGTGGGATTAGTGCGCTAATGGGTAGTTTTCGTAATAGGACTCATTGACCGATATTCTATTATAAAAATTTCTTTTTAAACTCAGACATGCTTTCCTGTCATTCTGCCCCCAGCTGATGTCTGTATGTGTGCTGGGAGTGGCAGCGTGGCTTAGAGATTACCTGAACAATGTGCTCACCTTGACAGCGGATACCAGGTGAGACCTACGTAGATAACAGCCTTGCAGAATGAGGGAGGTGGGGGGGGCACACAGGCTGGGCCTGAAACCCAAACTTACTCAGTAACCTTCAAGGCAGTTAGCAGATGTTTTCTGTTTGGGTCGGTAAGGCAGGGGGGTGGACAAGGCGCATCACCAAACCTGTTCTGTTCTCTATGTGTATTTCTAAAGCACATCCTGGTATTGATTTACCTCGACTTCCCAAAAACAACAACAGCAACAACAAAGGAGTCGGCTTTAGAGTCCGGTATCTGATGGGCCTGCGGGTTAGTGAGGAGCCGCATCTAAAGCGGGTTTGCTAGATATCTCCTGGTTCTCTCGTTCCTCCATGTTGTGCCTCCGCCGACCCCCCCCCCCCCCTCCGAGTTGAATTGACGCAGTGAATGTCCAGCAGCAGCATTCCTGCAGCGTGGAATCAGAATTTACTTGTAGCTGGAGTATTTTGTGCAGGGAGGGAGGGAGGGAGCGAGGGAGGGGTACAGGGAGCGAGGGAGTGGGATGGATTGATAAATAAACATCACTTCTGCCAAATATCACTGAGGAATGACCCCCCCCCCCCCTCCCCCTGCAGGCTGGAGGAAGCTGCGATTCTGACATACTCCCCTGTGGTCCATCCGGTCATCATTGCCGTTTGCTGTTTTCTGATCATCGTGGCCATGGTGGGATACTGCGGGACACTGAAGGACAGCCTGATCCTCCTATCCTGGGTATGTGTGTGTGTGTGTGTGTGTGTGTGTGTATGCATCTGTATTTTACATGACGTAAAGAAAGAGAGCTTACTGAAGATGGTGGTATACCCAGATGTCCCACCCCCCCCTTAAAGAAACCGGCTAACCGGACGTTGCCATGGTAACATCGAGGCCCCAAAATGTTCAGCTGGGACCAGTCCAGTTTCAGGGTTAGAGAGGGAATTAGTTTAGGGTTTGAGGCTTGGAACCTGTGACACGCTGGGTTCTTCTCCGGCGGGACGTGACCCACTCGCGGCTCCTTGTGCCGCAACGCAAACGAGCTGGTGACCGGTAGTGAGGTTAATGCGACTAAGCTGCGCGGGTCAGACCTCGGCCGTCTGCCACCCAACCGGTCAGATGAAGTGCTAGAGAGAGAGGGAGGGAGGGTGAGGGGGGGGAGGGGGGGGTCGCATTTAATGCATGCTCAGATGAATGGGGGGGGGGGGGATCGCATTCAGTGCACCTTTGCTGGGTGTGTTCTGGTTGCTGTGGTGTTTATCCGTAAACCTGCCCCTATCCCTTCACGTCCCCCCTCCCCAGACAGAGGCAGCTGTAAAATGATTCATACAGCACAAGATGCGGGGGGCATGAATAATCAAACTCCGGGCTCTCGTGTGTGCCCCCCCTCCGCACTCACGGCAGTGCTATAAATTATAAACTTGAATCAAGGCATTAATTTGAGCATGCTTTGTGCGTTGGGCGGCCAAACAGGACAGCACAGTGCCTCAGATGGCAGGAGATGCGTCCCTGAAGCCTGTTCAGTCATTCACCCCCCCCATCCCCCCATGTTCAGAGACTCGGCACACGGTGAGCCCAACCCCCCAGCCCCCCCCCCCGACACCTCTAGCCCAAACCAGAAATGCAGCCGTTGACAGATATTGTGTGTTTGCTGAAGGGCTATGCTGAAATACCTAGCAACAGACTCAGGAGGAGCTGAAATAACTTCTCAATGCTACATGTTACTTTTTATCTGTGGAAAACTATGCAATAACGGTCAGGTTTGCGATAAAACGTCGAGGATTGCAGTCTGGACAGTCGCCACTAGCTTCCCAACTCCCAGCATTAAACCCAAATGCCAACATTCACGCCGTAGTGTTTTCAGAACAAGGCCCTGCCCGCCCGGCTGTGTCTTCCTGGACCTCTGCTGCCTTTACTGTGAAAGTGTACGCCTGTTCTTTCACAGAACTGTGACTGATCCTGCGAAGAAAAAAAATGTTTTGTGTGATGTGAGGGAACAAAAACTCTGTCAGATCTGCCAAACTTTTATGTTTCAATTAAGGTGATACTCCCAACCTACCTGACATTAAAGAAAACAGAATAATGAAGCTAGACACACACACACACAGACACACACAGACACACAGACAGACAGACACACAGACAGACAGACACAGACAGACAGACAGACACAGACAGACAGACACAGACAGACACACACACAAACACACACACACACCTGTACTCATGTCTTTGTGGGAACTGTCCATTCATTTCTATGGGCAAAACTCTAAGCACAGAAACCAAGTACGAAGTTTGTGAAAGAAAGTGATTCCTTCGACTAAAGTGACAGACATGCTTGGTGTCATTGTCCTGGATGAAGATCTGCTCGCTTTGGTGCTGAGTAGCTATTTGATAGGAGTTTGCTTGGTGTTTGGGGGGGGGGGGGTTGTTGCTTGTCTCAGCCATGCTGTCACAGCGATCAGAAAGATGGGAGCTACAGTCCAGTCTGCTGTCCTTACAGAATAGGCAAGATACCTGGACTCGGTGTCAGGGAATTTTTGTATCACAGACAGGGGGCGCTGTGTGGTTCAGTGGGTTCAGCTGCTCTGCTTCTGATAGCCTCCAGCTCCAGGGACTCCAGTGTCTGCAAAACGAATGAAACGCAAAAAAATACAGGGAACCTGATGACTCTTATGAAGCGACGTGTTTTTGCGGGGAAGCTGACACGTCTGTTGTGTGTGCGTCTGTGGGGCGGCGGGGCCGGGGGCTGGGGGCGGGGGGCCGGGGAGTGGCATCGTTCCCATGGCGCCCAGCTCTGCCAGCTGGGTGTTTCCTGCCTCGGATCTCGCACAAAAGAGGTCGTCCATTCAGGCTCCACCCGGTGCCCCCCGGGGACCCGCCGACTCGCCTTCAAGGCCGCCGGCCGCCCACGCCTCCTCGCGTTTCGCGTGACTCAGAGCGGCGACAGTGCCCCCTTCTGGTGGATGGTGGGCTGCTCTCGAATTTCAGGCTTGGCCTGTTCTTTGTCGGCGGACGTTTGTTGGGGTGGAGCCAGGGATTGTGGGAACAGCGAAAGCGTGGAAGGCGGGGGGGGGGGCAGTGCCGGAAGCTCAGCCTGACCGATAGCCCCTCCCCAGCCATTCCTTCCTCTGCGATGGAGGTCTGGGTGTGACGGATGGTGTGTTGGGGGTGTTTTACGTGGTGGCCGGGGATGATGCTGGGAGGAATTCTCGTTTTTCACTGGAGGCCCCCGGGCAGGAGTATGAATATCCATCCTCACCCCCCCCCCACCAAGGAGTATGAATATCCATCCTCACCCCCCCCCACCAAGGAGTATGAATATCCATCCTC
>JAABNY020000063.1:21377978-21388774 GCA_015164015.2 Brevimyrus niger | reverse complement strand
TCCGTATAGGATTCACCATGCAGTCTGTATAGGATTCACCATGCGGTCTGTATAGGATTCACCATGCGGTCTGTATAGGATTCACCATGCGGTCTGTATACTGTAGGATTTACCATGAATGAATCGCACCCATATAATGATTAAATACACTGTTTAAGGCAGAAAAACACAACACACACTTACTAAGGTCCAACAAATGTGGGTAGATCATCAACTGAAATCTTCTACAAGTTGGCATCAGAAATCATCATCGATTTAGCCCTTCTGGCTGTGAGAACGATTGCTCTTCCATGGCAGGATCAGTGGCTATGGATTAATGATTGTTTAATTAGAAAGCACTCATCCTATCCCAGCAGTCGGGGCCTGAAGCGCTCTCCCCTCTCTGCAGATAAGCGTCCTGCTTGGGTTTGATGGACTTACTGCCCAAAGCCTGGCTTGCTGTTCGGGTGATAATGATCATCTCTGTGACCTGCTGTCAACATCATGCTGACCTTTGAACTTAACATTGGACTGGGACTTTTTCTCAGTGGATGCGGCGTCTCCAGCAGGAGACAAGCAGTGTTGGGGAAGTTACTCCCAAAAGCAAATCCATTACAGACGGAGGCGGAAAGTTCATGTCCAGGACTCTTCATACGCAACTGGCTGGTTGACACAAAATCTTGGTCTAGATTCGTACTTTCTGCACCAGATCTTTCTACCTCTACCTGTAATGGATTCGTCGTGTAAGTAACTTCCCCATCATTGGGGACAAGCAGGACAACAACCAAATTAACGGAAAGCCGGGGGGTGATGTAAGACGCATGCTTTATTTCAAATTCTATTGCATTGGCACAGATGCGCAACAAGCACTGACAGAGTGATTTATGGAGAGCAGTAAATGTGACTTGATGAAATTGTCCATCTTGATTAACACGAATAGGATAATTCACCTGAGACTGCAATGCCATTGGCTCCCTCGCAATTGCAGTCTGACATTCAGCACGAGGTGCTAATTAGTGTTCGTGCTGAGTTGCATCAGGCTTTTGTTATTGTTATTACTATTATTATCATTGGGTGCCGTAGCGCGGATGCGGACCCAGGGTGAGCATTTGGCCGGCATTCCGCCAGAAGGGCCTGTGTTCTGTCTGCTTCCCCGGGCTTCTCATGGGCACATTCATCCTTGTGATGACTGAACGTGTACATCCTGTTACCAGTCATCCGCCGATCCAGCTAACCGAGAAATCCTGCTTTGTGGAATCCCCCCCCCCCCTTTGACCTTCATCTTTTCCAAGCGTTATGGTTTGTACCGAGGCGCTGGATCTTCTTGCGATGTGCTAAGAATGAGATCGAAATAAGAAGCTTAAGACTGGCCATTTGTGCTCCGGGCGAAAATGTGGGCTTGATTTGATGGAGAGTTCACTAGTTTTTCTTGTGGTCCAGTTTCCTTAGACGTCTTATCTGGCAACAAGGATCAGAGACATCAATACTCTTCCCTGAGTATCTTCATTGTTCAACTTTCACATCTATACAGAATCACGGGACGTATCATCTTTGAACAATTCAGACTCCTGAAGCTTTTTTCTTCTCTTTCACTGTATCTCTTCCAAACGTAAGTCTGTGGTGTATTTTCTGACTGCTGGAATCTTCTGGATGATTGTCCCAGGAAGCCGAAAGCTGCCTACAATCTCTATGCCTTAACTCTCGGCACTAAAGTTAAGCTGCTAGTCTTCTGGTCAAACCCTGTGTCTTCTTAACTACCTTTAACTTTTCATATCTTCATTTCCCACTATAATGACGATGTCATCAGCATTTTGAAGGTCATCGACATTCCTTCATCAATCTTGAGCCGCAATTTGCCATCTTTCTGATCGACTTTCTGTCATTAAACCTTCTGCATACAAGACGAATCGGTGTATTAGGATGGAGACCCTGTCGACCTCCCATGATGTTGGCCAGCTCATAAGGAGTCAATCATCTCCACCCCGCCTCCCTCAGAGGAACGCGCGATATGTGCAGGTAAAAAATCACGTCCTTAAAACCGTGTTTCCCCATCTGGTCCCTGGGGACCGGCAGACAGTCCACATCGTCACAAACTTGTCTGGCAGGGAGGGGGCAAAAACGTGAACTTATGGGTCCCCAAGGACAGGGATGGGGTGGGGGGGGGTTGTCTCAGGAGGCTCACCAGGCAGCACTGTTACCCTCACACCTTCAGCGGTTTCGTTTCCATGCACGACTTCTGTTTGCGTGGAGCTCCTGCCCCCGGCTTTGTGTATCCACACGTTCCCCCCCCCGTGTTTTGCGCTGCTTTTCCTCTGGGTAACTCCGGTAGCCCCCGCCGGCCCGATAACGTGCAGCTCGATGGGTCTGGATCGCGACGATCGTCCCCGGAGTGTGATCGCGAGAGCACGTTTGCCCGGAGATGGACTGGCGTGTCCCCGATCTGCTCTGTGCTTCCTGGCACAAGCTCACCACCGTCTTGTACTGGATAAGCAGCTGGAAGATGGATGGGCAGATCTTCGAAAAGGCCTCTTCGGGCATCTTTTAATGAGAAGCTGAATGGATTACAGAAACGAAACCTGGTCACATTAGCACCTGTGAGTACGATGTTAGCATCCAGTATCCCGCCCCCGTGCGGTTCTCCCTTGGGATCCCCGTTCTGCTAGCTAATTACGGAGCTCGCAGATTTATTTATTCATACACGCCTCACAATTTCATACCCGCAGGCCAGGCCTTGATGACACCTTCTCAGCTCCCGGTTTGAAGCAAACTGCGATATGAGTTGCAGAGCCCCGCGTTTAAGTCCTGCATTACAAATCTGTCAGCCACTGCTGAGGAAGTATCACCTTAACAGGCTAAAATAGTGCAGGTTTTACGGCCTTTGGGTTTCCCATTTAAATGGAGACTGACTGCAGTCGTTAGCGTATGAAGAGAGGAACGGCACCGTCCCATTCAGGCACAGACCATGCTGCGTTTCACACAGGTCTCAGCTCAGTGAGGCAGAGGCTTTAATGGTGTGTCCAACGCAGAATCAAGGAGGAGGTGTGCGTGTGTCCTCACTGAGCCCAATGGAGATGTTCAACTTCCCGAAAGCCTATTCTACATATTTTAAAACCATCCATCCAGCCATAGTCCAGGATTGAAGGCGGAGGGAGGGGGTCTGGAGTGTATTCCAGCCAACAGAAATGTCACGGCTCCCTGAACGGGAGTCTGGTCAACGACGGAGTCTGGGGACATCAATCAGCCAGCGTGTCTTCGAGCTGCGGGACAAAAGCCTTGTGACGCAGAGAGGATAGGCAGACAACACATAATGCGAGCGGAGGCGGGATTCGAACCCGCTGCCCTAGAGGTGTGACTCCACGGCACTGCCCACTGCAGCGCCGTGTCGGCCAAGCGCGCGCAGAACCCGCCACATTCTCTTTCGCACATTCCTGAGTCACACATACACACTCCCACACACGCATCTGTTTAAAGTCACTCACGGGCAAGAACACATATTCTACCGCGGTCGCCGGCGCAGGCAGACGGCTACTCAGCCTTCTGCCGGTCTCACGCACGGCCGTTAGCCTGTGAACAAACCATCTTTCCACTCTGGGTCAGCAGTCTAGCCTGGGAAGTGTTGCCGCCTCACTCCGGTCCTGCATTAGCTCGCTCTTGCTTTAAAACAGCTCAAAATAATCAGCGTAATAGCGATAATTTCCGGCCGTAAACAGCTCCCTTTGTTTGGTGCATGCGGGCCGAATGCCAACACTCAATTCAGCCAAAGTGGAAAATAACTTTCATAACAATTACTGCAACTATAATAATAGTAACGAAATAGACTTTTTCCTGCTAAGGTCCGGGTGGCTGGGGCCTTCTACCCTGAAGGCCGCCCTCTGAGTCGCCTTAAAAACGTTCCCCGTGTCCCAGAGTGATAAAGCTAATGACTGATTATATCCATTACAGCGAGGCAGTGAACACACCCACTCCCCGCATAGCCTGAGAAAACTGCGGCCCCGGGGGGAGGGGGTGTTACTAAAGGTCTACGAGGATGGCAAACTTACCGAACACTTAAAGGCTGTGACGGCTGTACGTCTCCAAAGAGACGCCCATTAGGGCAGCTGCACGTGGGATTTCTAACGTCCCGTAAGTTAAACTACGTCGTGTTTCACGGCTTTGCTGCTCACCCGCCCCTTTTCCCTGAGATAAAATGTTTAGGAATCCCGACGTCATCCGGCGCCGGACGTGCTGCATGGGGGATTCCGAATCCGGTCCTCAGGGACCTATAGACGGTCCATGTATTCGTTCCCTCCAGCGAAGGAGCCGTCTGTGGGTCCCTGAGGACCAGACTGGGAATCACTGCGCTAGAGGGATTTAGCAAAAAAAAAGATCCAGGGCATATAAAACGGATGGATGGACTAAGATAACTTTTGCATGAGATGAATCGACCGTAGTTGGTGCACTTTCAACTCACTTAACAGATTAAGCACTAATCAACTGCCTATAGAGCCCAAAGGGGACCGATGAATTGTACTAAAGACTAATTTAAAAGCCTTCAGCGTTTATTGCTAACCAGGGAGATGGACGACGGAAGGTTCACAGGTAGAGGCACGCCGACTGCCATGGCAACCGGCAGAGGAGAGCGTGACGAGCAGGACGGCGCGGCAAAGGCCGCGGGGGTGTCACGTCTCGGCCGATCAAACGGGCTGATGGGAAGGAGCCGCGGACGGTGTGAGAGATGAAGGAGAGCGGCGGGGGGGCGGCACCAGGATGGAGATCGGGAGGGGTGTGTCAGAGCAGGGCAGGGAGCCCGAGCGGACGGCTCATTACCCACGCGACGATCGCACCGGCAGAAGGTGACTTTGTGCGGGGGGGGGCAGGGTTTATCGCTCGGCGCTGACGCACTTGCGGCCTCGCGAGCGCCGGCCAGTAAGGAGCCGCGGCCTGCTCCCTAGACGCGCGAGTCAGCAAGCGACGGCGGATGTGACGGCCAAGGCTTCCTCCGTCCGCAGCCCCTTGCACCGCGACGCGCGGCGACTGCTCCCGAAACAGGGGCGAAGGCGGCATGGAGGTGCAGGACGCACTGCGCTCGTCCCGAGGGCGGCAGCGCTGGCCCCGAGTCCAGGTCTCACGGGTCTGCCTTTCACCGCCACCCCCAGTCCCCGATGGAGCGGCGAGGACAGAGTCAGGTGCATGCTGGGAAAAACAGGAAAAGCAAGGAAAGGGGGAATTGAGGAGTATAAAGATCAAAATATGTTCTTTGGGCCCTGGCTCTGTTTGTCTTTATTTATTACAGATTACTAGAAAAAAAAACCCAAGAGCATCTGAGACCACAGCTTGCAATCCTTTTTTAATTATTCGCGTGCGTTTAACAACGCTGCACCCGAACAGCACACCGAATGTCGATCGGAGACACGGTGAGCTTCTCTCTGACGGCAACGTTGCCTGAGTGTTGGACAAAAGTTCCCGTTCGCCGGCCCGCTGAGTGAGATGTCGGTCGGCAGGAAGTGACACGTTCCATGTGTGAAAGATGGCCGCCCCGTGATGCCCGGTGTGGCACGCGCAGTGACCACATCGCAATTCCAGCTCGCCGACACCATGAGTCAAGCAAAGACTGCAGCTTGATGCAAGACCCCCCCCCCGGGAAACCATTCAACACTTACAGCCTGTTAGCGAAAACCTCCCAGACCCATTTCCATCATCTGTCGGTGCCTCTGAATGACAGCCTGGCCACGTGTGCTTCTGCTGAATTAATAATACATTAAGGACATTTTTCTTAATTGACAATTTGACAAATGGCAGGACGGCTGATAGCAGAGCAGAACTGTATATATTTGTGTTATTTCCCTGCCTCTTTGTAAATGTCTTACTATCTGACGTCGTCAGAAGAGGCTCGTGAGATAAGGACAGCCGGCGGGCCAGAAAGATCGATTTCTATCACGGTGAGTCTACTGGCGCTTATGTTATGGGAGTCGCATCGACTGTATAACCGTCCAAATCCAAAACAGCTCCGACCGGATTTGACAGAGTGCCAGGGCGCTGTCAGAGGGGAAGGGCGGAATCCAGAAAGAGGCTTGGCGGGTTGGGCTCAGTGCCGGACGGCTCCCCTGAGGACACTTGGGTGAATGTTGGATGTCTCGTGAACCAGCTCTGATTGGGGAGAAATTGGCCATTCTTAAAGGGGCCTTAGCTCGGGCGGATGGGGAGGGGGGGTTTCTTCTACAGTATGTTCTATGAAGGCGACTGCTGTCAGTCATGCGCAGCTAGACATCCTTCAACAGTATAGTTAATTGGCCTTTCGTGACGCACACTGACTCGTGGCGATCGGGCAGAAGCCGGTTACATAACAGGCGCTGGGGGGGGTTGCCCTGTGATGATATAATTTCTGTGTGCTGGAGTAGCATGGTAGATGAGTCTTCCTGGCCGCCCAGATTGAGAGGTCACGGGATCTCTCGGCGCAAACACCCCACTACGCTGACTGGCTTGGGACAGTCCCATGATTGCAACGTTCGTGGTGGTGGGGGGGGCTGGGGAGGGGTGCCCTCATTCAAAAAAAGAATGCGTACAATTTTAGGTCAGACATTTATAACGGTCAGACCAGTTAATGTGCAGGAATTAAAATAGGGAAGAGTTAAATATAGCGGTCTGACACAGAGAATGGGACCACAGAATAAGGGCCGTTTGGTAAATGGAGCCCTTTGCTGAAATGCGGTCTCAGTCCACCGACGCCATCAATTCACCTGACACACCGCCGCCACGGGGCCCAGACGGCTAGCGGATTAATGACCGCGTTCCGTGGCACGACCGAGAGATTAAAAATGGATTAAATCACTACGGTTATTGATTATCCTGGAGGGGATCGAGAGACGACGCGTTCTCGGACACGCAGAAACCTCAAGGGGGCCGATTCACCGTTGCCATGGGCGTCGCTGGGGTCGGCGACCCGGTGGCCGCGCCCCCGTCCGGCCCGCGCGTTACGACGAGCTCTGGCCGCGCCGGACCAGCCTGCGCACCACGTCTAGCCGCCACCTGCCCGGACGCAATCTGTTTCGGGTCCTCTGGTATTGATTCCCTGCCGCGCCCACGGACGGAGGTGCATAAATTAGTTTGGAAGGAAGCAGAGCCGCGTGTGTCGGAGGCAGCGGGAGGAGAGCAAGGAAGACGCGCCCCCCCCCCCCCTCCCGCTCTAAGTCGGCAGAGCTAATCGGAGGACGGAACAGCATCTGCGTCGTCCGAGGGGGACAAGCCGAGTAAGGGACAGACAGGCAGATGGACGGGTAGACTGAGGGACTGATAGACAGGAGGACAGGCAGATTCAGCCGCACGAGCTCACATTTGGATACTTCATTGGCCATGAAGCGTGACAGGCACCCGCACCAGCCAATCGGCAGAAGGGGAGGGACCTGTGACAGGTAAAGACCAAATAGGCTCGGTTTCCATGGCGAAAGCGGAGCTCTATCGACCGAAGCGGGGGCAGGCCCCAACCGCGGAGACGCGGCTATATATCAGCTGCCCGGGCGAATCCGGAATGATTCTTGTGGACGGTTCCTGCTCGTTACAGTTTCATGAGAAAACGCTGCGGGCTGCAGCGGGAGCCGATTTGGACAATCTATCAACAGGCTTCCCCGGCACCATAGGTCAACCGCCTTACAGGACTGAAATAAAATAAGTGTTTAACGTGGATTCGATATTTGGCCTGGATGGTGGATGCGGCCTGTTCCCGAGCAGCTAGAAGCTATGATGTCAAGCACCCAGACAAGCATGCACAAGTATCACTTATCAGGTTTTCTGTTTTGTCGTAAACTACATGAGACCTACTTCAACCTTCGGACCACTTGGTAGATCTGATACAGCCGTACCGACCAGTGGGTCCAGGATCAATTCCGATCACTGTCATCTCCGCCAGCACAAGAACCTCAAAAGCTTTCAATGCATGAATGATGTTTGCGATTCACCAGCCCTCCGTTTCATTCTGCGTCTGGGCCGCACATCACATGACCTAACAGGTGTTTGCGCCAGGAACGATCAGCCGGTCGTCCCAAATAGAAGACATCTTCATCCGTCTTTACGGCGCTCCTTTGCAGGGCAGGCTGCTGAGGTTCTGATCCATCTGTTTTATTCAGACGGTGTCCTAATGCAGATAGGACGCTCCCAGGTCATCCTTCATGGTTCACAGGGACCCAGATCATTGGCTGATCCATCTCTGTTGGCACTACTCAGGAGACAAAATGGAGCAGCAGACTTTCTGTACAGGACTGGAGACTCATTCTTACTGCTTCGCAAGGGGTTCAGGTTTGGACTGAGGTGTTTTGCAGGGTGGCGCTTTGGATTCTGGGTGTGAGGCTGACTATTGACCACTAGGGGGCCGTCTAATACTGAAAACTCCTTCGACATGTAAAAGCACAAGCAAATAAACACTATATATCTATTGTATATATGTAGATGCACACAAATCCTGCAAACCTTTTTCCCCCACACAAAGACCACCGGCATGAGACATAAATAATGAAAATCGGAATGATTCAGCAAGTGATAGATTTGCCTTTTTCCTCCCTGTAAATGACGACTATAAATCTAAAGCAGAGAAAGTCAGGAGCCTGAAATGTCAAATCCAGTGCCGAGGAGAGTCTGCACGGTCTAAAAGGATTAACTGCGACCGCTCTCGCTGGAGCCCGCAGCAAATTCACGGATCCGTGCATTCCGAGAATGGCACCGTTAATTAGGAACCGGTAGTGGTACTGTACCCGGCACAAATGCTCTCATGAACCTGAATAATTTGGTCTGCCGGTGTTGGATCCATCCTCCGCGGGGCCATACCGAGCGCAGGTATCCTGGGTGGTGCTTTGCCAGTGCTTTCGTGGGTGTGGTGGGGAGTTAACCTTCATTAGCGTGGACTGGAGCGGAGATATCAGATAGGATCCTGAGAGTCATCGGAGGCACCGATTAGGACACGGTACCGTCGTAACAGAGACAGAAACCAGGCGTGTGGGAGCGGCAGTGGAAAGGGAGGGGGGGGGGCTGACTTTACTGACACTTTTCCAGAGCTACTGTGACAGCTCCATTCAGAACGAGCCAGAGATGCTAACGGGGGGGGGGGGGGGGGCACAGACTGTCAGGCAGAGGCCTTAAGGGAGGAGCGGCAGCTGAACGGCGGGGCTGGTGGCCCCCACAGGTTGGAATCCCCCCGATCCCTAACCCTAACCCCCGATCCCTAACCCTAACCCTAACGCCCATTGCCGGCGATTTATCTTCCGTCGGCTCTCAGGGGTTCGGCGTACCCAAAAAACCGGGCTGGCGTCAGAGGCAGGCTGGGAAGCAGCAGGGATAGGTGAGGGTCACCGGCCCAACTAGGACATGCGGATACGGCCATTAGTGACGGAGACAAGGACGGACATATGAGCCTGCGCCAGGGAGAGGGCTACAGTGTCTCTGTCTCTGCCTACCTTAGCTAACCTTCCACGCAGCGTCAACCTGTTATACTTCTGTATACTGTACCTAATGTTAAGTGAAATAGACCATCTTCCTTGTACGAGCAAATGTACTTGCCAGTAATAAAACTGATATTGTCGGAATGACTTTAAATTTTAATTAATTTGCCTGCCCACCTGTCTGTCTGTCCCTTACTCTGCCTGCCCACCTGTCTGTCTGTCCCTTAGTGTACCTCTCCGGCTGTCTGTCTGTCTGTCCATTACTCTGCCTGCCCACCTGTCTGTCTGTCTCTTACTCTGCCTGCCCACCTGTCTGTCTGTCCCTTACTCTGCCTGCCCACCTGTCCGTCTGTCCCTTACTCTGCCTGCCCACCTGTCCGTCTGTCCCTTACTCTGCCTGCCCACCTGTCTGTCTGTCCCTTTCTCTGCCTGCCCACCTGTCTGTCTGTCCCTTAGTGTACCTGTCTGTCCGTCTGTCCCTTACTCTGCCTGTCCACATGTCTATCCCTTAATCAGCCTGTCCATCCATCTGTCTGTCCCTTACTCTGCTTGTCCACCTGTCCCCTACTCCTTCAAACTGCACTCTCTTCCTCTAGCTGGGGACCCAGCTGCACTCAAACTGTCCCATTACCCAGATCCCATTCCACCCAGGACCCAGGCTGCCATCCTTACAGGTTTAATTTTGACTCCTCCTCCTCCCACTGTTTTTTTTTAATAAGGCGGCGCCGGCACCGAGTCGAGCCACGCCGGGACTCCCCGTGTCCATGGAAAGTGACAAACAAGGCAGCTCGTTAGGGCCGTTACAAACGGCTTCAGACAAAGAGAAAGGGACACGGGCTGGACGGGCGGGGCGGGCAGGGCGCTCTGGAGGCGCGGCAGCGCTGACGGAGACGCACAAACACAGAAGCGAGTGAGGCGCACGTGCTTTGGAGCCGAGTCGCGTCAGCGGCCGCTTTCAGTCGGCGCCTTTTTTACTTCCACGTTTGTATGGAACTGTCATTAATTAAAAAAAAAAAAAACACAAACATCAGTACCTGCCAACACAGTGTCAGCGCTGAAACCTGTTGTTTTCAGGGACGGCGCCGGTCGTTACGGCATGCGGCACCACAGCATAACGGGCCAGAAACGGTGGAAATAGGACCAATTAGGGACATATGGTAGCGGCTCTCGCTACAGAGACGGGGTGTGTGTGTGGGGGGGGGCGGGTGCGGGACGAGACGGATGGTGCAAATTTATGCCTCTCTGTCACGTTATGCATTAATAAGGACTTAAAATAGCGGCGTCTCCCTCACTGGCTTCCCCTCTTGCTGCTGCTCTGTGCCAGATTCTCACAGCCCCCCCCCCCGCCCAACCCCGCAGGATCCTCCCAAGACCTTCTCCCCAAACCCCAGTCAGCACACTTACACGTCGGTG
>JAABNY020000063.1:21343826-21361836 GCA_015164015.2 Brevimyrus niger | reverse complement strand
GTAGACGGGGGTTGCGTGGGGGGTGCGTCGGGGGGGGGGGGGGGGGGGGGGGGGGGGGGGGGGGGGAGATGGTCTGCGTGAGGGGGCTGGAACACTTCAGCAGAGGCGATAACAACCTACTTTAAAATGAAATATCAGAGAAGAGGACTCGACATCGGTGTTCACTCAGTCCAGCGTCTGTGGTAAAGCCTCCAGACTTTCCCCAATCTCCCATCCCCACGTCCACTGCAAAAAAACAGCACAAATTCAACCCTGATTCAAACTTCAGAGAAGGCAGAAAGAAAAAAAAAAAACGCAGATGAAAAATTTCGGAATATCGATTCTGTATTTCTAAGAGATGTTCCCGAAATGCTCCCCGACAGCCTATTATCTCTGTGAGGAATGGGGAGGATCAGCCCGGAACACAGAAAGCCCTTCCCCTCACTGCAGAGAGAGGCTCCGAGGTCAAAGCTGAGTCTGGGAGCTAACCGGAGAGCGTAGGAACAAAAGAAGGACCCGGAAAGGCTCAGCAGGCCAGGCCTCCTGTCGCCACAGCCGGCAAGCTGCGTGATGAACGAGGAGCGACTGCGAGGTATTCTTTCGAGTTCCTGTTATTTCTTTACATTCCATGCGGAACTAACAGCCACACCATGTCTCTCGTAGTGCTCAGATTTTCATTGCTTAGCCCAATGACACGGCCTTTATGGCCAATTCTCTCCTATTTTACCTCTGAAATCCCCAGTATTTTGAGAACATACCAAAATCTGGTACTTCGCAGTACATAAACAAGGTTTTTTTTCTTGACTTTTAAAAGCACAGTGCACTATATATAACATAAGCCAATGCAGAACTTGGTATTTGTTATTAAGCTCCGAGCATTAAAGATGTATAATTGTTGTTGTGTGAAACACCGCCACGACTGAATTTGATTCCGGAATGTTCAACTGGATTTGTGGATTTTTATAGTGATAGCTGAGCAATTAGCGATGAACCAGGTATGAATGAATCAATCTAACGCCTTATGCGAAACGTGGTACAGAACTGCAGTGTTTCCAGTGCAAAAATAATCCACGCCTGAGGTTGAAACAGCCGTTGAGCGTTTGGTTTCCGATGCCAGAGTTTTATGGGGAGCATTTCAGTGAGCTGTCGCTGGTTTGGCTGAGTGACATCATTATCCCTCCGGGGAATTCAGATCATTAATAAGTCATAATCGCGTTAAAGCATGGCCTATTACGAGCCCACATTCACTGTCATTCCCAGGAAACACTGTCACTCTCTGTGCCACACTGAGATACCCGCTCGACCCCAGCACCAGCGGTGCGTGTTTGAACTCCGTAAATCTGGCGTCGTGCGCAGCAATGAGAGTTAATTTCAGTCGATGCTAATGACTGCTAATGCTAATAGCATGCTAATACTTCACTGATGTGTTACACTCCGCTTGTCCTAACGGAGTCGACGGTATGACGCCCAGAGGAACAAATGCCGAAAGCTCAGAGGTCTCCTCCACTGTGATGTAAAGTATGGAGCCATATGGAAAAGAACAGCACATACACAGACGTCCCTGAAGGACCAGGTAGCTTAAGGTGAACCGTGAGCCTTATTCCAAAACCACCTAAGCAGCACATTTTGCCAAGAAAGCTGGAGCGTTCGCCTCCACAAATTGTCTTTGAGCGTTTCAGAGCGCGATGCTTTTCCCGCTCTTCAGGGCGAAGGAGCATTTTCCACGGTCGCTCCTCTGAACGCACCGCGAGATCTCCCGACCCACTAAGTGGCTGATCGGCGTTGCTGCTCCTCCGAAAGTTTCAAGGTGCCACGGGGGACCGTTCACGCGCCATCGTCGTGGGCAAACTCGGGGAGCTGAGCGCGGACTCGGAGCCGACGGACCCGAACGGAGCGGACGGTTCTACGAAGAAGTGCTGCCTTCCCCCCGCCCCCGGTAGGCCTCGGCCGTGACAGTCAGCGGCGGTCGCTCCTGCGGACTTTTCTCGCTGGCGAAACCCGTGAATGAAACTCCGAAGGAGCCTCCGTCGAGCCTTCACACATCAGCTCTGATGGCTACCGGGTGACCCCCAAAAATAAATAAACAAGTCCCTCCCCGTCTTCTTCCGCACACCAGAGAGACGCTCGGCACCACGCTTTGCCAGTGATGATGGCACGCTGTTCCTCGTCACGGCGCTCCACTAACTTAAGCGGCCTCCCCCGGGGGGGTATATGTGTGCGGAGGAGTGTCAATACAAAATGAGGAGGAGGTAAAATGTCTTGTTATTGAATCCAAAGGCATTGTTGCTGCTTCATCTGCTGTGCTGTAACAATGTTCCTCTCTGCGTGCCTCTCTGTTTATATTCATTATACACTTTGCAGTTAAGAGAAAAAGGGAAAAAAAAAAATTCTGAATAAAGTAGACTTCAGGATTACAGACTCAGCCTGTCTCTCTAGCACACGGGAGCCCATACAGGAGTAACAGGCAGAAATTAGGGAGTTATTATTAACTGTGGTCTCACAGTTTGTTTGGGTATTCTGCCCGGTGATGTCAGCCAATGCTGTCACTGGCCGATTATGAAAGGTAAGCTCCGCCCCTCAAGCACGTCACAGCACTCTGATAAACCCTCCAGACATTGTGCCCTGATAATGGACACAGAGTTTAGCCATAAAAATTGAATAAATTGAGTCAAAAAAAAAGTTCCTTTCAGCTAAATATATTAATGATTTCAACTGCAGCCTGATTGATTTCCATCTAGAGCTGCGGATGCTCCACTGAATTCTGGGTGACCTAAGCAGAGGAACCATCTGGAGATATTTCCTGGTTCTAGAGACTCTAGGGGAAGAAGATGATGGCGGGTCCTTTAAACACGGGTCGGAAATCGCACCTTTGGGCGAGTAATGGGTTTCCTCCCATGCTTGTGCTCGTGTGGTTAATTAAACTCACTGAAAATAACATAACCTGGCATTTGTGGGGGGAAAATGAACTGCTGCCTGGAGTCCAGGGCGATCAGAAGGTATTGACCCAACCCAGGTTTCAAGGGAAGCCTCGCCTTTCAGTGCCCCCCCCAGCAAATGGGCCTGGCTGCCGCCGTTGAGACCCTGGTGCTTGTTATGATATGGTATGGCGCAAACTTTGCTTTCAGTACGTCAGCCCCACTAGACGGAGTGGGAGGAATAATTTAGCAGTCGTCTTTCTTCCCCGCCTGCAATTTTTTTTTGTTTGACTGAGTTGCCTCGGGGGACAGCCAGCAGATGAGGCGGTGGCGGAAGAGGCCCTTTCATGTTGAGGGATTTGCCGGGGAATCTGATCTAGCCTGAGGGCCTGGCATCATTGTACTGGCCGGGGAGTCTGCGTGGACGGACTGGTGCCACCGGGATGCCTGTCAGTCCCTATGAGGAGAAGCCGAAAGACGCCTTCCATCCCTTCGGGGACCGCTGGGGACCGGCCCAGTTTGTAAGCCACCCGCGACATCACAACAAGTTTGCGGTTGATCAGCCCCGGCAATGATGGCAGCTGTTTCTATGACAATTGTGTATGCAGACTGAAAACCAAGGCCTTCGTCGATAGGGGGGGGGGGGAGTGTGACGGGGAGTGAGAGACCAAAATCATGGGGGTGAGCCTCGTTAACGGCACCCGTGTGACGATGACGTTTCTGAAGGCACGACGCAGGGAGGAAGGTGAACCTGGTGTTTTGCAGGGTCATCTAGAGCATGAGCCAGGTTTCCGACTTGACCTCAGACTCCCAAACCCTAATCTAAACCCTAATCCAAAACCTAATCCAAACCTTAATCCAAAACCTAATCCAAACCCTAATCCAAAACCTAATCCAAACCCTAATCCAAAACCTAATCCAAACCCTAATCCAAAACCTAATCAAAACTCTAATCCAAACCCTAATCCAAAACCTAATCCAAACCTTAATCCAAAACCTAATCCAAACCCTAATCCAAAACCTAATCCAAACCCTAATCCAAACCCTAATCCAAAACTTAATCCAAACTCTAATCCAAAACCTAATCCAAACCCTCGAGGAAACTGAAACTCAAACCACCAACTCAGAGAGACACGCCTGATGAAAATGTTCATGACAATGGCTGCCACACAGCATCTTATTTCCCTTTTCCTGCACGTGTGGCTCCGCGATGCTTAATCAAGTGAGGAGGCTGATGCTGATGAGAGCTTCACCGCTCTGGGAATGAATAATTCTTCATATTCTACAGTTATCACTGAAGGAGCGTCACCGAGATCTTTGATTTGAGCCAATCAATCAGCCGGTCCTCTTCTCATTACTATCCATCCATCGACCTACTGCTTATTCAAGACTCTGAGCCTGGAGACTGGCCCGAGGAAGTATGGGCCATGATGTAGGGGTACAGCCATCACACACACACACACACGCACGCACACACACACACACACACACAGACACACACACTCACACACACCATAGGTCATTTTGAGATGCCAGTTCCCCTAACTACATATCATGGGTCATGAGTGGAAACCTGCAAGACTCGTCACACAGCCTGAGGAGGCGGGATTCAACCCCCAGTCCCTGAGGTGTGGAGCCAATGGCACGAGCCCCTGAACGGCCATGACGTCCTCTATCCACACGGCCATGACGTCCTCTATCCACACGGCCATGACGTCCTCTATCCACCATGACGTCCTCTATCCACACGGCCATGACGTCCTCTATCCACACGGCCATGACGTCCTCTATCCACACGGCCATGACGTCCTCTTCTCACTCCATTCTCACCTTGTTTCTTCCTGGGGACCCAGGACATTTATGCATCAGCCTTCTTAAGAAGACTTTCTTCCTTCTGCCAGACCATCCTCTTCATCTCTCTGCATTCTCACCTCAAAGGGGCACTCCCCCCCCCCTTCCCCCGGCACACTGAGCTGGCCCTCCCTAGTGAGGTCTATATGTTATGCAGGCACTTTTTTTTGAGTGATGCACCTGGGATCTCCAAGTTTAATGGGACTAGGATCTGAAGAAGACTCGACGCCCATCAGAGCTGCAGAGAGGGAGGAGGGTCTGTGTTGAGAAGCTCTAACCAAGAGAGTTATCAGTAACATAACACTAATATTCCTGGGAGAGTATAAAGGCAGGGAAGTCACTGGGCTGCCAGAAAAAAAAATAATTATGTTAACTCATCTGCTAACGTAATTAACAAACGTTGCCCTCAAGAGATCTAGTACACACTTTATCCTGTCCCGCCAGCTAATGGGTAACACTGGGCTCCGAAATGCCCACCAAGATCCCGCGCAGTAGAAGACTCATACGTTTTCATGCATTATCATCCTGTATGATTCCATAGCTGCTTATCCAAGGGTCACCGTGAGGTCACCGTGAGGTCACACAGCAGTGGAACGCCTAGGATGGGACGCCGGCCCATTGTGAGGCAAACGCACACACACACACACACACACACACACACACACACACACACACAGGTAATTACACCCGACGCAGGGGTGGGTGATGCGTCTGAAACCCTGGAGGAGCGACAGAGCTACTGAATCCCCACAGAGCTGAAATACACAGTGAAACTGGGGGTCCTTGAGCAAAAGCAACGACAAGGTGCTAAAATCAAAGCGTCGGGCGGAACAGCCCCAAACCGGCGAACCCGTTATGGCTCCTGCCGCGTCCCACACCGCCCCTCCAGGGCCACACCGCGTTGCTTAGGACCCTCTGCTGCCCAAGTCGTGCAATCGGGGAGCGGAAGGAGTCGTCACTTCCCGGGCCAAAAAGGCAGAGGGCGCCACCCCATAAGCCTGCGATCCCCTCAACAAACACACTCCCACAACGCAGAGCCCACAGCGTCCCTGTGTGAACGGAGCGCCGCGGTGAACGGAGCGCCGCGGCGAACAGCCCGCGCTGGAGGTTGTCCAATTAAATCCCACACTGACATCCTGCGATGTAACCTCATTCGAGGGGCCTGTCACCCCAGCTTCCTGAGACGCTCTGCCGTAAAGTGTGTGCAAGCTGCAATGGCGGCCGCCTGTCGTCCTTCCCGCACCCCCTTTCCGGATTTATTTCTGCTCTGCCGTTGCGCCTCTGTGGAGCTCGGCAGGCAGCGGCCCCGATGTGGGAAAAGTGGTCGGGAAAAACGAAAATAAACCGAAATAACCGGCGCTGCCCCTGTTCACTCTGCCCCTTTTAAAGACTCGCCGCTCGAACGGCTACTGTAAAAACGGGTTTTAATATTCAGGGGGATAATGGCTTTTGACGTACAGCTCTCAAGGTATATCTGTGTTAAACGCTATGAAAGCCGGCGGCCTGCGCACGGGCGGAAGGTAATTCACAACCTTTTCCATCGCGGTAAAAAGTACCAATTATAATTTAGTCCCTCGCGATTCATAAACGGTGCGTTTGGTGTGTCATTTCCTAATGATTTTGTTCGATGAGTGTTTTACTGCATATTGAACTGGTGAACTGTTTATAACATAGACGCAGTGCCCACATTTTAGCAGCACCTGGCCAGTGTCCTGCAGGACCCAGGTTTGTCTCCCGACCTCTGCAAGCGTGATAAGTCCAGAGGAACCGTCCTCGACACCACTGCTGCACTGAAGGGTTATTCTCGCACTTTCTGTTAGCTTTAGCGAGTCTGGCCATTCTCCTCTGACCTCTATCATCGATAACTGGTTTTCGGCTACGAACTGGGTGTTCCGTGTCCGTCGCCCCATTCTCTATAAACCCTGCGGACACAGAATTCCTTGAGAATCCTTGGAGGGTGGATGTTTCTGAGATGCGGCAACCACCAAATACTCCGCTAACAATCACGCTCAAAATCACTTAGATCGAGCCTCTTGCCCGTTCTGATGCTCACTTGAACAGAAAGTCAACCTCTTGCCTCAGCCTTACTGTATCCAGTCGGTTCGGGCCATATTTCACTTCTTGTTGGAACAGGCCTTAGCGGGCAGGAGTACCTTCTAAAATCAACCATGAAATAAAATCGGTTTACACAAAACTCAAACATTATGGCACTTTAATGTTTTTCACACTTAAAGACCATGTTAATGAACTTGAGTCTCTGGGAGAAAATATTTTTTTTTCTGTGGAAGCAATAAGAAAAGATAAAAGACAAAACTAACAGAAACGTGTAATCGGTGCTTTACTGTAAGTTTCCTGTCGTTGATTAAAAAATAGAAGCTGCTTTGTATCTCTTTTTAAAGCCTCAAAGAAAAAGAGTGTAGGCCCTATTTTATTTCAGACATATAATTCAGATTTTAAAAACCATATTTCCCATATTTGTCTGTGAAAAATAAATCCACTACAACCTTTACATCCTAGAAATACTTTGGAACCCTCTGTCGAAAATGGGTTAGATACAAACGTGACCATATAGCAAATCCACCGCTTCCGGGCAGAAATGTCATCTCAGCGCAACGATTGATATATTACAGGAGGTTTTTCTTTCTTCCTAGCTTCCATTTTGTCTGTAATTCACCTGCTCTCTCCGGTCTCCCCGGGTAGGAAGGCCTGCGCCTCCTCTTGCCCAACGCTGTGAAGGACTCCTGCTCCGCTCCCTCCTCCCTCCCTTTCAACGGCATTCCATCCCGCCAGTCCACCCAAATGACGGCCCAAACCTGAGGTGGTGACACCTAACTTTTCCTTCCTTTCTTTAACCACTAGTTTGCTCTCCCTGCTGCCCTGAACTCCTTCCCAAAACCATCTGTCTTCCTGGGGGGCTAATGACTATTTCAAGGTTTTCTTCTGTACAATAAAGATATCCGCAATACGAGCGTTTGCTCCCGCGCAGGGTTGTCAACTTTGGTCATCCGTCTGGCGTGAGATTTTCAAATCGAGACAAGTCTGCACGCACATTTACATGTATGTAATAGTTTTATTACCTTGTAAATAGTCCATAGGATTTGCAAACTACCCCAACGCCTTTGATGTACCTAAGGTTTATAATGAAATAATATACATTTTCCGTAAGATTTCGTGAGAGTCGGCAACCCTGCTAGTGTGAATGCGCACGTGAGTTTGCACACTTATTTATGTGTTCGGAGAGAGAGAAACTGGGATTGGAACCCAACCGGGAGGCGAAGATTTCAGCCATTAAACACAGAAACAGGACAGACGGCGGAATCACGCCACTCTGGCATTTGCATGGATGCAAGTATTACCCGTTAGAAAACAAGCAAACTAAATTAAGCAATGTCCCTCTTGTACCCCTGTGCAAAAATGTTAAATCGATGGTTAAGAACGACTGTGAATGAATAATTACAACATTACAATCATTACAAGTCAATCACCAAAATGGCAAACTGTTAGTAAAGAGCATCTTGGCAACATCTAAATGAATAACGTCCTATGTGTTTGAACGTAAGTTAATGTGAAGTTGCTCAAACGCTTTTCAGTAATTACCTTCCGTCTGTATTTATGTTCGTGAATAAACTATGTTAATTAGGGAAATATGGAAAAGGACATTTTGTTATAAAAGGGAAGAAGCAGGGAAAACGAGAACGACAAAAAATTAAGATGTGGATTGTAATTGTAATTAAAGTGGTGATTGTAATGAAAATCTCAAATTACACTCAAATATAATACTAATTGTGGTCAACAATAAGCTTCCTTTAATGCTAGTGTGTATGTATAGCTGTAAATATCACCAGGCAGATGAAGCTCCGAGCTCAGAATCAGCATCCATGGATCAAATGAAGAGCACAGCCCTCCCAGGAACCTTCACTACCCTGAAGACCACGTTACAGGCCGAAGGCAGCACATTCACTTCAAGTCCCTTGTTTGTGAATCTTTTCATGTAAGACTGAGCAACACCCGCTTAATACCCCTAGGAGTTCAAGCGAGACGTTATTTAACAAATCAGAGAGGGCCAATCGAGCAAAGCTAATGTAAATTTAGCCTAAGTGTTATTTTAGTGGAGAAAATTGCCAGTAATTTTGTGTTCTGTAAGTGTTCTCTCAAAACCTGGAGATGTCTTCTTCTCTGGAAACTTTTCCCTTTCATTAGTGTAAATATGTTTTCAGGCTGTTTTAAAATCATAAGCTGGGCGTGTTTTTTTCTCATTCATCCTGCAATATGTAATATCGTTTTGAGTCTATTTTGAATTTTCCGACAGCAGGGTCTACAATGACGCACCAAAAGTAACCCCGTTTCACCGATTTAGCAGACACACACAATCCAGAGAGTAGGGCTCAGACTGTCCCTGGGCGACTCGGGGTTAAGGGATTTGCACAAAGACCCAACAGTGAAATTACTCTGCCCACCATGGGATTTGAACCATCAACCTTCTGATCACGTGTTTGCTGCGCTAACCCACTAGGGCGGCGCCCTTCCTCAGGGAGACCACCCAGGGGCCTTAATAACAGCCTCGTTAACGACGAGAAGGATAAGCGAAGCAGCTTAAGGAATGGCGGAATTATTCATGACCCAGGCAATAGTCACACTCTAATTGGGGCTGTTATTGGTCTTATGAACAATGCTAAAATCTGAAAAGCATACTTTAAACGCATATGGCAACAGCTCTGAGGAGAAGTTACTGTGGGAAATAAAATGTTACCGAATATCTGGCACCAAGTGCCATCGATTTCAGCCCTTTTAGTTTTTTTTTTTTTTAGCAAACAATCAGATATCAAGATCTTGAATGCATTTCTTAAGTCCAGGGCTTAAGAAAGTCAGTGCCGGTTCTCACTCTGTTGGGTATAATCTTCTCTGCTCCCACCCAACAAATCCATTAACTCATATCGGTCCTGGTCGGTGCTAATGGCTGCTGGACACTGCAGTGTTTTCAAATGTGGATGGGAGGGGGGGAGGAAAAAAATTCAAATCACGGATTGCAATTAACTCGCCGCACGAGTTGGGTTCCAGAGTCCATTAAGCCCCAGCGGAAGCTTGGCCCCTGCAAACCCAGGATCACGGGCAATTTGCCCGCCATTTCCCTGCATTACGTGGCACGGATAACGGCAGTTAATATTACAGCGGAGACGTCACCGCCGGATGCTCCGAGCAGCCTCGCGGCGTGGATAATTTGTGGATTTAGAAAAGCATTTCTGGACCAGATCCCTAATTGAAAATAACACAGTTTTCCCTTTCATCCTGCAACGGGAACGTCTTCTGTCTTAATTTACTTAAAGAATCGCTCATTTTGCAAAAATAAAAAAGAGGAATGCAAATTAAAACTCACGAAAATAAGCTGTCAGAGAATCATGCTAATATCCCCCTCTCCTGTATATACTGTATATTTATATGAAACTGAGAAAACAAAAGAAGCGATTACAGTAGCTCAATTCGGAGAATTGCTCCAGATTACTAAATGCGGGGATGGTGTCTGGAATCTAGAAACTCCAGAAATAGGTCACCAAAACAGCTACAGGATCCACGGACCACCTTTTCCCTCCATTTTCCACCAACCTGCAGATGGTGAGGGCTGCCGGCAGGCGTGGAGAGGGCAGGGAACAGAGTCGGAGTCGCGTTGGATTAACGTTGCCCTTAGAAACGTCATTTAGGGCACCGGAGCTTTGAGGTCATCTCTGGTACTTTGCGAACTGTCATGGAATCAGGATTCCAGGCTCTCCGCCGGTTCCACTCACTCTATCACTGACACACATGAATGTTCCAAACAAACTAAATAAAAACTAGTCATGCACCTGTTTTCGATTACGCCTGCAATAGAAGATCCCGGCAGGATAAACCTTTATTAGTCCCACAAGTGGGACAATGCAAATTTCCCACTTGTGGGACTAATAAATGTTTATCTTATCTTATCTTATCTTGGGGCTGACCCAAGCCCAGACGTCGAGGTCAAATGAAAACCTATCCCTGATCACAACTCAGGAAGGATGTGACCATGGATTCCTTCACCCTTAACGGCCCACGGTGACGTCACCTGCTGGACAAAAGGACGATGGCATCCAGTTTCATTGCAAACAGTCACTTAGCATCCTGCATAAATCGCTGCAAAAAGCCTGATGTGGGACAAAAGCTGAAGTCATCTTGCTGTCCTTGTCTGCGTTGCGATCAGGAGGTGGTGGTGCTGCAGTCTGAAGCTTGCAGGATCAACTCCCCCGGGTGGCAGAGTGATTCCACCATTGGTCCTCTAAGCATCGGTCCCAATCGCTCCAGGGACTGGCTGACCCTGCTTTCAAACGTCTGCTGCTTTGGATAGAAGCGTCGGCTAAATGAAGAAAATACGGAGTATTGTACTCACAGTTTTAACTGACAAGTCTAAAACAACGGAAATCGCGGCAAAGACATTTGGTTTTGCCCGGTACGGTCTGGTATGATCTGGCAGAGGAAAAAGAGCACAATTTCAGAGCTGCTGTATTGCAGTGCTACATTGAAGCCCAGGGTCATCGAGCTGATACTGCTAGTTACGTATGTAAGTAATGCGAAAGGCTCTTTGCAACACAGGGAAACAAGAGTCATGACCGAGGACCGGCTTCAGATGGAAGGGCAGCCGTCGCTTTCGCTAAAATAAAGTGGTGATGCAATGGAAAATGCGAGCCGCGGCAACGATTATGCTAATCCCTCATTTACATGCATATGAGGTTAATGAGCAGGCCTTGCCACTCAAGGCCCTGGACAATATGCCCTGATTGCAAGGATAAAGGGTGCGGGAGCCTGAGGGCAGGGTGCCATCCTGGGCCACTGGACGCCTGGGCATGTTGGGCAACCGCACTGAGCTCAAAAGGATAAGCTACCCGTTGACATGAGAGCTCACAGACGGATGGGGTTCGGAAATGATGAGACCGGGGGCGGCTCCGGACAGCTGCATTCCCAGCGTCAAAGGGGCCGTCCTTTCAGAGGAGGTAAAGCTTATCCGAGCAACGGCGGATTATCCAATCAGGGCAGGACTGCGTCTATGGGGACAAAATTAGCTTCAATTTCGCAACTCTCGAGTTAATGTCAGCCCGCTGGCGCGCATGCCATGTGCGTGTGGGATTTTCTTTCCGGAAGACAGTCGCCAGGCAGCCCACCATCACGCACATTAACACGCGATCACCTGGAGCTGAGACGGCTCCGTTACAAAGCCTCCCGGGATGACTGCCAGGGAACGGATCGTGGCCACATGGCCGTCGGGCCCATTTTATGGATCTACCTCATCCCCACCAGACCGACAGCTCCGCCGGGTCCACAGGTGCTTGAAGGTTAAATCATTCTCTATTTAAGGATACATTAGACCGTTCGCCGCTGACGTGAACAAGACTGCGGCAGATCAATTAACATTGAGTCAAAAACAGTTTGCATCCAGGCTTAAGCCACACCAGCAGAAGCTCTAGTTAATTTCCCGGAGATGTAAGAATAATGTAACTAAAGTTTGTCTATTGGTGACCTTAGGGCCTAATTAAAGTGCTGCCGAGGCCCTTGATATAAAGGGCAAACAAAAAGGAATAATAATACAAGTCGATCCAATATGAGAGAGTTGTGGGTTACTTCTGGAGTCATTTGTTTCCCCTTGAAAAAAATAAATCATCCTTCCATTAAAGTGTTGATTTCAAACAGGTCATCAAGATTTGGAAAGAAATGTGAGCCACTTCCCTTCTGGTCATGGAGGAGAAAGCCCTGGACAGACCTGTTGGACTCATTTAAATCTCTATGCACGCAGTGTTTCTCACTCCGGTCCTTGGGGACCCGCAGTCGGTCCACATTTTTGCTCCCTCCCAGCTCCCTGTCAGACAGTCCACATTTTTGCTCCCTCCCAGCTCCCTGTCAGACAGTCCGCATTTTTGCTCCCTCCCAGCTCCAGAAAAAATGTGGACCTGTAGGTTCCTGAGGACCAGACTTGGAAACACTGCTCTACAGGTACCCCGGCCTCAGCGGCGAGGAGGTAAGCTTGTACATCTAAAGTTTACAAGCACAGACAAATGCAACAACAGACAAAACAAAATCCGCATTATACTCCTTCAGCTCCTCTGGCGTTATTTCTTGAGCACCCTCACTCTTGCCTCGCATTCTTCCTTCCCTTTGAAATTATTACCCCAAGCTCAGGTATAGATGCATATACATGCACCGGGGGAGTGAAGACAGTGGTTAGACCAAACAGACACGGCGCTGATTCAGGGGAACGGGCTGATCGACAGGCAGTGGACCTACGCACACAATCGGTCTCCAGGGGGCAACACACCATCCTCGCCTCCGATGTGTCAACCTGCCCCCATAATAATCAGAGGTGATGAAAAACAAGCAATAGAACCAGCATCCACCCACATCGCACAGAGCGAAGAGGAATCACCCAGCCAAGGTCATAAGAAATACCTTGAGTATCATCCTCTCCGGATCTACTAAGGAGCTACTACGAGTAAGAAGCTACAGTACTAAGAAAACTTAAAATGCTAACATGGCAAAAAAGAAAAAAGGTAACAGAATTTTCAAAGCTGCGTCATGCCAATATCTGAGCACTGAAGTTGTGTCCGTCGTGCTGGAAATATGTTTTTGTTGGAACCGAGAGCTGTTGTATTTTAAACCCACCTATCTATCTAACAGCTTATCCAGCGCAGCCTGGAGCCCGTCCCAGGCAGCATAAGGCACACAGCAAGGATACATCCTGGACAGGATGCCAGTCCATCACAGGGTACAGACATACAAGGGCAAATTAGAGATACCAATTAACCTAAATGCATGTCTTTGGATCACAGAAGGACACCTGTAGAACACAAAGAGACTCAATCTCCCAGCCCCAGAGTTATAAGGCAGCCATGCTACCCTCAGCCACTGTGGCACCCAATGTTATAATAAGGTCCTAAAATGTCTTCGACTGATGTATCTTTTGCTATCTGCACTAATCCCTTTAATAGATCTAGTCCAGCCACACTAGGTTGCAGTCCATCCAGAGTGTATGTTATGCAATGGCTGTACCACCAAGCCGCCCTATGCCTTTTCTCCTATGGCTTATGCCGTTTCCTGACTTCATGACAAAGCATCTTCTCGATGGTCCGTCAGGGCACTGGTGTCCCATGATTCATTCAGTACCCTACTGATTTGGCCAGCCCTTCACAACTTGGAAAAGAAGCTCCACGTGACCTTGATGTTCTCCACAGTGACCCGCTTGCTTGTTCAGGACCAGGTGTTTCATTACATAAAGATCATAGACGGCGGTGACTAAGAGCCAGAAAGCCAAAAGCCAGAGAGTGACAAATATGACTTGATATTACGGATTTTTAGAAGAAGAGGGCGCTATTTCTGTGACCTTTTGTTTGTGTGACTGACCTCCTAGGCCAGTGTGTGCGGGAGGAAGATGAGGAAGGTCTTACACCTGTGGACCCATGAACTGCAACGTCTGGGTCAAAATCAAAGATCACCGGAGCATCTGTCACTCACCAGAACTGGTCCAGCAATTGTGGACTTAGTGCACTGTAGTATTTCTAAGACATTCAGCTGTGAAGGCCGCTCTATATTTTTAAACAAATCTGCATTTTTAAATCCTGGCTTAATTGTGGTTCTGCTGAGCAGTAGGTTGCTTCCAGGTTCAACATATGTTGACCGTCAACTCATTTGAGTTTCCCATGAACTGTAGGATGACATCAAGTGACTTTCAAAAGGAACGGGAAACGTTAAGTGCAGGTGTGACGTGCAGGTGTGAAGTGCAGGTGTGAAGTGCAGGTGTGACGTGCAGGTGTGACGTGCAGGTGTGACGTGCAGGTGTGACGTGCAAGTGTGAAGTGCAGGTGTGAAGTGCAGGTGTGAAGTGCAGGTGTGAAGTGCAGGTGTGAAGTGCAGGTGTGACGTGCAAGTGTGAAGTGCAGGTTTGAAGTGCAGGTGTGAAGTGCAGGTGTGAAGTGCAGGTGTGAAGTGCAGGTTTGAAGTGCAGGTGTGAAGTGCAGGTGTGAAGTGCAGGTGTGAAGTGCAGGTGTGAAGTGCAGGTGGACGTGCACGGCCGAGTCAGTTTGTGTCAGGGGGCTAGAAGGAAAGAAAAAACCTTTATTAATGAGGAACAGAGAAGAACCAGGCTGCAGTATAGAGAAAAATATAATTCACAGACACACACCCATAAATTAAGAAATGAGTAAAAAAAAAACTGTGCTATGGTCTCTTAATGTCTTTACATAGCTGTATATTGTAGTTAAAAAGTAAAAAGGAATATAATAATCATAGGTTAGATATTCAAACACATCCTCACATAATATCATAAAGGGCCCCATCTTGCAAATATCATCTCCCTACATAATGTCTTAGACACAACTAAAAAAACCTCCTAAAAAAAAACATCGAGCGATCATACTTTTTGTAAGCTCAATTTTCTTTGCGATGTCTAAACGAACACATCTATATATCAATGTCAACATTTCCCCATTACACAATACCATAATGGTATGAAGATGTTATTAATCTTCCAGATGACATGCGAGATAGAACAGGTCAAGAAGAGGTTCCTATATGAGTGCATGGGGTGAACAGACTGAATACAAACACATCTGTCAGAAGGTGATAAAGACATCCACTTGACACGAGCAGCTGAAAGAGGGTTATCCAACCGACAGCCAATGGCCTTCATTATATTTCGGAATGACCTCAGCAACAGCTGCAGACTTAAGCTTTGTGAGGTTTAGGGCGCCCCCCCCCCCGTCAACATCAAGGTTACAGCAGCAGCTCAGCCCGAATGCTACAACTGTCTCCTGCCAGGTCTCTTTCTGCCTCTCGTCCCCCCCCCCCGAGCTAATTGCAAAAGCCGCGTCGTTTGCAGCATCAAAGAGAACCACTTAAAGATCAGTTTGATGAGACGTGCTTTGAAAGAGTTGGAAGGACTTTCGTTTAGTCGATGGCTCCGAGTCGCTGAGTGGATCCTCTGTTGATAATTTGGCGAGTTTGTCATGGGTTCCTGTTTAAAACCACGCTTTCAGAAAGAAAAGTACCAATTTGTACCTTTGAGGGTACAATTACTTGTCACTGAGGCTGTACCCACAAGGGTCTGACAAATGTACCCTAGCTTTAGGTAAATGTACCCTTTAAGGTACAGAAATGGACTCTATGAAACACTGTTGTGCCAGTGGGGTACATTAATGTTGTTTGGGGTACAAAACCGTCCCCGGTGGGGGGACCCTCCTTTCTGACAGTGCAGTAAAAATAAATATGCTGGTCCTGATGAGGACAGTGATGAGGATTATGGTCATCATGATGATGTCGATGATGATGATGATGATGATGATGATGAGGGAAAAAGAGAGAGCCAGCTGTTCCCGGTGCTGCAAGCCAGAGATCAAAGCTTCAGCCCATTTGAATAAAGATGAGAGGCTTGCGGCCCGTCCATCCTTCAGAAACAGAAAAAAGGACAGGAGTGGAGGAGAGGGAGCTGGGTTCTGCGTGCCGAGGCAGACTGCAGTGCTGGGACTCCTTCCAGCAGGCCACTGGCACTGGGACTCCGACAACAGCTGTCCGCTGGCCCGGGGGCCCCGTGAGCCAAACAGCTCCCCCGCCCCCCCGGCTCGGCAGATATGCTGCATTGCAATATTCTAATGTCCCACCGATTTTCTCGCCATTCTGGAATACTGAGCTGTACTTAGTGAAGACGGAGAGCCTTCTTCCTCGAATGTCATTTCAAGGTGCCCTTACTTCACACACTCCAGGCCCTAAAGGAGGAGGCCGATGTCATCGTTCACACTCAGACGGCCGCACGACAGTGCACCAGTGATGAAAGGGAGGACAGACAAAATAAGAGTTTGGTCTTACTGTGTTCAGTATCACAGTGATGCTGCCGCCGTGATGGTTGTGTTAAGTCCCTTGAAACCTAATGCAGGAATTTTAACAAATGCTTATTAACACTAAAAGACTAGTGTCAATTCCTGGGTGTAAGGGCTCCAGGGTGCAAATTTACGTTTTTGCTGGGCAGCATGTATGAAATAATAAGATAGACATGCTGAGTTAGGTGGCTAGGTAGGGGCAGTAAACAGATCCATATGATATTGGGTTTGAAGGAAGTCTTCATTTGGGGTAATGTAGGGGGGAGCTGAAACAAAAGGGGAAAACAGGGGAGAGATGATGGACATTAGGCTTGGTCTGGGGTTCCAGGACACAAATACTCAACGTGTGGTTGGGTCCTGATGAGGGGGGACACATGGGAATCTTGTGAATCTGATTGCAGGTGAAAGGGGCTTGTCACCTGACTTCCCCTCCCACCAAGAGATAAATGGTTTCTCCCAGCTTTAATCGTAAATTACAGGAGAGTAACCAGGCATGGCATGCAGCTGAAATGTCCACAGCGCTGTCAGATGCAGGGCTATCACAGCACGATCACTCAAATGCTGTCTCCTCATCAGCTGTCCCTCCGCGACGGGGACGAGGTCCCTAGAATCTCAAAAAAAGAAGCGAAACACGTGATCACACTGCATCACACCGCGTCATACCCCGTCACACTGCATTACACTGCATAACACCACGTCATACCCCGTCACACTGCATCACACCACGTCATACCCCGTCACACTGCATCACACCGCGTCATACCCCGTCACACTGCATCACACCGCGTCATACCCCGTCACACTGCATTACACTGCATAACACCACGTCATACCCCGTCACACTGCATCACACCACGTCATACCCCGTCACACTGCATCACACCACGTCATACCCCGTCACACTGCTCCTAACCGAGTTTACGTGAAACATGGCCACAGCGTCCTGTCGTTCTTCACCATCGTGACGATAGAGGGAAGCGTCCCCACCCCCACGGCACAGTCGAGAGAGAGGTTCATTGATATTCATGAGGCTCTGGGCTCTAACAACAATCTTGCATCGAAGTCGCAACTCGTGCATGAGAAGTACCGGCCCCCCCCCCCACCCCTTTTCCACACTCGCTTCTCGAATTGGTCGATGGATCCGCTCGCCTTATGAGAGATCCCCGAGGCCCTACAGCTGCTTCTTCCCTTCTTACTCTGGACGTTTGAGAAGATCCCGTTCCTGCAGGGAGTCGTTCCCCTCACATCGCTTCACTTCCTGTCTCTACAGCCAAACTGGGGGGGGGGGGGGGGAACACGAAGAAAACCAAAACCCCCACCCAGGGGGTTGTTACAACGGGGGGGGCGGGTGTGGGGTAAAAATAAAAAAAAAAAAAGGAGGCAGGGGGTTTGCGAGCGGAG
>JAABNY020000063.1:21286867-21303853 GCA_015164015.2 Brevimyrus niger | reverse complement strand
CCCCCACCACCACCACCACCCATCATCCATCCTGCTCGCCATTTAAACTTTCAAAACCTACTTACCATGCAGCCTGCATCTGGGATCAAGGCAAACTCTTGCTTTTTAAAGTCAGAGGAATATTTCAGATGAATCTTCTGTATGTACATCCGCACATCCATCCATTCTCCAGGGGAGTTAATCCAATGCAGGCTATCTACGTAAATGACTGGTTATGAAATCCAGGTATAAATAAGCTTTTTTTAAAAAAAAAAAAAAAAAAAACACGGGGTGAACATGCTAACTCCACACACAAACACACAGAGCCATGGCAGAGAGAGACTCGAACCCTGGTCCCAGGAGGCAACAGTGCCAACTACAGTACAAGCACGCCACCCCATCTTTACCTTCACCCATTTTGCTTTATAAATATTTTTAAATTTACATGCATATTTAATTTTTTAATACATTGCACTTGAATTTAACTGCTGTTTAACTGATAACAGGTGGCACGGTCTAACACGATTTCAATATTGAGCCAAATTGCTGTGTCTGACCTCAGTGTCTGTTATAAAATCTGAAAAATAAAACGCGTGTTGGTGTGCTCCCGCTTTCTCCCGTAGCAACAGATGCCACAAGGGCCCAGAAAGGTGCCATTAGTCATCCAGCAGCGTTTCTGTGGAGCCGGGACGACCTCCTCGGCTTTCGCCGGGCATCCTGGGCCGTTAACGGAGAACGTAGAAGAACTATGACAGCCGCATCCGCTGCTCAGGCGGGGATAGAAGGGGATGGAGCAGGGAGGCACGTCCGAGGCGGCCACACAGCTGCTCATTATCCTCCTCCTTTTAATGTAAGCACAGGTTCTGGATGCAAAGGCCCCCGGACTCCAGGGGGAGATGGATGCCTCATTAGGCAGAACACGAGGCGCGTTTCCTGAGCAGGGAAGGTACACGCGCCACGTACGGATCGTGACATATGTTACCGCTTAGCGGTAGATAAAATCTCATGCTATGATGCCTTGCCTGGCGAATGCCAGACTCATGAATACAAGGACGACCAGATCTAGCGAAACAGACCCTACAGGAACACGGAGACTCAGTCGCTGAGCTGACACCCCTTCCCACAGCCGTTCATCTTCATGACTCTTTTCCCAGATGGGTGACATCTGTGGCCCTACTGGGATTTGAGCTATTATCCTTCTGGCTACGGGCCTAACTGCCCTGACGCCCCCGCAGTGGAGTTCAAAGACCGGCCGGAGGTTACGGGACTGGACTCGCCGGGTAAAGGTGAAGAGTTCACGTCCCATTTTGGCGGTCGGACGACGTACCGCGGCGATGCGAGCATGAACTGAACGGCATCCGGCGCCAAGCAGCCCAGTTCGCTGCATCTGTCCCACCCTCCTCTCCGTGTTCCTCGAAAAGGTCGCTTCTCTCCCCACTGGGTGAAACTGTGCCGTGGATCAAATTCGCGCAATTTCAGCGCATGGGGCTCAGTCTGATTAAAATTCACCACCACGGCCCGCCTCATGCAGGGTCTCGCAAATATTTAGCTATGGGGTTTGCGAGACCGAGGGATGTAGACATCTCAGCGTGGGGTGAAATCAGGCGACGGGCCCGAGCGCCCGTAGTACCTGTGTCTTGTTACCAGTCATATGAGACTGGGATCTGTTTTTTCCTCTCAGGTGCCGGAATAGACCCCCAGAACTTGACAGCTGAGTCCACTCCCCGCTGGGGGCCCTTTTCTCCAGCCAGACGCTCTATTTGTCGCTCTGTAATACCCTCATCCTGCAGCCCAGCCGGCTATTTTCGGATTCGTTCCTCTCTACGATTGTGCTAACCCCATCTCTGCAGTCCCTCTTCCTCGCCCTCAGCCACGGCTCGCCGGACTCGCAGCTCCCCAGCCCATCCGGAGCCGGCCCCCCCGGTTTGTCTACAGGCCTCCATTCCCCATGGTTACATAGGTGGCACCACCTGACATCCTGGTGTGACCTAGGACTTACCGTGACCGCCCAGGCAGAGCGAAACGTCAATTAAATCCATGCTCTTCGAACGGAATCATCCGGAAAACAAACCCACTCAAGGAGAGCCTGGCCCGTTTGCGGAGGGGGAGGGGGGGACTGAGGATCATCCCAATTTATGGAAATAATCAAATCAAGCAAAACCTTGGGAAAATGAGCCGTCCTTGATACCAGGCCTCATTATGAACCTGGAAGGGTCCCATCTGACCTGTGGTCCTAGCAGGCTCAGTACTCTGAGGAGATAAATACAGCTCTGAGCTGCATTTAATCCTGAATCTAATCCTCATTCAGGGGGTTTTACCTAAAGAAGGATCCATTTAAATTTGATCAGTCCATTCCTGCATTGCAACCGGCAACTTGAACCTCACCTCTTGGTGTAATTTCCACTTGAGGTTATGAAGAGAATGATTATTTTTTTTTTGTGGTTCTTTCACCGGAGATGCGCCGACAGTGTCACTGTCAGACCTTCATTATTGGCCGACGGACCAAGGCTCCTGAATTACAAAATTAACGGTAAATGCTGTCGAGACTTTGGCTTTCCGCGCCGGCGCCGCTCCTTCGTGCTTCCGAAACGTCTGTCTGGGACATTACGGAAATGACATTCTTCAGGGCTGACTTGAGGGAATCCCGCAAGCACCTGGCATTTGGGTGCTGTTGACGTCTGGGGGGCCGTCGGCCGACTCCCCGATTCCTCCTCACCTGGCCAGTCTGCTCGGCCGTTGCGAGGTTGATAGGCAGAAACAAAAAAAAAGCCTGTAATGTGTGAGGGTAAAGCAACTGGGCTTTAAGGACATGGCTATGCCGGAGAGATTGCTGTTTAGGAGAACCCATCACCTTATCCTGCTCAACTAGGGGGGCATATTGAACAACCACTGCTTTACAAATACAATAACCGGACTGGTTACCCTCAACAGGGACGGCGGATGGGACTTTGGCCCCTTCGATTCATTCGAGGCACAGCTGGTGGGTTCAGCTACTGATTCTAAACGCCTAGCAAACCCTTCAATGGACTCCAGCCTTGTACAGAGAGACAAACGCAGAGTGTCTCATTGTTAAAAAACCTCAAAAGCACATTGGAATTAAATTCTCTGTTTAGCCTTTGCATTATGCGAAATTCAACACAGTGTGAATGGCGAAGTAATTAAAAGACACACACACACACACACACACACACACACACATAAAACGGGTCTACATGCTATTTCGGCGAAAACTTTTAATTGGATTTCTTCAATTAGGTCCAGGCCGTCATGGGATTTGTCTAAGTGTTTGAAATGCTGGGACTCGTTTTAAAGAAACATTAGGAATAATTTTACATTAACTGATATAGGAATGTGAAAGTGTACACCACAATAGCCCTCAAAGAGTTATGCGTCAGAATGTGCCGGATATGTCAAAATTCTTCCAGGAGGATAACCTGAAGTGACAGAGACGCTTTAAATACTTCACAACATAGCTGTAATTACATACGTCTGAAGACTAATCAAATGTTTCTAAATTCCTTCCTGCACACGCTCTCCTTGAATTAGGGAAGTACCACTAAATGTCACGTAATTGGGTCTCCAGCAAGGGTGCGCTTACTGCTGTAATTAGGGCCAACAGGGAAGCAGAAGAAAGGGTGTGACTGCACAACCGACAACCTGACAGATCGCATGACATCATACACATGGGGGGGGGGATATTTATATTAAAGCGTGTCTGCGCTGTGATAGGATACGGATGTGCTAGCAGGGAACGGTAATGAATTCAGGCAGTCAGCCAGACTCCTGTCCAAGTTCTGGCACATGAATCCTCTACTGTAGCCAGTATGGGGAGGTGAACCGTCTTAATACTTCTGATGAAACCTGAGCATGTTAATTCAGGCTTAGGAATTAATTCAGGCTCATGATTAACTGGGGTCAAAAGTTCGTAGAGTTATAGTGCTGGTGCAACTAGGTTAGACCCTCAAAATCCCCAAGCGACAATGCTGACAGCCCTCTACTGGTCTTCGGAGTACGTGACCCAAACACTACTCTGCCAGTGGTCCCGCAGAGAGAGCGTATAACCTAGCTGGGGTCAAGACCACCCCGACCCCCATTCCTCTTACTGCTGCATGGAGCGACATTATCCTGCCAAATCCAGGAAGAGCGGGAACAGCCAAGTTGAGGGCAGCGACACACGCCTGTGCTGTGTGGTTTTTGCTCCTGAAGGGTGCGAGGCAGCACACACCACCAGCCCCCACCCCCCCCCAGACCTCCATGCCGCTAAGCGATTAATACGCCCGGTCGTTAACGCTGACGGCGGCGGCTCTTATTAGATGCGATCTGACAGCGGCTAAGCCAATTAAGGCAAGGCTGATTAAATTCACCCGGACACTTCGGCAAAAGCCAGGACGAAGTCAATTAATAGGCCTTGAGGCCGAGACAAGGGTTAATCAGTGACACGAATCCCAGTCTTTTCTCTCATTCTCTCCGACTGCCGATCCCCCTGGATCTGACGCCTCACACTTGATCAGAGACGTGGCTTTAATCAGCGGCTCTCCAGTCTCCACAAATAATTCGGAGCAGCGAAAGCACACAACAAAACAAAAACTACCCAAAAAATAAATCACGAGATACTCCCTCCGCACACTTGGAACTTGTGCTGCACTCGTGGCTGTTACACGGTGATCTGGGGGTTCCCAGTCTAATTTTCTGCGGGATGTAATGCTGGCCCATTATTACAAATTAGCCAAGTTATACGACTTCATTTGGTATCCAATTCCGTTAGTTCAATTTTCTTTTTATGTACACTGAAAGTTAGCCGACCTCTTAAAACTGCACAGGAACCCATAGAAAGGCAAAACTCAATGGCTTGTGACCAGCCTCATTTAGCAAAGAAGTCGAAGCGGAAGGTGGCAGCAGGGAAAAATCTGGGTGCAAAAAAGGAAAACAAAAAAGCATCTCCTAACGTAGGGTCTCTGCTGGAGTTTTTCATCTACCTGTAGTCGGGCTAAGAACAGAGAAATCACATTTAAGTCATCCATGAACCATCCATGAACCATCCATGAACCATCCATGAACCATCCATCAACCATCCATCAACCACCCATCAATTTCCTGTAATCACTTCTGTTCAGGGTCGGGGGGGTTTCCAGTCCCTTTTGCAGACGCTACATACGCAAAGCAGGGCACAACCCAGCAAAGGGCGGACAACCCATCGCAGGGCTCACTAACACACCATTGACACACACACACACACCCCGTTCAGTCACACACCCTCACATCATTCACACACATACACTCACTCACACACCCCATTCAGTCACACACGCACACACACCATTCACACCTACAAGCAATTTGTCAACTCCAATTGACCTTTGTTTTTAGACTTTGGGGGGGAACCGGAGAACCCGCAAAAAACATGGAGAGAACATGGAACCCCCACATGGAGCCATGGACTCGAACCCTGGTCCCAGAGACATTAATGTCCAAATACAAAGTGCTTCAAAACAAAAATTGCACTCAGCCTCTCGCATAAGTGCTCTGACACACGCCTTTCACTCGACAACAATCCCCCGCAATCGAGCACTAGGAAGACTGGGTCAAAAAATTTCACGCAGAAGTTCTCTGATGATTCCGTTCCTTCCTACCACCTGAGTCTTCAAACACCCGTCAATTTACCTTTTTACACCCCCCTCCCTCCCCTCCCCCCCAAGACCACAGAGGAAGATGAATCATTGTCACACATCTAGCGACAGAGTAATGAGACTTTAATAAATTATGTGCACATTTTAAAAATGTGCCATGTTCAATCTAGGAGAGTGGCCCTTTGATAAGGCAGTTAAGCAGCCACTGTCACTGTCACCTGCCCATAGCTGTTCCCTATGCACCAGGTGGCCCTGTCTGCAACTGGGTTTCCTTAACAAGATTATAGATAGCATGCAGTTGCATGCATTTATCTCAGAGCAGCTGATGTGTTGGTCCTATATAACTTACACTCCTCTTACCGTCCTCTGGCGTTCCATTTTTCAGCAGCTGACTGAAAACTCGACTGATTAGCAGCAAGACTCATCCGTGAGAAGGCCTCTGACAGGCACCAGTGCCACTCGAATGTACATTTGCAAATGTGACACGTGATCGACTCACGGCCTATGAGAGGTCCGAGGCGTGAGGACAAAACATTAAAGGAGCACTCAAAGAATGAAACCTTTGCAATCGCAAAAACTCATCGACACAATACCTTTCTAAGGTCTCTTTTTAAAAAGACTGTATTATATAGAGTACTTTCTGCTCAGAAGCTATATTTCATTACCTAGCGAATGACTCTCCAACAGCACATGACCGTTAAGATTTGGGAGGAAATGTATTATTATAACCTGATTATTATTACCCACGAAAATAGAAATATAGCCATTTCAGACTTTAAAGTAAACGTGTTTGGATATTACTATTTATGATTGTTGTTGGGGAGGGACATATTTAACGTTTTCGCAAATCCTTTACGTGCTTTTTGACGCCCACTCGCAGATGAGCTGGAATCGCTTATTGTTTGTTCTGTGCGGCGTGACCAGCACAACGATTTAATATATACGACATATTCACGAAGAGTCTGTTTAGGGAGTATGGACGGTGCGCTCCGGGAATTCCCTCATGCTACCGGCAGTCTCCTTCTACAAACCATATCCAGCAATCGGACAGCTCAGTGCAGCGGCTTCAGGACCACGGACAGCTCGGACCAGACCGGGCCCCTCCAATCGACTGATGGTCGGAATTTGGCTTTTGCAAAACCAAAGTGCTTCAAGGTGCACAGCTATCAAGAGAAATTCATTGCCTCACATCAAGGCATCTAGAGTGTGCAAATGTTTACCTCTAAAATGAAGTGTCACTGCTGTTCAAATAATTCATACCCACTTTTACTTTAAGCTCACCCAATAGACCACGATTCGATTTTTTTCTATGGACTATATGAGGCCTGCATTGACTGTCCACATGAATGTAAAATAACTTTTCAGTGGGAAGGATATTTAAAGACACCATCCAGTTATATGATACACAGAACCTGTAATGAGTGTTAAAATGAATCGATTAATAGTTCAATGCTGCTCAGCAAGGCATACTGAGCTTTGCGCGTTCGCCGCCGCAATCAGGTGGCGCAACAGTGCCTGCGCATAAGCGGCGCTACGGCGCATAAATGCACATCAAAGCACAATTTCACATGGTCACGTGGTCGGACAGCGCCGCCACAGTCAGCACCTACCCCAGTGTCGTCATGGTGACGATGGTGTACCAGAAAGCCGCGGGGATACTGGTGAACTTGCTGGCCGTAGAGCCCTTCTCCGCGTAGAACATCACCGTGGCGAAGATGATGATGGCCATGGTCAAGGAGAAGAGCAAGAAGCCCAGCTCGGAGGCGCAGCTCTTCAAGGTGTAGCCCAAAATGCGCAGCCCCGCCGAATGGCGGGAGAACTTGAAAATCCGGAACACGCGGAAGACCCGCAGGGTGACAAAAGCGCCGCTCACGTCCTCGTTGTCGGTCATCACTAAGCCGATGTAGTACGGCATGATGGCGACCACGTCGATGATGCTCATGACGCTCTTGACGAACTTGTATCTGCTGGGTGCCGCCAACAAACGCAACAGGTACTCGACCGTGAAGATCATGACACACGCTGTATCCAAGCAGAAGAAGGCCAGGGCGTAGCGCTCGCCGCAAGATATATCCTTGACCCTGTTGGGCGAGGACCCACAGGGGACGGTCTCCACCACGTTGGCCATGACGGAGACGGCAATAAAGAAGCCTGTGACATAATAAAATACCAGGGCCATCGTGCTGGTGTGTGGGTTTTCAAATGCGCGCCACATGTTCTGCCGTAGTGTCATATCCGGCGACACCAAATCATTATTATTCTCATTGTCCTCGTCGTCCTGGATGCGCTCCGCGTTTTCCCGTCGGCGATCCTTGTACTCTTCGTAGCAGCAGTCTCCGATGATCTCCGGTATTATCCCAAAGAAGGCCAGCTCTTCGTCGTAGGCGGAAATGCACTCATGCCGGGGATAGTGCAGTTTGCCGGTGCGGTAAAAATTAAGTATGTGTCTGAATATGTCGGGATCTCGGTCAAAGAAATACTCATTACTTTCCTCATGGAAGAAGAAGTCTCTCTCCGTGCTGCCCAACAGAGTGTCTGGGTACCGCTCCAAAGTGTTCCTCCAAGTTTGAAACTTGGTGCCGCTGACATTGAGGATTATGAGGCCGTCCTGCGTCCGCCGCTTCTCCCTCGGGGGCGTCGGCATAGGTGCGCTCGCCACCGGCATCCATCCTATAGCCGCAGCCCGGGCAAAGGGAAGCCAAGCGGCCACTCCCGCTGCCATGCTGACCTCGCTTTTCGGCAACTTGGTCCAGCCGAGTGACAAGTGAAAGTCCCGCTTTCTGCACTTACAGAGCTACGGTGCGGCGATGAAAGGACATCTACAGATCGATAAAATTGAAAAATGCTGAAAGGCGCGGCAGGATTCCGGAAAATGACATTAAGTAAAAAATTCTAAACACATTTACAGTTGTGCTCCGATTAGTTGGACGTGCATAAAAATATGCACAGATATACAGCAGTCCGTGCCTGCGATCTGTCCCTGTGTGCCAGATCAAAACTGTAGCACAATACAAAGTAGGAAAAAAAATCCGTGAACCTGTGCTTTGAAACGCAATCTGAAGAGATGCAGATCATGCACTATTTCTTTGTTTTGCATTTTCCCCCAAATATAAAGTTAATTTAGTATTAACGTTTAAATTGTTTTCTGTTAAATTGTTGAATTGCCACTCACCTTCGCGTGAAACTGATTTATTGAAAAGAGACACATAAAGGCGGTTTTCTTCTGTTTTACAATCTTCAGGGGGAAACAGAACAATTACTCAGTTTTTCCTGCAGCAATAAACCGGAGAGTATTGTGAAGGAGCAGCTTAATTCCTCCTCAGGAATGTCAGAATGAACCAGCAACAAGTTCAAAAACGGATCGAGGTAATCACGCCTGACTTGAACGCAAACCCACCCGCACAGTCATCAGAGGACACGTATTTTCCTTCTGCATTAGTTCCCCACCAGGAAGCAACAAGATGGGGTCCTTCTTCAGTGCCTTTTCTCCAGTACGATCCTCCCCAAAAGAGAAGCACAACTGAGGTCCTTTCATCGAGCGCAAGATCACCCTGGCGAGCCGGGGCACCGGGTTTGTGTGCTAGTGCAGGCGGAAAATACGGCAGCCTATCACTAACGGGCGCCGCCTGTTCCTTTGGAAATGTCACCGACGCCGATACCTGGAAATAATAAAACAACAATCAAGCCATAGACATCCAAAGTCGTTAAAATAGCTGACAGATGCATACAGATCGAGTCGCCCCGGACAGACTTGCGTAAACGTTGAGCTCTAGGATAGACCAAGTTGCCCTCGGTCCCGAAAGCAACAGCAGCGTGTCACGTGTTGCAACTATTAGCTAACTATTATGGATGTAGCGAAGCCGTCGCTGCAAACCGCGCCGCTTACATGCGTCCTGAGGTGTCTGCATGACAATAACGGCGACCGCAGTACAATTATTAATTTAAGTCAGGTGGTAAAGTTTGCTTCTCCCATACTCCGGGTAAGCTTCTCATTTTAAGGTCCGAACTCATATCGGAGAGCTTTTCATTTCACGAAAGAAAGCTCATGGAGGGAGGAACTGCAGGTGACGGCTGTTGACTTATGAGAATTTTTGCCCGCAGAAAATAAATTTTAAAACGAATAAAATAATACACATAAATTACATGGACGCTTAATAAAATGCCGCTAGATGGAGACAACCCTTAATATAGTCCGAGCATACCCAAGACCCCGAGTCCCCTGCCGCTTTCCTGAAACTGAAATAAAGAAATACATTCCTCACTTGGCTCTGCTTGAAATTATTCTCTCACAGCGCAAGCGTACATCCCGCTGTCCCAGAACTGATCCAGAACCTCTAGGTCAATGTCGTTTTATTGATTTATTGTGGGGCACCATACACTAATATCGCACCCAGAACATAATACATTTATTATAAGTTAATACATATATAGGTATTTTTGTAATTAAACACGTGACATTTTTAAAGCCGTTGATCCAGGAGGAGACTGGGCGACACCGAGTCTGTGGAGATCGGTGTCTGTTGCAATGCGGTGGGGCTTTAATGAATAAACAACACCGACCGAAGCTGTTTGATGTCCCAGTATTTGCAGATTTGAATCATGACTACAGAGACATTATCGCGCCGCCACCATATGGCAAATCGTCATTGACAGTCCGCTCACACGGCATGCCGTTTATTAAAGAGAATATACCTGGCCACTATGTAAAAGCTTGTACCAGCTTGTCAATTCGGCAATCAAGAAACCTAGCGGGCTATCTGAAGAATGCAGAACTGCTTTAAAATAAATGCCATTATTTTGATGGTGAAATTTAAACTGGGAGCGTATGTTAAAGGCTCTAAGTTGTCCTCACTGTCAGCATACTTTTGGCACCACTTAGTTTCCGTCACTGCCATCGTTATAGTTCAGTGGCCAACGTTTTATCACATTACATCGAAACTGGTGTCCAAAATGGTTTAGCGAGGGATTCGCCTGCTTATTCGGGACAGCTGCGTCCCCGCGTTGCTTTGCGTTTCCCTGCGACAGTTTTTAATGATCGCTTTGGCTCGGCCACCAGTTGGAAAAGGGCAAAATTACTGTTGAACTATACATATTGCCATTTCGCGGCACTGGCACGGCAAACGCTGGCAACGATGCGGCATCGCGATCCAGCAGCTGTCCGCGTGATAAACCCAGTTTCCTAACTGGCATGACATTGCGGATCCGCCGCTTATCAGTTAGCGCCGTGTGCGCACCCCCGCCGTCCATTCTCAATGGAGGAGGAAGAGCAATCACGTAAATCGCTAATTAAGAGATTTTAATAACAGAATGAGCACTTCCGAGAAAACCTCAGCCCGTCACGTCGTCAGCACCGCGGAGAGCGATCGCAGGGCGCTGCCTCGTCTCTTTTTGCGGGCAGACGCACCCGTATTAGCGGACAAAGATCCAGGATCACAGCGCACCAGTGGCACTTCGCACCCGGCTAATAAGAGTAGGCAGCCTCCCCACCGCCTCGTTTCAGGGCGTCATGTAGACCAGCCGGGCGAGCCTTTTTCAATTGTGCGCTTATTTTTTTTCATATGACCGTCTTCGGCAGTATCACAGGAAATTTATGACAGTCCTCCCGGGCTGTAAACTTACAAGGAAGACAGTTTGCCGAGACGGATGTAGGAAAAGCCGAACACAAAGAGCAGCTCACTTTTTCGGTACATCGCTCTGTCAATACATAAAGTATGTAATGCAATTTTACTCGGAAAACAGGTGAAAGCTGTATACAAGAGAAACTAAATGATGTAGACAAGCGGTACAAACATTTAAAATAGTATAGTCATTAAATCCATTCAACAGATTGTAAAAATGTGCGAATATACTATCATAAAGACAGCAGTTAAGTATATTTTGTCCAGTTTATGTTCACATATTTGTATATCTATCGCGTACATTATTTCCTTCAACGCGTATTTTCCACTAGTATGGTTTACATAGCTAATGCAGCCTGTAGTAATTTTTCAAATAAATGGTTAAACGTGTCACTTGTGATCGCTGCATAAATATTATAGAAGTTCCTGACTTTGTAAAATTAGCCCATTTTTAAAAGATTTTCACATTCCTGTTGTATGTGTAGGCACATTTAAAAACATTTGATTCGAAATTAAATTTGGCTAAAACGAAAGATTAACGAAACGAAAGATAAATATTAATTAAGTTTAAATTGATTTCAGTTTGAAAAGCACTGAGCCTTACTTATTACTTGAAGGTGCCAAAGTATTCACCGAAATGTGAATTTTGTTTAAAAGAATCCCAGCTATATTCAAAGAGAAGAGTTGGAGAAATGAATAAGCTTTTTTTTTTTTCTTTTTTCTTCTTCTTCGGCTGGCTTGCGATGCCGTAGCCTATAACGATCACAGATGTTCATTGACAGTCTGCGGTGATCGCGCGCACCGAGAGCCAGTCGCTGATTTCATAAAAGCCTCGTGGTCTCACACCGCAGGCTGAGAGTGTGTACAGGCTCACGATCGCAGGTCAGATCCCACAAACACGACTGCTCTACACATGTGGGCAAAATCCGATCTATAGAGATGTAGCGTGGAAAACACTTAGATATTAATTAGGGTTTATCTGCGCGCTGAGACCGGGGTCGGTTGAGAATGGCTGATTCTTGTCATGTCAATAACCACCGATGCAAAAAGGTTTCGGTTTCTAATGGAGCACTCTCAGTGGCAGAAAAATTAATTGTTGTCTTATTAGTCACATAGAGACGCTGGGCATGGATAGATGAAAGTGACAGATAGTATCTTGCTTGCCAGCCGCAAGTGGTCTTGGATTGGCGTATCAGGAATCCCAAGGGTCTGTAATTGGGTGATGTACTTCAAACTGATTCCACGGGGTGACTCCACTAAAACACACCATGTGGACAGTGGTCACACCTCTGTGCTCCCCGGTACTGCGAGCTGGCTGGTCCAGCTTAGACGTGTTGCCTTATGGTGGACATCGCCATGCTATTGCAAGTACCAAAAACACAAAAAAGTTTAGCAATGCTCCTCGTGAAACGGCAACTCCACTAGCCTTGAAAGCCTTGCTATAGATAGAAAAATCCCAGTTCCCCCCCCCCCCCCTCTTATGGCACGTTATTACAGCAGCCAATCAGATTCCAGTTTCAGGTCAGGTGACATGCTCTGGGTTTACGCAGTCACATGGCAGCGGATCTTCAGCTTATGTCATAAAGCCCTCACCTCATCCAAGGTAACAGTGTTGCTTCTCTTTCGGTTTCGGTTACATGTGAATTCCCGTGCAATTTTTAAAATAGATTTTTCTCAGCAATTTAGGTGCAAAAACCAGCTTTCAATAACAGTAACCAGATGGATCACCAGGGATGCTTGAAACATCCTTAAAATTATTATAATAGTACAAACATATGATTAAAGACCAGTCTGTCCATTAAAAAAGACAACAACCAAGAAATGGAAGAACCAGTACTATAGCAATATAACTAAATTAGACAAAAAAACTAGCATTGAACAACAGTACACTGGAGCAGAGACAATAAAATAGAGGAAACCTATTCAGTCAGATGACACCGGGGAGTCCATATCACAGAGGAACAGTCCTTGGGCTCAGAGACGCCTAGCAGCCGTTCTCAGAATGACTGTGGATTAGAAACGCGTGTGAATTATTTACAAATATATGGTTTAACCTATTTGAAAACAGAAAAGCTATAGATTAATTTGCTTTACGGGTCAAAGCTTTAATCCTCTATCTGTATTTTTCAGGCCGGCATATTAACATTCCACTTGATGCAAAAAAAAAAAAAATCACTTAAAATGTAAACTTTACAACTGGTAAATAAATTAGGATAAGGGCACCTTCCACAGTGAAGGTCATCGTCCTTTCCATCCATTCCGTTTATTGAGGACAGGGCATTGAAGGGGGGGGGGGTTAGAGTTGATCTCTGGAAGCATGGGGGCATGTGACAAGGGGAGAGCCTGGATGGGATGCCAGTTCATCACAGATCACACACACACAACCACACGAGGGCAAGACTTCTCACTGCAGAAAGAAGTTAAAATACTTGGGGAAAAAAAACCCCACACAACAGGGTGAACATGCAAACTCAACACACACACAGGAGCTGGACTCGAACCAGCAGCCACGGAGGTGTGAGGCCATAGGGATAGCCGCTCAGCCACCGCACCACCTGCATAGCGCCCAGCAGTCCCAGTTAAGCACCAACTGTGGGAGCTGAGAGGCTGAATGCATCCCCAGTCGCGCTTAGCAATGTTCCCATCAGAGATAAGTAATAGACGAACACTTTGCAATCATTCCCCGTTGCGCGAAACATAACCCAACATAGGTGTGAGTTATCCTCAAAAATCATTTAATCAAACCCAGCATGGGGTTACAGATCTGCAGATGGATTTCGGCAGGGAAAAAAAAAAAACCCACGAAGAAGTTCCCCCTTCAGCCTCGTGTTCCCGGGAATCGGTGCTGCTCCTTCCTCATTACTTGGATGGATGATTAAATTGAATGAAATGTTTCCCTCTGATAGACTGACGATTATCATCGCGGCAAATGTTTCCGCGTGTTGAAGAATTCTTCTACCGCGCTACGTAAAGCCGTCCACATGGGACGAGAGCAATTAATCCAGTTATTAATCATATAATGGCCAAAAGCTAATCAGCTTTTTTCTTTTCTTAAATCATCCGTCAGCCCATGTGAAGAGCATGATAATTCCATTTATATGCGTTTTGAAAGTTATTCTCTTTCAGTCCTTTCTGTCTTTTAAAGACAAAAATATCCTTTTCATCTTTCAAAGGCCGTATCCTTTCAAAGGTGGCCTTTTAATACAGAATTACATTACATAAATAATTCTGGTGGACTATATATCGCTATGAACTACGCAAACATATCATGTCCCTATGCATAACCGGCACTATAAAATGAGTTAAATGATGTCCTTTGGTCCCGAGTCCTACTTCCCCGTACAATGAAAAATGGGGCATTTGGTAGTCTAGCTTGTTAAGTTCCGTAACATAAACTCTTCAGAAGTTCAATACTGAAGTTTATATTTAGCAGGTTAACGGATGAAGTAACGTGTAATTAAAGTGTTCAGAAAGAAATGTCAATCTGAACATCAACGCGAAACAAAAAGGCAACTAGTCACAGCAACGGGATGTAATCTCTGCTTTGGGGAAAGACGCAGTGAGCAGTGACAGGCCATTTAATTTACCATCCAGGGAACACCTGTCAGCTTCATCAAATGCTTTCTGTTCTGCGAACAAATGTTGATAAAATGGGGAAGGTCGCGTGTGTGTTGGCGACCAAGCACTAGGACCCGCGGCCGGCCATCTGCTTGGGAGTCCGGCAACCAAACTTGGGCGCTGCCCGGCTCACCAGGGGCGCCCGCGTCCCGCCAGCGCCCCGACGTGCGACGCCTGCACCCATTGCTCACAAGAAAGATAAGCTGGCGCCCCCTGCTGGGACGGATCTGCAACACGCCTGGTAATTAAGCGGTCAAGTGACGGGCGGGAGCAGTGGGCCGTCGCGCGTGTGCGTGTGTGCGCGTGTGTGGGTGCGTGTGTGGGGCTGAGAGCGAGGAGAGCAGCATATTCATGCGCACATGTCCATGTGGATGTTTGACAGCGAAACATAACGACGGCAGCCATGGATGCATGTTCGTCTGCATGGTATGTGCAAGACTGTATGGAGGTGAGAACAAGGCAGAGGGATGTGTGTGTGTGTGTGTGTGTGTGTGTGTTGGGTTTGCCGTACGCGTGTCACTGACCACATTCTGTCACCGCGTCGTCCCTGAGACACTCCTGCTACTCCTCCAGCTTTCAGGCTGCCTGCCCAAGTCCCCCCCCCCTCCGCCCGGCTCACATTTCAATCACTGCTTGACATCTTCCTCTGTCTCTGTGCAACCCCAGGAACAGGTCCATTCCAACCCTGTCAGAGTGCTCTCTCACCTCTCGATCCAGCCTTGATACCCCCCCCCCGGCACCTGTAGGTTGGGGTTGAGGGAGACGGGGGGGGGGGATTTAGAGTTACCGGGGTGGTGTTTCTCTGCTCCGCGGTTCTGCTTTCGTGGAGCCCGTGCAGTTTGACAGCCTGAATGGCTGCTCATCTGCCGGCGTCTCTCTCCGCGTGCCCCGACGCTCTCCCTCGCGTCCTCTGCCAGCTGCTCATTTACGGAAATACTCTATTTCAGCGCGCTGCCCCGTTTAAAAAACCGTATCGACGCACTAAAGGAGCAAACCCGCTTAAAGAATTGGAAAGGGAACGGCGGAAAGCGGAGTGTGTGGGCGGATCATTAGGGAGGTCAGCCTCTCCAGCCACGCCCCCCCCCCCGGACCCCTGAGCTTGCCAGGCTGACAGCCCACCCTACACACATGCACAGACAGACAGCGGCTCGGCAGAGCAAACACCAGCCTGGCTTGAAAATAGCTCCTTATTCACAATAACTAAAATTGGATGTCTAAACCTGTACGCTATACCCCCCCTCCCCCCCCCCAATGCCGCAGTTCGCATAAAAATAAATTGTTTTTTGCAGATGAGTCATTACGGCTGTTGAGCAAATGGCACCGATGAGGGTGCCATGCATTCCCGGGCCGCCCCCACGCTCGCTCCCCCCCTCCCCATCTGCCTGTCGGAGGGCACGTGGCCCCCTCCCAAACATTGGAGGCAGGAGGTCAGAAAGCCGCAGGATGCAGGGTTCGAGGCCGGAGGACCCAGATAAAGACGCGGGGTCTCTCGATCGGAGAGGAGGAGGAGGAGTGAGCGCGAACGACAGGTGACTAAAGGGGGGAGCGGCCGAGGACGGGGGACGGTGCAGGTTCATCCCAGGGCTATGATGTTCCGGCCAAGCCCAGCTCAAACCTCATCCTTCACCCCACTCCCCCCCCCTCCAAAAGGGGCGAGGGCCTGGCAGATGGCGATGGGCCCGGAGCGGGGAAGCTCTGACGTCCCCGGGACCGCGTCTGCGAGGGGGATCGCGCGGCGGTGACATCACCTACCGCGACTTGGCAGCGCCGAGCGGGGCTGGCCGTGAACCCCGGATGGCGGGGTTGCGGTCAGGGGTCCGGGTGGGGCGGGCCGGGGCGGGGGCCACGGCGATCTGGAGCCAAGCTGGGATAAGAAGAGCTCCACCTGCTGACATCACAGGCCGACTGAGGCCACATGGGCCATCTGTTCGGTTAATGGTCAAGCACGTGCATAAACACACAGATACACACACACACACAGATACACACACACACACACACAGACACACACACACAGACAGACACACACAGATACACACACACACACACAGACACACACACAGACAGACACACACACACACACACACACACACACACACACACAAACACACACACACACACACACACACACACACACACACACA
>JAABNY020000063.1:21231186-21242212 GCA_015164015.2 Brevimyrus niger | reverse complement strand
TGTGGCGTTCGGTTCTGCATTTAGGGGCGATTAGTCTTTTGCTGTGTGTGCTCTGATGGCCCATCAAGGAGGCGTGCCTGGGGTGGGAGGGGTCGTCCATGATACCGAGAAGCTTTTTCAGCATTCTCCTCTCATACACCTCCACCAAGTTATCCAGTCTGACACCCAGAACAGAACCAAGCCTTATTATACAGCGGGGTCGAGTTTTCGAATAACCGCGCCTTGTCTAGCCATGCAGAAATGCATTCATATTTAGCATTAGCGATTATGGAAAACACGAAGCTGAACAGGCAAAAATCGATGGGCAGTTACACACGAAGCTGATTTAATCATCTGCATCCAGCGAAAGTGACAACTGCTTGCAGCCGCCTGGTGAAGCAGCCCATTGCTGACGACTCAATACTGGCTCACAGTCATGACAGACACGTTCACAACACTGCACCCAACACACGTTCCGGGAGGACCGCAGAGAGAATACGAACAACTTACAGAGGGTTCTGTCTCTGCATGAACTCATTATCCCTTGGATCCGACAGACTGGAGGGGGGAACTCGGCAACTGTGTGGCTGATCCGAAACACGAAAAAGAGGAAAAAGACACAACAAATTAGGAAGACGGTATGTCCAGTCTCCCGGAAAGGAGGCCAGGAGTCGATGATGGTAAATGAATGAATAGTGCGATAAATTCTCTACCACACGTTACACCCTCCTTCATGCGACTGTACACTTGCAGCCATGAGGATTTTAAGCCAAAGCTATACTGCAGTTACTTATAAACTGGCTACATTACACGGTTTGCACCAAGAATCCTCATGGAAATGGGTGCCGGGAGAGATGGATCCTGGATGGATCCTGGTGTCACCCACAGACCGGTCGGTAGACGCCGTTGGTATCAACGTTTCACGAAAAAGTTTCCGGTTGTCCTCACCAGTATCACCCCCGGCCCCCCCGCAGCGCTTGGCGTGTAGCAGGCGCGCTACGAAAAACCTGTTATCGCGTCGTTGTGGGGACCTTTTTTTTTTTAATGTATAAAAATCTGTGACTACAATCAAAAACCTAAAAATGTCAAAAGTCTTGTATTTTGTTTGGTTGCTTATGGTGAAGTTTTGCGCTGGGTAGGGGTTAGGGTTGTTGTTCTTTGGATTAGGTTTTTTTTTTTAGAAATGAATGGATTCCCAGAAAGATATGAATACAAACGTGTGTGTGTGTGTGTGTGTGTGTGTGTGTGTGTGTGTGTATACACACCTCGATGGACTGTGTATCGGTGCAGGAGATTCTCCTGCCTTGTGCCTCATAGGAGTCCAGCTGACTCCAGTACCAGATAAGCAATTGGAGGATGGATGAATAACAGTGTATTGCAGGAGGTTTAGCATTAGCCAAGCTAAAACATGCGCAAAAACTCCCTTGCCTGCAGCCCCTGACACCAGCATCAGAAGCCCAGGCTCAAGGAAATGATGCTAAGCTAAGTGACTCCGACAAGAGCACGGCAACGTGAAAGTGCTTCGTTAACACACCTCAGGAGCAGAAAATCATGGTTAAATGGGTGGAGGGCCGGTACTTCTGCCCGCAGGTCTTAACGCCCTTAACGTAACGGCAGTGTTCAGTTATCACACAGGCCTTTTGGGAACAACCAAGGAAACATGAGAGAGACAAGTGAACACATGCAGTGCGCCGCCTGACACATGCAGTGTGCCGCCTGACACATGCAGTGCGCCGCCTGACACATGCAGTGCGCCGCCTGAAACGTCTGTGAGAAATATCCTGGGAAGGAATGCAATGGAGATTCGTTTATTAGCGGCAAGGCAGCCCGGCGCACGTCGTGCATTTACAGCGCGCTGTCTAACGAGCGCCGCTCCACTCAGCTGTAACCCGGTGCCCGTGTCCCCCCCGGGCTCACAAACAGGAAGCAGCGGAGGGCTTTTTCACGGCAGATGTGCGCCGCTGTTCATGTTGGGCTTGGACCCCCGGCCTGCTTGCTAGGCTAAATCTCCAGCCCCGCTGGCCTGTTTTCAGAGCGACCTCGGCTAGGCGGCTTAGCGCTTTACCTCGGGGGCAGCAACCGCACTGTTCCCCCCGCCAGGCTCGGATGATACAAATGCGCGCCCACCCCCCGGTCCCCCCCCTGCATGCTACTCGTCTCTTCGTGCAACATCATAGCCGAATCGATACGCATCTACGGCAATGTGGCCGGACGGAGATTCCCGCTTGGAAATAAATCGGACGCTTCCAGCATCTGACAAAATGCCGATATTATCCTGGAAGGATGAGCGGGAGTCTCCCAGAGCCAAGAACTGCATGCATGGGGAATAAAAAAAAAAGAGAGAGAGATTAAAATGTGTGTGTATGTGTTTATGGGAGAAAATGGGGTGGGGGGGGGGGGGGCTTCTAATTCCGCAGCCCCTGCAATCTGTTCCTGGAATATGGAGTTCAGAAATAGAGCTAAATCGGTGCTGGAATAGCCTGGCTTTTATAAATATACCTACAGCGTTTGGTCTCAAGTGAAAATCAAGCACTAAATGGCTTGAAGGCAAAAGCCATTAAATAAACCACAGAATTGCCTCTTGCCGTGCTTCAGTGAAGACAGCACCTTGCCAGAGCCCCTCCCTCCCCGCTCAGGGACAGAAGTCCAGATTCAGTCATAAACAGAAGTATCTTTTTTTTTCTCTCTCTCTCTCTCTCCAGTGCAAAATTGATAGTCATGGCAACTGCGTGCCAAGTGAAATTACACATTAGCATTCATTTATCAGAACTTAAGCAGTAATACCAGGATTTTTAAAAGGCAGCGACCTGCGTCGGTCCCCATAAATGCAGCAAAAGTCGGGCTTCGTCTCGAGACAGCATGTCCGCTCACCCTGACATATTCCGCTTATGCGAAGAGCAGGTTTCCATGACGCTGAATATGAGAGCAATATTCACTCATGTCATCGGTCATTTTTTCACATGAAGGGTGTGAGGCTGTCTTGACGTTCAGCATTTCCAGCAACAGCACCAACATCTTGCTTTCGTTGAACCTAGAGAACACGGCACTGCAACCGGTTCAACCACGTTTCACAATGCAGGACTGGGGAAAAAAATAAAATATGTGGTGTTTGTGAATCTATAATCAGCAGCAGTCACGGTGAGGCAGAACGTCTCAGGCATGATGTATCGCAAAGAACAAAGATCAGAATTAATCAGCATAGGGTATTTCCCATGACTCTTGATCAGTGTGAAAGTCAGATGAAGCAGGACAGGAAGGCTGATTTTTGGCGCTGGAGAAGGCTTACAATATTGTAGACAAATCAGTGGATTCTTCATCAAATAAAGCCTGAACGTTCGGTTTAAGCTCCGGTGAAGCCATCCTATTCATGAAATATTTAGGGTAGAGCCAGGACAATGGAGAAGACATGAGCTTGGAAAACCTGAGCATCAAAGAGGAACGAACAACCAGCAACAAGATGCACAGAGAGTCAATATCCCAAAAACAGACACACCTCTGAGAAACCTGGAGACCAGGACAGAGTATCGTATACTTGTATATTGTATATATTCCATTTATATGTATGTTATTGCTCACGGTTCTGTTATTCATCACCAGTTGTCTCCTCCCTGTCCCCAAGTCTGCAGGCACTTCCAGGGATGGGGCAATGTGGCAGAGTAGCTTCAGCTTTCCTCTCGTGTGATTGGATGTCTGTGGTCGAGCTTCCCGCTGACTCCCTGCCGTTGTGCCGTGTCCCTTTTGACAGGGCAATAAACGCGCATCCCGTCCGCCAATCTTTCGCGCCACGCGGGGGCTGCGCGGCGAGACAGCGGGCGTATACCGGCTGCCGGCCGACCCTTCACTACGCGGCCATCCGGGCCAGTCATCCTTTCCTGATGTCTGCCCTGCGGCCCACGTTCGTTTTTTGATAACTGCCGCTGCGATTTAAATTGACCCGCTTTTAAAGATGCGAAGTTAACAATAACCAGTGGGCTCCTAACCACGCTTAAGCTTTTGATTTATTTCGGGATTGATGCCTTTAGGTTGAAAGTCTAAACATATCATAACATAAATCTCACATAGACTGGTGGTAAGAACATAAGTCTCGGTTCTCTGACCAGGTGTTTAATTAGCTGACGCAGTTATATTGCATGATCAGTTCTGATCAGTTGCATGTCCATATGCACAGAATTTTAGTTACTGAGCAACCTCTTGAGGTGGGAAGCTTGTCTTTCGGAGCAGAGTTGAGGCCGTAACTGAGCTGTGCACTCGCTTGCGGACTCGCAGGCTGCTCCTCGTCTTATGAAAAAAACGCTGATTGTGTCGACTCTGCCTGCAGAATTTCAGCAATGCGACTGGAATTTATATGACTGAGAACACATTAAAGAGAATGAGCACTTGGCGATATTATACATTACATTTTCCAGAGTCATGCTCCTGTAAAGCATGGAATTAATACCTGTATGTTTATAATATCTGTGTGCTTCTGAGAAGCTGTCAGAAGCGTTATTAAGGAAACCAATTGTTTTTTTTTTTCTTGCTTTTTTTTTGTGGTCACAAATCATGAAATCGATTTTACCGAAGTTCTCGGGCTTCCCACAAAACGCGGTCGCCCACTTACGCTGTATTTTTTTGGTTACAATGAGAACCAGACTTTAATCAGCAGCCATCATTTTGGACCCGGATGACCCAACGATTCGTGATGGGAGTGTTGGCCATTGGCTATCCGGAAGCATCCTGAGGCAAGATAATGAAAAGAATGGGCCCCAAAAGGGTAAAAATACAATAATGCCCAACTTCACTGCCTGAATTCTGACTTAAGTGTGACAATAAGTGACAGCTACAGTTAAATGCCTGACAGATGGACTTTTATGGAAACATAATCATATTTAATCACTGGAGAGCACGTAAATTATTCCCTGTGTATAGAGCAGCGAGCGGCCTGCTTTTAAGCACCATGGTTTAATGATTAGCTCCCCTGATTCATTCATTCATTCATTAGTTTCAGATTCATGTTTACAGGACCCATGAATCTGTAGAGGCCGGTTCTCGAAGGACACACGTGTAGAGGGTCACCAGGAGGGGTCAGCACTGAGCCGGCGTATCAGCTGAAGTGAGGAGGAGAGCCGAGTAGAGTAACACTTTCTCTATTTATGCTATTATATGGTCGAAGGCACTTAGCAAGAATATTGGAGAGGAGGCCGGGCGGTGAGAAGCAGCGGGAAAATCCTCAACGACACCATTGCTTCAAAAAACCCTTTATCGCTTTTTTTTTTTTTTAAAGCATCCGTCCTTTGCTTCAAGAAAGCAAACAACTTAAGAGGCAATTGTCATAAGCCTTGAGTGAAATCCCTTTTTAATGGAGAGCCCGTTGGAGAAATGTGGGGCAGCTTTCCGCCAGCTTATCGGCAAGCGGCCGCACCGCACCGTTCAACGCGCCGCCAGCACCACGGAGCACCACGCAAACCTGACACGCGTGTGCCGGGCCCGAGGCCTGGGGGCCCCTTTTGGGCGAGCAAGTCATCAAACTGAATACTAAATAAATGCCGAGGCAGCATGTTCGCTACGATCCTCTGACGCTACTCGCTAGCCAATGTTAATGCGACGATGAAGCAATTGTATCCCAGTGGCAATCTTTGATATTCTAAGAGAAAATTTGCTGAAGCTGACCGGTTTCTGCATCACAAAACAATGAAATGGATGATAATGCATCCGGTTACTGCATTCGGCAGACGCCCTTAGGCAGAGCGAGCGCATACCTCCAGACCCAGTGTATCAAGCCGGTATCAGGGGGAAAACCAGTCGGTGATTTCACACAAGTGGCGGTGATTATCGGCGTAGTGAATAAGCCGCGTGCTGGGGGCTGTGTCAGTGGGTCACCTTACTTCCCGTCGATCTTAAATCCGAGCAACAGAGACCAACACAACAAGGGACGCTGGGACAGAGGAGGACCCAAAGACGGAGGATTGACCTGCTGACACTTGGAGGATGACGCTAGGCTATCCAGCTTGTTTTCAACGGTGGCTGGTCCCACCAGAGCGAAGGCAGTGAAGCCAGAAGGCGACGATCTGCGCTGAGGGCCACTGACAGCCAAGAAATGAACACGCCGCCTTCCCACAGGAGCCAGCCACCTTCATTAGCATGATCTGCTCATTAGCATAAGCAACGAACGCCCGCGCAAACTTCAGCGCTCACAACGCATTCATCCAGCCGCCACCATAGTCTTTATCATAACCTCAAATTGCCGGATAATAGCGAGCAGGAGAGCTGACTCCCAGTCACACACGTTATTGCCACTATTTTCGGTTTTAAACACAAAGCAGGGTAGATAATATTCAGCGGACTGACCCAAATGAGAAGCTGAGAGAGCAATAAAATGGACTGACTTTCTAGCTGGCTGACGGCACGTATAACACACATGCGACTTAGAGGAATGGGACAGGCACCAGACAGACCCGCCCACGCACCGAGGCAGGAGATACACAGCGGCCAACAACATCCACACACGCGGCGAACCAGCATCTTGAGGTGTCAGCCCATAATAACCACAGAGAAGCGCCAATGTAGGCTGTATCTATAATTATGGAAGGTCTACTGTGCAGGATGGAGAGAGAATTCCACAGCTTCAAAATCTTTTATTAACTTGTGTGACAATGCTTATGATATTCATATAACTCGTTAATTAGGTTATTCGGAGGTCTTTTTTTTAATTACAATCTCAACCCCAAGGGAGGATAGACTTTGCTACATTTTAACCAAGTTCAGGGTGACCGAGGGCCGTTTGTCCGCCCAAAACTTCAGCTCGGTTCGGTAAAGCTGCAGGCAAACTGCATCCGTAGCGGGCCTTTCGAGAGCAGTGGCGGGGAGCCTTGTTACTCGTTACAACAGCGACGGGCTGTTGATTCAGGTAAGTCCTGCTTCACTGGTCCTTCAGAAAAGGATAAAGAATTAATGCATGCTTGTCCCTCTCGGCCCTCTTTATGATTTTTGCGGCCAGCCGGAAGGTGACTGTTCCCTTGGCTTGTATCCTTTGCAAACAATAATTGCAGAAATAATGAAAATATAAATTTTGAATGAAGGAAATCATAAAACGGGAAAGATTCAGGTCTGTTGGGGAAGTCAGGTGTCTATCACTGCTTGGCCTGATTTTTTCCAGCTGTTCTCCATTCCTTTATGTACATCTTCATTTTCCTCTCTTTATGTCCGACCCTCAGGGGCATATAGGAGGTGGCTCCATAGACCCCAGCTGAAAGTTGATTGGCCCCTTGTGTGCCCCCTCCCCTGTCACTCACCGATTCAAAACATATCACTGGCTAATAAGGTTGGTCCCTCTGTATGAATTATGGTCTTAAAGAAAACCACCACTGCTGACCCTCACATACAACCGTGTTTATGTATTTTCATGCCGTTTACACTTCGCATTCGTATGTTCCAATTCTGTCCCATGCTCTCTCAATTCCTCCCTATTCCCATGGAAAAAGATATCCACAAATAACATTCCAGCCGCTTCAAACCTTGGGTCACCTTATCCTACACATGCAAACGCGCTACTATCTAGTAAGCGGTAAGACGGTTCACTATATGTAAAGTTCTGATTGGTCATGCTGTACCCTACACATGAAATCGCCCATCCAAGATAGGTAAGGTTACGGAACTCTACAGGGCAATAGAATGGAAGCTGTTTAAGGAAATTTATCCCGGCCTGACGGGAATGAAAATGCCCTTCCTTTCCCCCCCACACTCCACCGCCAGCGGCACTGTGCAAAGTCCGGGCCACACGACCTGAGCTCCGGTTAAGGCGGTGACATTGGCATGCTAATTCCACAAATAATTTAGTCATTCCCAAACCGCGAACAATTCGGTCCCCAGTGAACCCCGCGATGCATTATCCAAAATAAATTATATCACAAATTGAGCCCAAATACTGTATTCATTTCCCAAAGCTGTCAAGGAGGTCTGATTTGAAAATATTGTTTAATTATGTGAGGGAGCCCCAAATGAAGGCCCTGATGTAATTTGCCTCTCCCACAGCTCAATAAGGTATTCATTTGTATTCCTCCGTTAAGACCTTATTGGCTCATAGATCAGCCATTATATATGTCTGTGTTTAAATAAAAATCAGAGTCTTTCCAAAACAGACCATCACAGAGCTTATATAATAGGTATTAGATAGTGTGCCAAATAGATTTTTTACATTTATTATCGCAAACTGAATTGAGATGCACTGTGTGTTGGTTACATACCAGATTTCAGCGGGACCGGGTAGACGAAATTGATTCGGATAGGAATGTATTGATTAGGAAGGACGAATGTATGTAAAAAGATCGTCCGTGTGATTCTGCAGTAATTCAACTAGAGAAGGTCTTCTGCCCGGAACACACACATTGACAAGAGACTCGTTAGGTCTGGGTGGTGAAACGAGATCATGGGCCCCCCTTTTTTTTGGTTTGTAAACAAGTTTGTGGAACACCCATAGGGTGGCAGCCCCCTTGCCAAAGACCTCCACTGGATTTGTGCTGAAGAGCTCAAAGGTTTGGATGCCATGCCGAATTTGTCGGTTTCAGCTGGACGGCAAAAACGGAATGAAAAAGTGAGGCTGGGAGAGATGGCGACGCAGAGTGTCACCCTTGCAAAGGGCCGCAGGCAGTGAGACAAGCTGGAGAGCAGGAAGAAGGGGAGCACCTGCGAGGGCCGGAGAAGTGAAGCCTGGAGCGGTAGCCCCACAATGGTAAAGGAACGTCATGGGGGAATCCAAGAAGCGGTGTGTAGGGGGTGGGGCCACAGGGGCCCTGAATCCAACAGAAAGCTGACTGGCTGCCCGAGAGCCCCACCACTGTCACTCACAGATCCAAAGCCTGTCATTGGCTAATGATGAAGTAGGCCCCTCTGTATGCATGAATTATGCCACCCACCTGAAAAGAAATCCTAGAATCGCATCTAAATCCGAATCAAATCACAACTGATGGACAGTAAAAGCTCTGCACACAAGCTAAAGCCGTGGATGCACGTGAAAAGGAGAAAGAGTCAGACTCTGACCCTTTTTCAGGTCTGATCAACCAGATTAGCAATCAAAGTCTACCCTGGCAGGAAATACATTTAAAAAAAAATCTAAACGAGGTGACAATACAAAGGCTGTTTACTACTGCTGCAATAACATACAGAAAAAGACCTCCTGGAAGTCAAGGTATACTCCCTCTACACTGGTGCATAACTGCAGGCCACCACTACTGGTGGTGTAGGACATACTGTGGAAGAAAGGGAACGATTTACATGATGTAAGCTATCGAGGGCTGCGATCTAAGCGCATCCTCAGTGGTAATAAGACCCACAGCAATTTGTACAGTCTTATTATAACTTAACACGCTGCTCAGCACTTCAAAGCATAAGGTAAACGGTGTCTAATTATAGTTAATCGCAGACTGTCAAAACCACGGCGCTCACTGTCTTGGTATAAATAGACTTTTGTGCAGGCGACAGCGTATCAAAGTAAAAGTCTCCGTTCCACGGCATGGCGACATCTAGAAGCACTTATTTATTTTTTATGACATATCGCCGCCTACATGAAATTAATCACTCACCCAGGTGGATGAAATACTCCTCATTGTTTATTAGGCTCTGCTTGTGGGATTAATGCCGCTGACAAGTATATTTAATGTTCCAACATGTGGAAGATTGTGTGAAAGGTTTCCATCTAACAACAGCAGTTTGATAATATACATGTTTATCTTTAGGTACAATCTCATATACGCACGTGACATACTGTACATGTGTAGGGCCATACAAACAGCTCTGTATGGAAGGCACCATATTAACCCTGTACTGCAATGCTTCATAACATTTTACATACAGTAAAGCTGTCATCTATAATACATTATAATACCTTTATAGAAATGAACAAAGCCTTACAGCATTTTCTGCTTAAAATCATAAGGCATTATGGCATTCATTATAATACTTCATAGTCTCCAATGGAATTCTCATCCATAATGCACTAAAGTCATTCATAATTATTTATAATGGTCAGTTTAAGAAATAAGGATGCTTTGTACTGCATTATGAAGGAATCTATAGAGCATTATAGATGAGAGCTTCATAAATCATTCATAATGCATACTAAACATGACTATAATGTGTTGTGCCTTGTTAAATGTATTTACAGTATAGCCATGTTTATAATTCTTTATGAATGCATTATAATGTCTTATGAATGTGTTCATAGACTCATACTGTATATACATAACATTCATAGAAAGTGTTACTCAATGCCTTGCATCCAGAGGCCGATTATGGGGTGAACCTCATCACTGACGGCTTGACGAAAGTCCTGGCCAGCAGACAGAAGTCGAACTTAACTTTACCAGCAACCTCAAACTTGAATGAAGACATGGGTTCTTTAAAGCACTGCTGGGAAGCATGACGAGAAACCATGAGCTTAACACACCAGCCTTTCTCCAAGGAATGACTCCCTAGGCTAGTCCACCCAGCTGACCCTGTTTAGACGCTGCCAAGGAGCGTTCTTCAGTCAGAGCCAGCTGGGCTTCATGACCACGGCGGTTTGAAGGGACCAGTAACCAAGCAGGCAAGAGATTCAACCTCATCCTGCCTCACATAACCTTCTCACTTCTATTATGTGACACAAAATGATAGCTACATTTTTTACTCCGTGGTATAATGAAACCATAAATGGTCAAATTAAGGTTAACATTACTTTTTACTGTAACTTTAATGGGAACAAATGGACTTTGGCAGTGCCTCCTGCACAAATTATAGTTGATTGTTTTAGATCCTATGCATCACCTTGCAGTCATGAGCCTTTTTGGGGAATATCCTTATACTCGGGCAAATTATACATGAAAATCAGTTTGAGTCTGCAAGGAATGCAGCGAGTCATTGCGGACAGGGCAAAGATAAACCAGAACGGCTGGCGAATAACAAAGTAAAATCCCCTGGGAGGTGCGGTCAACGCCCAGACTCCAAGGAGAACGGGGATTTACCAAAATGTTTAATAACTGCTGTGTAAGCAACTTGAGAGAGCCTTGAGTACATCCAGCAAGAAGAAAGAAACAAC
>JAABNY020000063.1:21172796-21191161 GCA_015164015.2 Brevimyrus niger | reverse complement strand
AGGGAAAAGAAAAAAGGGTTTTAAAGAAAAAAATGGGGAGTAATGTAAATTTGGGGGGGGGGGGGGTGAGGGGAAGGGGGGGGGGGGGGGGGGGGGGGGGGGGGGGTGCCACCCAAAATTCACATTAAAAAAAAGTGCAATACCTCCCTGGAAAGTGAACGTTTGGAAAGGTCAGATTTCGAACACACCAGGCAAGTGCCAGAATTGACATTGTTGGTCTGTGGCTGAACATTCTCTTCTGCTACTTGCTCCACAGACCGTACATGTTTGTGTAAAAGCTGTCAGCTGGAGCGTCTTTCAAGTTCTGTTTAATTAGCATCCCATTAAGCCCATTGTATTTGTGCCTGGCTTTCGAGACAAGCCGCACAAATAAATTGTTTCACTTCTCGAACTAAATCAGGTGAAAATGTAGTATAATCATTAACATATCCGATGTTGCCCATTAATCTACTCATCTTAATCTACTCAAAATATTAGTGTTTAGTAGTGGGAAGAAACAATAATATTTGAACATTTTTATACGTTTCTAGAAACCCAACCCAACATTATGGGATATATATGACATATCTCAAAAGACAGTGTGCCAACAGTATAGACTTCCTATACAAGTTAAAAACAAAAAGCACTCAGTCTACAAACATTGGCAAATGCATAACTAGCAAACTGACGCCTTATAAACTCGCCCTTTACAAGCCGGTGAAAATTAATCTTGAATAATAAGACTCGAGACATTGATAAACCCAAATGAATGGCTTTCACATGCCAAACAGACCAATCACGCTGTTCCCGCGCTCCGCCCCAGCCAATCAGGGTGCTCCCACACAGCACACACTGACGTTTGTCGCAGAGCAGCTCACATCCCGTAACCATGTGTCGAGTGTTTTTGCATAGGTGTTAAATCAAAGCGCAATAATCGCTCAGCTAGAGTCAGACTCTGTAATCCTTTTAATGTGACTGCAAATGAAAGTTATGACAGGAAGGAAAATTTAAGAGTTGCTGAACGTTATGATTATAGCAGCCTTATTCATGAATTTCTCTATCCAAAAGATGAAGGATGTAATTTAAGCATGATTAGCTATATCATTAACAATTACTTTTCATTCACCCGCTTCACCGTGACGTTAGACCGAGTGTTAATATCATCCAAGGGTTTCAATGAACAAAACTGGCCGGGTTCTGTTTCGGAGGAACGGGCGTGATGGTATATTTGACTATTTGCACGCATTGCAAATCATTTTGAACCAAAGACCACTCAGAGCCAGTAAGAGGGGGAGGAAAGGTTTTTTTTTTTAGATTTAAAAAATTCTAAATATTGAAGTAATAGGTGAAGAATTACATATAAAACACGGTTGGGTCACATCAGCAAAGCGGCAACACATTTCGTAGGTGAACTGCTAGTTCTCACATAGAAGGGCAGTTTAAAGGAACGAATGGGGATTTTGGCGTTTCCGCGGCCCGACGATTCAGAACGATTCCCCTATTTCTTCATTCCATCAGTCCGGCTCCATCTAAAGGATTCGTCTCCCGCACCGTGGCGCACCGCGCTGCTGGAAAGCACTCAGATCTCACCGCAGCCTTAAGGCTCCGGGTCACGTGCCGGCGATGCCAGGGTGCCAGCACGCTTTCCCGGCGCCTGCCATATTTACACTTCTGCAGGCCCGGCAATGACGAAATTAACATTTAAAATATACGCTTCTCTCATACTTCCCATCCATGGTAGAGACACACGTATATCATGTCTGAAATGAAGCCCGGTGCAAATATAAGGAGCAAAGCGTACGAGTTAAACTAGCAGCTCAAGTCATTTGAATAATGCATTATAAGCAGTTCATGAATAAAAGAATATTCTCCCTCTTACATACCGAGGGATATACCTCTCAGCATCTTCTTCCACGGGGAGGCAATAAATAACTGCATTTCAGCACCACAGTTAAGGTCCTATAGGCATCGTCTATGTTAAAACTGTGCTGAAGACCGCGCTTTCATACTAACCACTGGGAGACCTACAACCGCATGGAAGAAAATCCCATGTTTACGCAAGTTCGAGGGACCAAGGGTATTCAAACGCAGGGATACCCGCAAATATTTTGTATTGTGAAGATAAGTAATGCTGATGTTGGGTAGGACTAAGACAACAGCGCAGCACAACATTTAAATAAACCAATCAACTTTAAAATTAGGGGAAAGAAGATTTCCTGCTGCTGTGGTATCTGATCCCCTTTTAGTAGAACTGTCGCAGGTTTTCAAAAATCATGATGTTGAAGCATGTTGGTTTCATTTCGTTTCGAGACGGAAACCTGAGGCTACGTTGTGAAGGATTATGGTTCTGTTTCAAGGCAGCTCAGAAGTAATTAAATTATATTTGATTTCTTTTTGGAAGAAAATATCTTCACATGAGCAGGCTGCTCTGTCCATTGAAACTCAAGTTTTTGGGTTCAAAGATGAGAGGAAAAACATTAACTGAATTAATAATGTTCATTAGCAAATGAACGAAGACCATACTTTTTGTCTTACTGGCTCTATAAAGAATTCTGGGGAATCTGAAATACGCTAACATTGATTAAAATTCTCTCCAGTTACACACATGTAAAACGGAATTAAACATAAACTGTTGTTTGGTCATTGACCGTAAATAAGGTACAAAATGCAATCATTGATGCCACTGTTTACTTGACTAAGCCATGCGAAGGAGAGAAGTCAGTCCATGCGTACGTCAGCGGTCCACAGACAGCCAGCCGAGACAGAACTAGTTATTTACTTCATCCTTAATATCAGATGAAGGCTGTCCAAACGTGACATTCCCGGGGATCACTTCGCAGCAGAAAAGAAGCCTAGTTATTTTCCATAACCTTTTAAGTGTCAGATCACACATTTCAGGAAAAAAATCGCTTTAAAATGTAAATACCAGGATGGTTTTAAGATGACAGAGGAACACGAAAAATGTTACTTTCCCTAATTTAGTTGAAAAAAAAAGGCTTGCTATAGTGAAAGATGGTAAAGCTCTTTTAATCCTACAGAATGTAGAGGGTTATACCACACAGACCATATGATCCAAAACGAAGGTACAACATGGTGAAGTTCCGGGTGAACAGGTGTAGGGTGGGTGTATGTTGTACATAATAGCCCCACAGCTCTCTGCCTGATTTTGGCCGCCCCTCCCATCTTTGCCAGTGGAATGTGGCTTAGGACCAGAGAAGGAAGCGGACCTGAAGGAGACCCTATGAGAGAAGTGGACAGCTGCGCAGAATCGCAAGTGGTTACGTGCTGGGTGACATCGCCGTGTGAAATCTGGGTTGGATGAAAAGGTGTATTTTTATCTTGCCACGCCCACTGTCCCTTCCGTCCTCACTTATTAAATTAATTACTAGGAGGCAGTTCATTCCGCCTCAATTAAAAAAAAAGCAGCATTAAGACGGTCCAGAAAAATAATTTAGTTTGGTGCTGACAGGGTCATGCAACAGAGCCTGCCATCTTGTCAGGGTCATCCTCAAGGGATCCATACCCCCTGAATTACCTGTGCCGGAGACCCGGAATATACCATTCATTCTGGTAAGCCGTTGTTTTTGCTACCTCCTTCCTATCGCTTGTCCGTCTCCCCCGGAGGGCTGGGAAGATGCAGCCGCTTGGTGGGCAGGAGCGGCCCAGTTAATGGCACACAGACCCCGGCCCAGATGGTCCGAGGGAGGAAATGGGGACCGTTAATCATCAGCCACACGCAGAGTCACGCGATGAGCGAGCAGGAAAATTACCGTCTAATTATAGGCTCTGCTCTTACCAGAATAGAAAGCTTACTATTCGATTATAGCTGGTATTGCTGCATAGGCAGAAGCTAGCTGTTAAAAACTCGATGCCACCTACAGCAACATATTAAACGTTAATTACCCTCTTTTTCACCGCACTGTAAGAGCTAAGTTTAACTTCCTGGTAATGACGGCCCGCCCAACTCCTAGGAACGACATTGTTTTAGGGCGTATGCAATTAAGAAGAATCCCAACTGGATTCGTTTCATGAAGCCTTGTTTTGTGTGACACATCTGGCTGGTATACACGCAATTAAACTCGTATGTAAAAAAAAAAAAAAAAACATATACATCACATTTTTTCATCTACTTGTAACGCCCCGCATCTGAAAAAGACACTTCTCGGTGATCAACCCATTTTACAAGGTTTTGCTTCCACCTGGTGGCCGGATACATAACTCTGTTACATAACAGCCCTGTCTTTTAACTGGCTGTGTCTGGTCTCGAAGATCAGCAGGTATCAACGGACTAGAATTCTCTCTAAAGAAGTGTACTATCAATGCTACTGCAGAGTCACCGCTCTTGTCATTTCAACAAGGACCAGAAAAAATGAAACTGAACTGGGTTCCGGAACCTTGTTACTTTAGTAATCAAGAAATCGATCAATAAATAAATCAATATTTATTCTTTCTGGTTTATTTACATTGCACTTTGCGCATTCCTCAAAGTTTTTAAATCTCACCCTCAACAACGACACCCAATTTCCCAAGCATATTCTGCGGCGAGCATCAATTCACATCACGGCAAACGATTTCTGGAAGAAGAAGAAGAAAAAAAAACACCACAAGGCAGCCTTTCAGCAACAAATGATACGGTGTGACAGAAGACCCGAGGCCGCAGTGATGATTGACCAGCCTGGACGTCTCCACTTAACCACGTACCAGACAGTCTGCGCGCTGGTTTTTATTTATACAATGCCGCTGGTAAACTTGATGAAAATGACCCTTCGACGTTTCCAAAATCAGCTTTTCCTCATTTCTCTTTACGCAGTTCCATTACTGCATGAACTATTCAGTGATTGCATTTATTTATAAGCTCACCACAACCTGTCAGCATCGTCTGCTCATCTAATAGATAATTGAACAAGGGAGGAATCTGCATTTCGTGAGGAAAAACGGTTCCAAAAGGAAAATCCGTTTTAGGTGGGAGATTAACCAGCGCTACTCAATGTTAATGTCTGGTATTCCTTCAAGCCAAGCCATTAGAATCGGGAATTGCAAGAAAACATTGTTTTTTGTTTTCACTAAAATACACATTAGGCTCAGGAGGAGAAACCTAATGTTCTCGAGGTAGAGGTGTCTTCACACGATGCATTTAGCTTTAATAGCGCTTTATGATCAGATTTAGAAAGGGAGCGAAGCAATCCACTGTTCCAGACATAAGGGTCCATTGCAGTCAGCAGGTGCAGATCACAGAGAGACAATTATTACTGCAACATGCGTTACATGTTTAAATGAGATGTATGTGAAGAATAAGCGGCGTGACCACGGAGCTGCTTTGGTATGCAGCAGCGCTAGTCTGCTAGCCTCCATTGGCAGCTACAGCACGCTCGATTTGCATCTCACTGGCACGGAGCCACGGATCTAAATCAATGTCAGCCTTACAAAACGCCTTTTAAGAGGCAGGATCATTCCTATTCAGCACGCAGCATTACACTCGGTGTGGCGTTTGCTACCGATGTTTGAGGTTTTCACGCAGGGCTTTGCGCATAAGCACGTGAAGAGCTGCATTGTGGGTAATTTAAAGTGTATTGATTACATCCTCACAATACATGCAGACTGTAGTCTATTTACATTTTATGTTCTGAATATCCCGCATCACACCTTTAAGAGCTGCCACCAATTCTGACCAACGTGAGAGCCATAACCCTGATCCCTGGGGATCAACAGGACCCAGGGTCAGATGCCCAAGTTGGCCTATGTTCGACAAGCACCAATGACGTAGCTAGTCGAACACCTCCCGACGGAGGGGAAAACTAGCAGCCTGCAATTAAACACCAGTCACTGTATTCCCAACATCACCTAGTCAGAATCTCATCTAACAGCTTCGCTTCGCTTACTTAACATTTTAATTACTGTCCCAGTTGTATGGATTTTTTTCCTGCAATATTATGCATAAGTGTACATAATGCTGTTTGTTAGATAAACAACTCAAAGCATCAGTATTTCCCCACTGATCGCTACAGTCTTATTGGTAATTCCACGCAAAGGTTTTAATATCCCCATCTCGTAGCATGCAAGACCTACATTTTGGCTTATAAAACTTATAATATTGAATGAATTAGAGCAATAAGCTAAGCAGGTAAGCCACAGTAGTATATGCTAATCCTGGGTTGGCTTCCTAAGAGTGCAGTCTGATCTACCCCTTACCCCTCTTTGGAAGCGTCAGTCTTCAAAAACAAACTGGGGGGGAAAGTCTTCACCAGGGCCCACATTCTATTTTTTTCTTCTGTCAAATGTAGTGATCATATTGGGGTCTAGTGTGTCTGCTGCTTCAATCACAAACCTCAAGACAGCCCACACAGAAAGGGCTAAAACACACACACACACACACACACACACACACTACTCCATGGAAGCCACAACCTGCTCTTCTGGAAACCGTCATGATTGGCCTAGTTCCTAACCCAGCTTCTCGGGCACGAGCACCCGTATCACAAGGCCGCTAACAGCTGTGGAAGATGGGCAAAACGACATTCTCCTCCCATATGCCAGCAAACTAACCTCAGAACATTAAAATTCATCTAGAAAGCTGCATTCACAACAAGTCTCCGGGCCAAACGTGACCTTCAGCAAGAAACATCCAGAATTGACCATAAGGTACATGGAACACCATGGGGTACTGACCACGTCCCTCAAAAAGCCTGAATTCCTCATCAACACTGAGCCACCCAGCACAAACTAAAAGATGAGCAAAGCTGCCCGATGAATCATCACAGTAAAAAAAGTGATGCAATTAAGGTCAGACTGTGATGGAACAAAGACTAAACTGTCTACCCTGTCTAATCTCCCTCATCCGTCACCTACATTTTTTAAGAACGTCACAGTACCGAGTTCTTCCTTATAAAAGTCAGAATTCCAGCTGGTTAACAAGTGGAACTACGATAATTACTTCATTAGTTTCTAACAAGCATTCCACTGAAGGGTAAAGCTGTAGTGTTGTGACCATCTTACGTCGACTATAGAACTCGACAGCAAATACACGAATCAGTTCTTACGACTGCGCTTGATTTACAGCAGAACACGACGAAATGTTGTCAGCCTCCGCATAATTAAACCATTAGACTGTGCTTTATATTCCAGCTGTATTAGGTAAAGCAATTAGCGTTTTACATGAAAGAAAAAAAAAATAATACGGCAAAATACCATCTGGGTGTTGGTAATTCAACAGAAAAATAGAGATTAAACAGAAAGAATAAGCCTTTTACCTATCCCTATGTAAAAGACAGCTACTGATATTTTTCAGTGATTTAAGAAACGGAACAGCAGCCACGTGGCTAGCTAGACATCAGTATTAAACCACCACCTACTGGTTAGTTTAGCGTTACTCGCTCGGTAAAACCAAGATATGACTGACGGCATATGGGTACCTCATTAACGTTGGATTTCAAAGCTATATTTATCGTGTCGTTAGTGTTCATCATTGTCAGAGATCCTTTCGGGTACCTGTACCTGACGTTTCCATCAGGGGTGAGGTGGCTAAAGATAGTGCTCGGTCTGCTATATTTGGGGCAGTTATTTATGGATCTCTGTCTGATAGGCGGGGTGCGTGGGAGCTGCTGGTCTCCTTAACACACCCAGCCTGGACCTTTGATAGATCTCCCTGGTCCAGCTTCCATGCAGCTCCAAATAATACGGCTTGATTAATGTCTAATTAAACACAATTATCGCGATTCTCGTTCAGCTATTCATGATCTATGATTTCCAAGGAATCTTGTAGATCAAATGACGATTAAGACCAGGTTAACAAACGCAATGCAACGTCTGTGTCCGTTGGCATTATACACTCAGTATGTGAAAGTATTAATCTGTAATTTTATATAGTACTTGATGGCTCGAGCACCATTCACTGAGCTAATGGCCACACTGTCGTATAAACGGTTAGAGGGAGCCCTTAATTCTCCTATGAAGGGACGAAAGTTTCATACACATTAGACACAGCGATCCAAAATCAAAATATCGGCTTTGCTTTTAGGACATTTGGATGGTTTCAGCATGTGGATATATTTAAAGGGAAAAATCGCACGACCCTGTTCAAATTGTGACGCAGCTTATGATGTACCAGCCTAAAGAGATCGTGGAGAACTGGCTCACAGACAGATGTTGACATTCACCACATGTTGTAATTTACATTCATAAAAGCATTTTCTTTGCATTACATAATGTTAGCTTGCTTGGGGGATGGGGAGTCTTTGCAATGATGGGCCGCAGGAGGTTCTAATTTATATTTAAAGAGTAAACAGTACACAGACTTAAAGTCGGGTTTTAAGGATTCCCTGCCACTCAGGACACAAACAAAATCTTGGGTGACAACAGGATTACAAATCAAATAAAACTAAATCAACAAATTAAAAAGGAAAATTAGTGGCTGTGGGCAGGGGTGTAACTTAAGAATCTTTGCTACTAGTCAACTGGGCTACTAGTATAGTTAAAGTTAGCTTAATTTAGCTAGTTGACGCCTCTCGTAAGCTGGCGCCTTAGGCGGGCTGCTTATGTTGCGTATAGAATTGAGCACCATGGGTGACACCTATCACGGATGGCCGAAACCGCGTACAATTGTGAAACATCCGCAGACCCTCCATCAGGTCCTAAAATTAGCTACATGAAAAGCTTGTAAACAGTTTGCAAACCGACCATTTACGAGGGAAATGGGGGAAGGGCCCGTTGGCGAGCACCTGGTGGCCGGACCTTAGCCCGTGGGGTCCGGCCAGGCAAAGTCCGAATGAGGCACGCGGGACTGTTCCCAGGTGGGCCCACCACCCGCAAGGGGAATGTCAGGGGTTCGGTGCATTGTGGATTGGGTGGCAGCTAATGTCAGTCGGAGTACCTGGCCTTCTTGGATTCCCTTAGTGGTATGCTGGTTAGCGTGCCACGAGGGGATTCCATCGTTTTACCGGGGGACTTCAACGCTCTCGTGGGCAATGGCAGTGTGACCTGGAGAGGGGTGATTGGGAGGAACGGCCTCCCTGATCTGAACCCGAGTGGTGTTCTGTTATTGGATTTCTGTGCAGTCCATGGTTTGTCCATAACAAACACCATGTTCAAGCATAAGGGTGTCCATAAATGGACATGGTACGAACAGGCCCAGGCTACAGGTCGATGATCGATTTTATAATCGTATCATCTGACATGTGGCCTTCTGTCTTGGACACTCGGGTAAAAAGAGGGGCAGAGCTGTCAACTGATCACCACCTGGTGGTGAGTTGGCTCAGGTGGCAGGGGAGGAAGCAAGCCAAACCTGGTAGGCCCAAGCGCATAGTGAGGGTCTGCTGGGAACATCTGGCAGAGGCGGAGAGTGCCTCCGGGGGAGGTTGGGGGCATTGAGTCTGAATGGAGACTGTTCCAGACCTCCATTGTGGAAGCAGCTGTATGGGTACTGGCAGGCCAGGCGAAACGCGGCTCGGGCGGTCGCAGATGCAAAAACGTGGGCGTGGGAGGAGTTTGGTGAGGCCATGGAAAGTGACTTTCGGTCGGCCTCAAAAAGGTTCTGGAAAACCATCCGGAATATCAGGAGGGGGAAGCAGTTTCTGGTTCCTACTTTTTCTAGAGGGGAGGGGGTACTGTTAACCTCACTTGGGGACATCACCCGGAGGTGGAAGGAATACTTTGAGGACCTCCTCACCTATGGTCATGAGCTATGGGTAATGACCGAAATTAGGTTTCTCTGCAGGGTGTCTGGGCTCTCCCTTAGGTATAGGGTGAGAAGTTTGGTTAAACGGGAGGGCCACAAAGTAGAACCGCTGCTTCTCCATGTCGAAAGGAGCCAGTCGAGGTGGTTTGGACATCTGGTGCGGATGCCACCTAGGCAGCTACCTGGAGAGGTTTTCCGTGCATGTGCTACAGGGAGGAGGCCCCGGGGCAGACCCAGGACTCGCTGGAGGGATTATATCACAGTTATTACTGTTTATTAGGATACACTATAATGTTAAACAAAATAGGTAGCTGGGGAGAGGGAAGTCTAGGCGTCTCTCCTGAAGCTGCTACCCTCGCGACCCAAATCCCGAAAATGGATGGATGGATGGATGGATGGATGATTACTTATAAGGAAAGCATCAGTTTTTATATTGCTACTGATTTGTCAAATTCCCAACTGAATTATCATTCAAAATAATTTTTCTTGTACTTTAGTTTTAACTGCATTCACATTCTTAGTGTCTGGGTTTGAAAGTATATGATTCTGGCTGTGTTTTATTAGGTCTATTTATTTGCATTAAGCTAATGTTCTGACTGTTCTGTTCTATAGATGATCCTGAGGGCTCATTTACACCACCAGAGTTTGATAGGACAGGTAACACCTTTGAGGTAAGTTATCAAGGATAATAGCACCGAACAACACGAAACAGCATATCTAGTATTGTCATGACATATATCTTAGGACAAAACATTAATACCTTTTTGCCTAGTTACCATATAAAAGCAATTCTGAACTAATAACTTTAACCACCAGTTCACACAATCAAATGTCTTTGCTGGATTTTCTAAGTGCATGCATTTGTAATCAGCCTTGATTAATCAATGCTGCAGTAAGACTGGGATTACTTCACGGCCTGAAAAGAACTAATGAAAGACAGTAAGTGTAAATTACAAATTCCTTTTTAAATGTATTTATTGGAAAATTGCTGTTCTGATTCCTCCCATACACATAGAAAATGTTATGACTGAACTCAGCTTGAAGCAATTGATTACTGTAAAATTGCTCAAACTTTTCAGGCCATTGGAAAGCAGGATTTGTCAGAATATGTATGACATCTCAAGTTATTGACTTTTTGTATTATAAACATACTGCCTACCACATCTAATTAGTCTGCATTTAATTTTGCAGAAATCAATAACAAATGACCTTCATTTCAAAATGTGGTGAAAAATCCATAGTCTAAATCCTCTTTAGGGCAGTCAGTAAGATGAGCTTCTTAAGGAAGGATTTCCTTCTGTATCCCTTTTCTCTGTTTACCAGTTTTGCCACATGTATAGCATGATGGATTAAAAGATTAAGTTCCTAGTTTCTACAAATAATACTCAGTTTACTATGAACAGCATTCAGAGGTAAAGTTCTGTTTTTGTACGAGTGAACTATTTGTGTTTGTGCATTTGCTGTTGTTTTTTCTGGTTCTAAAAACAACAAATTAAACTCCATATATGTTCCTGGTTCTTCTGGGACAGAGTTTCTTAGTTCTTCTGGAAGATTTGGCTATGAGAGCCAGGTTCCACCACATAGAAAAATAGATATTAAGTTAAAATTATGATACACCACGTACTGTAATAATTGTGAGATACCAAGTTGAAATTATTAGACAACCTAAACCAATCACATTCCTTCTTAAACACAGCTCACATCATGATAAAATAAGTTGTCCAACTATAATATCTCTTAACAAAAGCAATCCAGGGGGGTTTTAATCAGACTTGTCCAGTAAAAGTCATATTTGCAGTACAAGCCCATTCACGATCTGTGCAAAGTCTTATTAGCAGCTATATTGAGAGGCGACTCTTGCACACCTCTTGGTTTCTCAAATTTAAAGTAATATTTGAATGTTTTCATGTGCAATGTTTTGGTAGCAATACCAGTTAATACCAACACATTACACAGTATTTGGCACATGCAAACTTTGTAGCAATAAGTCCACAGATAGCGTTTGGACAGTACTGTGTGTATGACTCTTTAATGAGACAAAAATAATACATAAGTGCCAGTTAACAGTATATAGCTACAGCTTTCCCTTCTATTGATGAAGGGTGCAACAATCCTGAATTATGAGGTCGGGGTTGCAGATGGTGTGTTCCATTTGAAGTTGTAATTTCTGAATTCCTAGTCAGAAAGTTCAACTGGAACACCCCTTGAAGTCGAAACTTCCAACTCAAAATGTTGGAGCAAACTCAAAGAATTCAAGGTGGTTATCATAAAACATAATATTCTGCTAAAATCCATCCATCCATCCATTTTCCAAACCGCTTATCCTACTGGGTCGCGGGGGGTCCGGAGCCTATCCCAGAAGCAACGGGCACGAGGCAGGGAACAACCCTGGACAGGGGACCAGCCTATCGCAGGGCATTCTGCTAAAATATTTTTGAAAAGAAAATATACTTTAAAATAGTGGTTTATAATCATATAAAACGATTTACAACCTTTTGAATGCACACCTACTTACTTTGAACACCACTTTGTGTATTAAACATTTTTTTTTTTTTTTTTGTAGTATTTGCCATCCATAGCTGTATGTCTCAGTTTGTTCAAAGTAGGTTTAAAAAATAGGTAGGTTTGTGTCCTACATTTCTCTTCTTTAAAGCAACATTTTCTGGGTTATCAAAAGTGTGGGAGCTGAGAAGAGGTGTTAATTGTGCAACACTGTCTCATATTAATGAAAAAATCTGTAGGTGCCATTTAATTTTTGGATCTGGATTCCCACAGTAAATTGTGAAATTGTTTAATTAATGGTGGAAGTGAATTGCTGCGGTTTGTACACTGAAAAATGTTGCAGACATTCTTATTTATTTATCTTTTTAAAGTGGGATTCATCACATGCAGTAGTGTAGTGAAAAATAGGACATATGAAACTTCAAGAAACTAGGCATACAGAACTATAATACTACCCAGAATGAGATAATAATAGATCTTTATAACTTTCTCACTGATTCTGGAATGGAGAATCTTGAAGCATAACCAAGTGATCTTTGTGTTTTCATATTTATTGACAGTTTTGTATCACAATAAGAATACTGAGAACATGTGGGTATTCATTCTCTCCTGAACCTTTTTGAAGGCATTGCTATCCTGTCTCCATTGATTATTATCATGGTGACTTGTACGAAATAACACCAACTGCTAGAAGATACAGATAGATAGAATAATAATTATTCATTTGTTAGATGGTACCTAGAATGGACTGCATGGAGCTGATGAATTTAGGTCTCATGGTTGAAAGGGATCACTGCTTCTCCATTGGCTTGTCCTGGTATTGGTTTATTGACTACTTAATGGCTTGATAAATAGCATTTATTTTAAAAGGTGTTATAATGACTTTGAGCAAGAATTCACCTAAACCTACAAAGCATATATATGTCATTAGCCATAGTATTACTTTTATAAATCATATTCATATTATTCATTATAAATGAAATGTAATGTTTTATATGTATAAAATAATACACAAATTATTCTATAATTCAGTTCATGTTTTCTGTGTGTGCAGTTGTAACTACCGTTACAGTACCTAACAACTTCAGGATTGTGTGTTCAATTCCTACCAATTTCCTTATCAGTAAAATCGGCCTCTATTGAAGTTCCACAGTTTTATTGGTATTGGCTGAAATAGCACTGATAAAAACCAGTAATATCTCTTTAAACATTTATGATGAGAAAAAGAAGCTCTCACCACCAAGATGTTGAGAAGTAGTGTTGGATGCCATGACCTCAAAACACGATTGATTGAACATTTTACCTCAATTACAATAAATGAACAATTATTTCTTGTTTTGTTTTTTTTGCCCTCATATTTCATTGACAAGGTTTGTACCGCAAATATGCTCAACTATTAAAGTTTTTTTTTATATCTTTATGATTTTAAAATAACTGAAGGAAACACGCAGATTGTCATGTTGGAGCTAGTAGGCGAACTTTAAAGCAGGTGAGTAGACAGCAGTAGGGACAAACGAGGTTTATTCATGGGTCAGGAGGCACACGAGGCAAACGATCACGAGACATTACACAATTGACTGATCTTGGGAAACAAACTCAGACGTGGACTAAATACAAAAGACAGGCTAAACTGAACAAGCAACAGGTGAATACAATAAGGAATTGATACGAGGTAATGAGGGGGTGTGGCACACATGAGGATTGTACGAGCCGGGCGTGACAGAACCCCCCCCCCCCCAAAGACGCGCACACCGGGCACGCCCGAGGGGAGGCGACGGACGAGACAAGGGACCATGACCTGAAAAACAAAAGCAAAACATCAACAGGGGACAGGAAACAGGACTAAGACACAAAACAGGCTCAAAGGCAAAAGCCAAGACAGGACGGGAAACGCAGACAAACAGACCAGAAAGGGAGACATAGGGGGAACACAAGCAGGCGGAACAAAAGGGCCAGAGTGAGCACAGGACCCACAGGAGGAGAAGGAGTAGAAACAGGAGGGGCGAAGGGACAAGGAGCAGACAGGGAAGACCAGACAGGCAGGGACGGAGAACAAAAGGGAGCCGGAAGAAGCCCAGGCAGGTGACGGGCAGCAGCCGGAGGGGTCGCAGGCGGGAGGGAGCCTATAGCCAGAGGGAACCCCACAGGGGCCGAGGAAATGGGGCGAGGGAGAGCCGGAGGGGACAAGGAGGGAGCAGGAGGGATCACCTGTGGAGGCAGGTGGGAGGGGGAAGCCGGAGCAGGCGGAGGGGAAGCCATAGCCGGCGAAGGCACCATTTGACGCCCCGTCAAAGTAAGGGGGCCTGGAGGCGACTGACACGAAGCCGGAGGTGAGGCCGAGGACCGACACTGAGGAACCAGGGAAGGGCCCGGAGGCAATCGCCAAGCCGACGGCGCAGGCCCCGCAGGCATCCGCCGAGCCTCAGCCAGGGGCCAAATGGGCAAGCCAGGGGGCAGGGTGGGTGGGATTCGGGCCCAACGCCTGTGTCCCCGTTTCTTACGGGACACTGACAGGCGGGGTCTCGAGGGGCGTCAGTCACGATGGGGCAAGTGAGAGAGAGTCATCAGGGAGGTCCCAGAGGGGTCCCACTCCAGCTCTTCTTTCTCACAGGAAAAAGGAGCTGGGTGCTGCTTGTCTGTGACCTCCTTGGGGACTGGGACTAGTGCTGGGGGGTCAGGAGTCTTTTCTTCATGGGAGGTGGCCAGCGAGGCATGGGTGGAGTGGCTCCATCATTATGTGCTCTTCGGTGCGTGGAGTAACGTTCCAGCTCTGGTCTGCCAGGGCGAACAAGCTGGGATCCTCACGGATCTCCGGCAGCTCTCGCTAATAACGCACCTCGTGCAGCAGGATGAGCCATAGGTCCTCGTCCTGCTGCGGTGAGTTTTTTGGGAGATCGGTCATTCTGTCACATCTGTCAAAGCAGGTGAGTAGACGGCAGAAGGGACAAACAGGGTTTATTCACGGGTCAGGAGGCACACGAGGCAAACGATCATGAGACATTACACAATGACTGATCTGGGGAAAGGAACTCAGACGCGGACTAAATACACAAGACAGGCTAAACTGAACAAGCAACAGGTGAATACAATCAGGAATTGACATAAGGTAATGAGGGGGTGTGACACACATGAGGATCGTTCGAGCCGGGCATGACACAGATGAATCATATATTGAATATTTTGAACAACTAAAATTCAAAACATAAATTGCATGAAATCAAAATGTCTTATAAAAAGACACTACTTAGAGTAGCGGAGAATTTATCCATTCAGCAGTGGAGAAACCACATACACGATACTGTGACAAGGCTAGGCATACTCACTGTAAGCCTACACAAAGTAATACATTATATCAAATACAGTGGTACCTCGGTTCTCGAACTCACTAGAACTTGAATTTCTTGAAAGTCAAACAAACCAGTTTGACCTAGAACTCGATATGATTATCAGAAGTTGAACCGTGAACACTGACCTAATATAAATTGTATCCGCCAGGAAATGAGTCACACCACAACGCAATTCTTACTTGAATGCCTTCTTCACAGATTAACCAAATAAAGCAGCGCAACATTACAGTAACTAACAATAAATAAACCACTAACTTACGTTTACTATTAGAGCATTTATGTAATTTATTTAAAATTTATTTTACCAGGTAAATTAACGGAAGTCTGTTAAACATAACTTTAATATACATTACTTGATGTTTATTTTATTAAAGTATTTTTTAAATAAACTTTCGCCTTTATTTCATCATTTTAAATTTGATATCATTCTCATCCACAACATGCATGCTCAACATGTATTTCTGCCTAGAAATGGGTGCAGTCACTGATGCACTTTGTGAATATTATAGTTAGGAATGGTTAAAATCTCACTAATGAGGTGATTTTGCATTGGCTACCCAAGATATCTTAAAAAGATATCCTATCAGCTACAGAATTGTGACATAACCAGTCTACAGTCTGAACACTTGACTGCTTTTAACACAGTTCTCTCTATTTTATCTGTGTTTTAGGCCACGGGGCATTGAAGTAATGTATAAATACAAGTGCAATGCCACAGAAAAGTATTCAACATAAAACTTTCTCTGAACTTAAAATAGACCACTTTTGCTTCGATGACAGCATTGCAGACTCTTGGCTTTCTTTCAGCCCGCTTCCAGATGTAGCCACCTGGAATGCTTCTCCAACAGTCCTGGAGAAGTTTCCACAAGTTCTGGGCACCAGTTGGATACTTTGCTCTTACTATTCAATCCAACTCATCCCAAACCAGCTCTATAGAAAAACTAATGACTTTCAGTAGGTCTGTCTAGACTTCTGAGTAATACTGTATGTTTCTGTAGCATTCTATTTTCTGAACCACTTAGTGAGTTTTTAATGCTCTCTTTCATTTGTTAGGCAATTATAAGTTTTTCCATTACGTGAGGGATCATTTCTGGTTCAGAGTAATAAATAAACTGCAGAACAAAGTAGTGATAAATGTCAGGGGAAGCAATCAATTACTGTTTACATTATGAAGGTATGCATATTATTCTTAAGAAGGAAGGATATTCCTTCCATATGTTCCATCATGCAGCAGTGATGTGGAATATTGTTGATTTCATATTGACCAAACATGCTATGGTTGAGTTCAACTATGGAATAAAGTCAAATACACTTTCCTGTTTAAGCTTCTGACTTCTTCTGTATTTTTTATCGTAAAAGCAGATATGTTCAAGCAGATTTTGAAACTTGTTCAATTAATGCTGCCATACATCATTGTTGAAAAGCCCTGCTAGCTTGCCAAATAGAAGATTGCATTGAAATGAAATTACATGCAGTGAGTGCATTTTTGGGATCTCGTTAATATGTAAAGTATCAGAATATTCTTGGCATAGGTGGTTCCGTGTTGGAAAAGGTCTCTGCCAGGTTTCATTGCCATAAAACGCACCGGCATGTTTGCAGTCCTTGGCAGAGTTGGGAGGATAGGAAACACACATAGACGGGTGATACAGTCATGGTTTTATTGTTCCTTGGCACAGGACATTTTACTAAACTAAGTAAATCCAAGCATGGACCAGTTCCACTGACTTTCTTGACACAACATTTAACATTACAATAAATACAAAGAAATACATTCACTTTAGTTGGGAGAAAACACTGAACTTTTGTTCTGGGCATCTTACGACATATTTTAAGGAAATAAGCTTTTCTTAATGTGGCTATAACCCTCCAAATATCTCCTATCACATCTCAAAACCTTATTATAATGTCTAGCAAGTGAAATTTTAAAATAATAACAATAAAACAAGTGCCCTAGTTATGTGAGCTATATATTAAAATAATTTGCAGGTAAACAGTCATCTGCATTTAAATGTATTATTTGCCATCTATCTATCTTCAAACAGCTTATTCAGTACAGGGTCACAGTGAACCTGGAGCCTATCCCGGGAACCTGAACCTTGCCAAGACAACAGCAAAAAAACACTGTTCTAAAGCAGCATCTTGCACACATTTCACGAGAGACATTTCTATTGGGTACAGGGTCCCCAGAAGCTTGCTGGGCCAGTTTGGTGCATGTGCTGTTCAAAATTGTGTTGCATAATGTTACAGATTACTATTTTTTGAGCGGTGCTAATTTTTTCTTCTTGTATATTGTCATGTGGTTCCTTGAAGATGCAGTACTCATTGAGGATTTGAAACCTTAATCGTAGAATTAATACTGAAGCTGTGAAAAGTTGCTGCACTGTTACAGTAACATTGAAGAAGTGTCATGCTTTGAATATGCTAGTCTATATAGTGCTTGGTTCTGTATCACTAACAACTACCCTTCAGGAGGGTTTTGTCCTCGTATTTGCTCTCAGTATTCTAGACGGTGGCTCAGTTGATAGCTTTCAGGCCTCAGGGCTTGTGGATTTGGTTCCCCTCCCGTGTTTCTGTGTTTTGTGGTTCTTTTGATATATGTTTAGGCTTCCTCCTGGTTTCTTTCCACAGTCTGTTGTTGTGTCTAAGTGGTGTTTTGTATGTGAGTATGTGTCTTGCCTTCCTATAATATGCGTCCGGCTCACTGTGACCTTGTAATAGGTAAGTGGCTATGGAAGAAGACATGAATTCTAGCTATGTATGAACTCAGTACCAAGAACGCCACCTGTTAGGCATAGGGCTAGGTCTAAAAAAAAAAACAATTTTACAGTTTGTGACCTTTTCCAGAGAATGTGCGCAGCTTTAACCCC
>JAABNY020000063.1:21143216-21172696 GCA_015164015.2 Brevimyrus niger | reverse complement strand
GGGCTATTGGTAGCCCCACAGCTCGGTGCTTTAACAACTGAGTTTACCCCGGTGAACGAGAGGGCTGTTTCCCTGCGTCTTCGGGTCAGGGATAGGTCTCTGACTGTCATCTGCGCTTATGCGCCGAATGTCAGTTCGGAGTACCCAGCCTTCTTGGATTCCTTTAGTGGTATGCTGGTTAGCGTGCCACAGGGGGATTCCATCGTTTTGCTGGGGGATTTTAACGCTCACATGGGCAATGACAGGGCAGTGACCTGGAGGGGGGTGATTGGGAGGAACAGCCTCCCTGATCTGATCCCGAGCGGTGTTCTGTTATTGGGCTTCTGTGCAATGCATGGTTTGTCCATAACAAACACCGTGTTCGAGCATAAGGGTGTCCATAAATGGACATGGTACCGGGAGTACAGGTCAATGATCGATTTTATAATCGTATCATCTGACCTGTGGCCTTCTGTCTTAGGCACTCGGGTAAAAAGAGGGGCAGAGCTGTCAACTGATCACCACCTGGTGGTGAGTTGGCTCAGGTGGTGGGGGAGGAAGCCGGTCAGACGTGCTTCTGCTGGGAATGTCTAGCAGAGGCTCCTATCCGCCGGAGCTTCAACTCGTGCCTCCGGCAGAATTACAACTGCATACCGGGGGAGGTCGGGGACATTGAGTCTGAATGGACCGGTTCCGAACCTCCATTGTGGAAGTGGCCGTATGGAGTTGTGGCTGCAGGGTGGTCGGTGCCAGTTGTGGCGGTAACCCCCGCACCCGATAGTGGACACCAGAGGTGAGGGGGGCCGTCAAGCTGAAGAAGGAGGCCTAGCAAGAAATATTGGTCTGGGGGTCTCCGGAAGCAGCGGGCAGGTACCGGCAGGCCAGGCACAATGTGGCTCGGGCGGTCGCTGACGCAAAAACCCGGGCATGGGAGGATTTCGGCGAGGCCATGGAGAGTGACTTTCGGTCGGCCTCAAAAATATTCTGGCAAACCATCCGGAATATCAGGAGGGGGAAACAGCTCCAGGTTGCTACTATTTATAGTGGGGAGGGGGTGCTGTTGACCTCACCTGGGGACATCACCCGGAGGTGGAAGGAATACTTTGAGGACCTCCTCAACCCTGCCTCAGATACATCTACGCACACTGCCTTGGAGACATCTGAGGGCACGGAGCCCGAGGGTGCTGGGGGGGGCTTGTCCATCATTAGGGCTGAGGTGGCCACGATGGTTAAAGAGTTACGTGGTGACCGGGCCTCGGGGTTGGACGAGATCCGCCCGGAGTACCTGAAGGCGCTGGATGTTGTGGGGCTGTCGTGGCTGATACGCCTTCTCAACAGTGTGTGGAGGTCAGGGACAGTGCCGCTGGATTGGCAGACCGGGGTCGTGGTCACCTTATTTAAGAAGGGGGACCGGAGGGAGTGTTCCAACTACAGGGGGATCACACTTCTCAGCCTCCCTGGGAAGGTCTATACCAGGGTACTGGAGAGGAGAGTGAGATCGATAGTCGATTCTCAGATTCAGGAGGAACAATGCGGTTTTCGTCCTAGCCGTGGAACACTGGACCAGCTTTATACCCTCACAAGGGGACTAGAGAGGGCCTGGGAGTTTGCCTATCCAGTCTACATGTGTTTTGTAGATTTGAAAAAGGTACCCCGGGGTGCTCTGTGGGGGTTGCTTTGGGAGTTTGGGGTCCGGGGTCCACTGTTGTGGGCCATTTGGTCCCTGTATGAATGGGGCAGAAGCTTGGACCGCATTGCCGGTTATAAGTCAGACATGTTCCCAGTGTGGGTTGGGCTCCACCAGGGCTGCCCTATGTCATCAATCCTGTTTATAATATTTATGGACAGGATTTCTAGGTGCAGTCAGGGTGTTGAGGGTGTCCACTTTGGTGGCCTCACAATTGCCTCGCTGCTCTTTGCAGACGATGTTGTCCTGTTGGCTTCATCTGCTGGGGACCTCCAGCGTGCTCTGGGGCGGTTTGCAGCCGAGTGCGAAGCAGCTGAGATGAGGATTAGCACCTCCAAGTCCGAGAGCATGGTTAGATATCCAAACGGATAGATTGCCCTCTTCAGGTCATGGAAGACGTACTGCCTCAAGTGGAGGAATTTAAGTATCTTAACGAATTAGGGTAAGCGAACTGGACAGACGAATCGGAGCGGCGTCTACAGTTTTGCAGGCGCTTAACCGGTTTGTCATGGCTAAGAAAGAACTGAGCCAAAAAAGCAAAGCTCTCGATCTATTGGTCCATCTTCATTCCTACTCTCACCTATGGTCATGAGCTATGGGTAATGACCGAAAGAATGAGATCGCGAATACAGGCGGCCGAATTGAGGTTTCTCCGCAGGGTGTCTGGGCTCTCCCTTAGGGATAGGGTGAGAATTTCGGATATCCGGGAGAGCCTCAGAGTAGAACCATTGCTCCTCCACGTCGAAAGGAGCCAGTTGAGGTGGTTCGGACATCTGGTGCGGATGCCTCCTGGACAACTACCTGGAGAGGTTTTCTGTGCATGTCCTACATGGAGGAGGCCCCAGGGCAGACCCAGGACTCGCCGGAGGGATTATATCTCTCGGCTGGCCTGGGAATGCCTCAGCATCCCCCCCGAGGAGTTGGTAGAGGTAGCTGGGGAGAGGCTCCAAAACGATAAAGATCTTATCCTAACATTACCCCTGTCTTGCCTGATCGTCCGCTCCTTCCGTGTGCCACGCCCCCTCGTTAACCCCATGTGGAATCCCTGTGTGATCAGCTGTTTCTGGTTGTTGTCATTAGTCCTCTGTATTAAATCCGCGTTTCAGTTTGTTTCCCCGGTCCGGTCATTGGGTGCGTTCAACTTACTTACAGCGCTGGCTTAAAGCAACGCATTCTGATCCTGACGCAATGCATTACGGTTAAAGACATTGCGACCTCTCACCCGGCTGCACAAACTTGAACTTCCTCCATAATGACGTACCTTTGCCCTTGTTGGCTGAAGAGTTTAGTTACACTCATGACGTTTGTATCCCAGGCAGTTCCGATACATAATCTGCAATTTCTCCCGAATATCACGTAAGACAGTGAGAAATGGTTTTCAGTTAATTTACCTGGTTAAATAAAGTTTAAATAAACGACATAAATACTGTAATAGTACACGTAAGTTAGTGGTTTATTTAATGTTAGTTACTGTAATGTTGCGCTGCTTTATTTGTTTAATCATCCAGTCTGTGAAGAAGGCATTCAATTAAGAATTGCATTGTAGTGTGACTCATTTCCTTATATTCTTATCATTTCATTTATATTATGTCAACGTTCACGGATTGACTTCTGATATTCAGATTGAGTTCTAGGTCAAACTGGTTTGTTTAACCGGAAGACCCGAGGCCACAGTGATGATTTTCAAGAAATTCCAGGTTTAGTGAGGTCGAGAACCAAGGTACCACTCTATGTTAAAATCCATTTTAGGGAAAATTGTAATGTCAATTTATCACCAGTAAGTGTCAGGAAAGCACAACCAAACAATATAGTCGCAAATACGCACATTAAAATACGACTGAATATATCTGTAAATACATGTCAACATTTGTTTTTAACGAAATTGTCACCATTGTTGTTAAAATCAGAACACGAACACATCATTGTGCTTTTTGTGGCAAGTTAGCAGTTAAATCTTTATTAAGTCTGCAGAGTCTTACCAAACAGCAGGTTAATATATCAAACAATTAGAATTTCTTTTCATTTTTAATACATACAAAACACTATAAAATGTCACTCTCTAACACTGTTTAATGGCACCGTCTGTGTTTTAACATTCATGTGACCAACCATCCTTACACTTTTTTTAATGGTACAAAATCAATCAAAATGGTACAAATCAATCCTTCACTCTGGGCTGTTACACCACAGAAAAACCTACCAGGATGATCAGTGTTTTTTTTTTTTCTCGGTCAAAAAAATAAGACAAATTCTTGTCATTTACAAGCCAAAGAAAAAGAATAAATAAATCCGAATTTTTACTGATAGTCAAAAGTGATCTTCTCTTGATTGATGTTGGCCTGTGTTTTGTAACGTGGCTTACCAAAAAAAAAGGCACTTTGTGGTTAAGTTTCTTTTAAGGACTGTATAGAAAAAAGGTGTGGCATAGAATTACAAGAAACCTGGGGCCTAGCTGATGGGCAGTACAGAATGGAAAAAAATGTAAATCACTATTTCCCCACTGCGCATTCTATAAAACATACAAAAATATCATAAAAGGAAAGAACGCTTTGAAGGCTAACGTTACAAAATAAGGAGGAAAAAAATCCATGGGGTTGTTGGTATGACATACCAAACAAGCCCTGAAAATTAAGTTAATACTAAAATTTTACTACGACTTCTCAGATTCTTACCCAGTGAGATAAACATGTTTTTTTTTGGTTCAGTTTTATGGAAATCTGTCCTTTGGGATTTCTGGACATTTTGGGGGCTGGGCGGTGATTTTATGGTACAGTGACGTGGAAGGGACTGCCTGGAACGTTCTCATCTCCCCATTTGACTATGAGGATGTAGTCTCCCTTCTCCTTCACCGTATATGTGACGTTGTACATCCTGTTGCCCATGTGTTTGACGTACACTTCTTCGCATGGGGTCTTCGGCCCGTGCACGCCCACCATGAGCATGTTTGTGCCTGTGGGACAGACCAGGCACCTGTCAGTTAACTGGGCAACATCACTGACCTGTTAGAAAGCTGTGTTTGCTTGGTGCTGCATGTGTTCGACAGGTTTGCAGCCGAAAAAGACACTCAGTCTCTGAATTGTCTGCAGTGTGTCTGCTTTGTGTTTCCGTTTCTGTTTGTCAGGCCTCTTATGACTCTGTACTGATATTTCTGTATATTTGCAATGATCCCCACACCCACCAACCCCAGATAAACTTCACCTTGCAGCCCAATGGAAAGGATGTAATTCTCTCTGTTTAATATTCCTCAAATTTGCAATTTTGAAATAGTTCAGTCCCTACTTCAACCCCCCACCCCACGCACACAGTTCTCTGTTATTTATCCCTCACCTGCACCTCCTGTGCAATTCCTTTGCGTCTCACCGGTGGGGGGTGGGCGGCACCCCACAGTTTGAATACCTCTGCTGTTCTGCATAAGTGGGTGGAAGATGGAGGTAGACCAAGTTCCTACTTCTGTGTGTAGGTGTAACAACCTCCCAGCTGAGCAAAAACCAGCGTGTGGGTGTCTGCGTGCCCCAGGATATTCTGTCCTCTCTCTTCCTGTCCTGGGCATATCACGACGGCTGCTCTCTCACTCTTACCTGCTTTGGAGCAGTCTACGGTGAAGGTGTTCTTCTGTCCTACGAAGGCCTTGGAGAGTCCGGCGCCCCGGGACACCACTTTGCTGGCGTCCGAGGAGAACTTGGGCATTGAGCCGTAGGCCCCGGCCGCCGAGGAGGTCTTGCTGACCGTCTCCACGTGCACCGACGACGTCTCGTGCAAACTGTGGCCCCCCGACAGTCGCGCCCCTGGCGGAAGAGACCGGGCGATTGCATAAGAGCTGGAATCAGGACTCTGCAGATGCCGTCACACAACCCCTTCTCCTGGTAGCGTGGGTCGGTGTGCCGTCGTCTCAGCGCGGGGGAGTTACGATAAGCCAGTGGGCTACTCCCCCATCATGCAGCCCACGATCGAGCCTGCTCTCAGCACTCCATACTAATCCCCCCCCCATCCCCCGAAGCAAATCCAGGGCTCTTCACACACTGCAATCTCAAATAACACCCATTTCTGCATAGCAGCACATTTGTATAATTTGCTAGCAGAGCCCATTCAAACCCAAACACTTTGATTCTCACTACAGAATGCATGTTTATGTACAGAATGTTAATGCGCCGTGCTGTCTAGCTGTATTCAAATGAGTAAACCTTTCACACCAATTTTACTCACAACACCCTTTTGAGTGCTTGGATAAAGACACAGAATATATTAAAGGGAACTGTTTATTTTGCATGCGTGGTAAAGGGGTTGTTGACTGTGTCTATTTAGTGAGAATTCATGCGGCCCACCTGTGACTTTCGCTTTAAAGGGGCTGCCCACGATGTGCTGTGGTCCTCCATACTTTATAGAGATCAGGTAGTTCCCAGGGGCCATCGGCGTGTATGTGACCTTGTAGCCCTCAGGACACTCGATACAGTCCATCTTCACCTTGGAGGGCCCGTCGATGGTGACAGACAGGGCGCCGGACCCGGCGTTGCAAGTGTTCACGATGAATTCTGAGGACACGCCTGTAGGGGGTGACAGAGAGCACATTCAGAATCATTCAGTTTGAGCTGCAGTGTATTAGCATAAAAGCATGATTAATATGCATAATGTTTGTTTATGACCCTTACGAAGAAAATATCCGTTTATGCATTATGCAGCAAAATATTAAAAAAACTTAATTTTCCAAGTCTGATTAAAATGCATGAGGATTAGCACGCTGTTCATGGAATTGCACCTGTGGTGCCGCCCTCCAATCCAGGCCCGAACGCAGAAACCATCCCAGGGTCCCCAGCCTGGCCTGGCTCCCCAACACGGATCTTGAAAGGGCTGCCTGGTATGTGGCTGCTGTTGAACTTGACGTCAATGGAGTGGATTCCGTTCTCTCGCGGGATGAAGCGGATGGCGTACTTGTCTGCAGGGGGAGACGCCACAGGGTGTCACATGACACGGCAGCACCATTCCATCCATGAGCTCCTTTCTCAAAACGTTACAGGATTTTTCTGAACAAAAAGCCCTGAGTGTGAACCAGTCAGAGAAAGAGTAGCTTTCGGCGGAACCATGGTGACGAAGTACCATACCGCTGTCCAGCTCGGTGACGTAGCACTCCTCGACGGCTCCCGAGGGCATATGCACCTTGGCGTCGATGACGCCCCTTGCCCCGTTCAGCTGCACCGCGAACGAGGCCTCCTGGTTCACCTTGAGCCCCATCTCCTGAAAAGCGCAAATGAAAGATGTCCGGCTTGGAGTCAAAGGTGGAATCAAGGAGCAAGAAGGCACTGGAGAAGCAGCATTAAGACTCGAGGCAACAGGCGATAGACAAGAACAAATATAATGGGATTTACGGCTTGAGACATTGAGCTTGTGCAGCCGGGGGAGTTGATGAGGACGAGCGACGGGAAAGAAGCGAAGCTGCACATCCACAGCTGAGCCACAGAGTAACAAGGGAACCGCAGATGTCACACAGGAAGGTGCTAATTACTGCCTGAGCCTCTAGCTCGAGGCGTTATTTTGGCGATGCCGGGGACATCTTTGGGTTAAGAAGGGGTCTACGGGACAATGCACAAGAGGGGGGGAGCCAGTCTTCACAAAAGGTAGAGTGACGGCTTGATGTGTGTCTTGTACACGCTCCTGCTGAAAATGAAAGCTTTACTGTGACTCGGCCCCATCAAAAATGCCATAATCAAAGTCAGATTTCTCATAAATGTGCACGTGCACAATGAATTTAGTAGGCGCTACCCATGAAAGCATTACACACAGTACAGTAATAAACCAATGAAAGAGAAAATGGTTCATGAGGTGTCATTTTGTCCATCAATAATATGTACACACACACAGTGGTATTTCGAGTTCTGATCAAATTTTTCCCATAGGAAATAATGGAAAACCAATTAATTGGTCCCCAGCCCCCAAAATTACAGCTAAATATGTTTTTTTTTTTTTTTTAATTATTATATACTTTTTTTAGCATTTAAACACAAAATGAGCAGGATAAAAGAAGAAGAAAATTTTTTCTTAATGGCTTCCAAAAAGATAAAAATCTTATCCCAACATTACCCCTGTTCTGCCCCGATCGTTTGCAACTTCCATGTGCCACGCCCCCTCGTTAACCTCGTATGGCATCCCCATGTGATCAGCTGTTTCTGGTTGTTGTCATTAGTCCTCTGCATTAAGTCTGCGTTTCAGTATGTTTCCCCAATCCGGTCATTGGGTGCGTTCAACTTGCTTACAGTGCTGGCTTAAGGCAACGCATTCTGATCCTGACGCAATGCATTATGGTTAGATGCATTGTGACCTCTCACCCGGCTACACAAACTGGAACCTCCTCCGTGACGACACACCTTTGCCCTTGTTGGCTGAAGAGTTTAGTTACGTGCATGACGTTTGTATCCCAGGCAGTTCCGATGCATAATCCGCAATTTCTCCCGAATATCACGTAAGACAGTGAGAAATGGTTTTCAGTTAATTTACCTGCATTCAAGTAAGAATTGCATTGTAGTATGACTCATTTCCTGGCGCGTACAATTTACTGTATATTAGGTCAGCATTCACGATTCAACTTCTGACATTCAGATTGAGTTCCAGGTCAAACTGGTTTGTTTGACTTTCAAGAAATTCGAGTACTAGTGAGTTCGAGAAGCGAGGTACCACTGTATATATAAATCCAGTACATAAAAGATATATATATGTGTTGCTTGAAAGCAGGCGTATGTGTGCTCTCTGTAGGGCAGGGTGACAGCGTACCTGCAGGCTGGTGACGGTTAGCCTCCGTGCATCGTCTGACACGCTGGCGACGGGCACGATGAAGGGGCTGTCGGGTATGTGCTCATCGTTGAATTTGATGGACACCTCGTAGTCACCCGGCTCCTGGACGACGTAGGAGACCCCACAGGAGCCATCCTTTCTGTCCTCAAAGGAGATCTCTGCTTTGCTCGGTCCCTCCACTGCGATGGACAGTCCCCCTGCGCCAGCCTCCCGTGTCCAGATGCTGAATTCAGCTGGGGGAAGGAACCTTGTCCATTAACGCCTTGTATCATACCTCCCATCTGTAATGCCCAATTAGTCATGCTCCCACTCACCAGGAACACCAGCTACGCCCCGGTCCAGCCCTGTGCCTCCTGCTCGGACCTTGTGGGCCCCGCCCTCCCCGAGGGGCCCCACGGTGAACTGGAAGGGACTCCCCGGGACATGCTGGCCCCTGTATTTCACGTTGACCGTGTGGGGGCCCATCTCCTGGGGCACAAAGCGCACGCTGTAGGTGCTGTCCTCGCCTTCTATGATCTCCGCATCCTCTGTCTTGCCCCCAGGGCTGGTCACCTGGGCCGTCATCTCTTGGGGCCCTGCTTCACCTAATAAGGGGAACCAAGACAGTGCATCTTTCAGGACTGGATCACCATGGCACCTGCACCAAAATCCATGTGACGCCATGCTGGAAGTCCATCCAGCTGTCTGTCTGCTGACTGATCCAGCCCATGGTCAGGTGTGGGCCTGAATTCACACTCAAGGGGTGGGCCTGAATCCTTTCCCAGCTTGCACAGCACATAAGGCAGGGGTGCATCCTGGAAATGCTAGTGCAATATCATTAACCCCACATATAAAACTAGGCCATTAAGTAAAAAACAGATCTGAAAAACTCCGATGCTCGGTACCCGGCCCCTTCGAGGGCTCACAGTAGCCTGCAGTCAAACATCACACAATTAAGCTTATTAAAAGCATGCATCAACCACAGAATTAAATTCGAAACAGTTATTCGTCTTTTTTTTCTCTACAGTTTCATAGCACAAATCTACTGTTACACAAAACACACACTGCATGATACGTCAATACGTAATGTCTTGTTCTGCCATTTTGTTATGCAAGCCACATTTGGGCCAGATGATATAGCCCCGATGAGGTCATATTTTCCACTTTCGACTGCCCTTTCAGTCATAAATTACTGCTCCCGTTATTCTCTATCGAGACACACAGTTTCTATCCTGCCTTCGTAGCTCATAAGGAGTGGAAGAACCTGAGCCAATTTTAAACACTTTCCCCTGTTTTTGTGCCACATGCATGTGAGCAAACAGCACTTAAAAAACAATGAAGCAATTCACAGTTAAGACTCAAAAAAACAGCAAACAGGAATGAGTCCAAGGATAACAGAGGGATTTGCGTTTAAGCTGTGTTTGTGATGCTGATGGGGAAGCTTGCAGAGGGAGAGTTAGCAAGCCACAACGATGAGGGTTTTTGTTATTCACACTCCCAGCCACCAGGTGGCGCTTTCACACACCCTCTTGCCGGGGAGGCATCCCACTGAAGGTGCCCAAGCTCTCTCGGCCCAGGAACTCCCCGAAGACGTCGCGGAAGGGGTCCCCGCCGACCTGCGTGCTCTCCTCCACGCGCACTTCTCGCTTGGTCTCACCGCCGCGCGTCTTGCTGATCTCGGTGCGCTCGGTGCGCGTGTACGTGTGGCTGCTGCGCGTGAAGGTGCGCGTCAGCCGCTCCTGGGCCGACACCATCTGAAACCAGTTCCCTGGGGGGGTGGGGGGTGGGGGGGAGGAGGAAGCGTTTGAAGAGGAGGAGGAGAAGGAAAGAGACAACAGAGGAGTAGAAGCCATGAAGAGCAGCTTTGAGGTCAAGCAGATGCTGGAGCCTTGAATGCAACCATCTGAAGCCCATGCGAGAAAAAAAAAAAAATTAAATGCGCGTGTATCCTTATTATGCCTCAAGCTCGATCTTTCGTGACTCATATTGAGAAATGTGCTCAATTCACTGCAGTGCGCAAGCATGCTAGTCAGTGGGGAAATTCTACAAATAATACAGAAATTGGATCTTCCACTCCTAATGATCTGTAATGCAAAGCCCAATTTGTTGTTTTGTTTCAAGCAAAATGGGGAGCACAGGCTGCATTGGGATAATTAACCCGAAGAGGCACTTCATGCTAGGTTGGGTCTGTATGTCAAAAGGGGAATTGGGATGGTGACTGAATCGAGCGGGGCTTGTGACAACTCCTTCTATGGGGGATTCCACCAAACGGGCTGTGACCAATCAGGGGGGCCACCAAACGGGCTGTGACCAATCAGGGGGGCCACCAAACGGGCTGTGCCCAATCAGCTGAGTGCAGGGAGGATGTGGTGCGTTCGTGGTCTGGCATGAGAGACTTGATGCCATGGGACCACGGTGGGGGGATGAGTGGAAGGTCATGCCCCGATTAGCCGCTATCCTTTTAGCTGCCGAAGCCTTTCTGTTTCCTTCACTGTGTCTAGAGTGAAGCAGCGTCAAAGAACTGAACCAAACAAATGTGGGCTTTGAATCCCGAAACGAAAGAAGAGAGAGAGAGAGACCAGAAAAGAAAGCTAACAGGATAACGAGGGAAGCCAATATGGAAGAGCATGGGGGTTGTCCTGCCTCGCACAGATCATCCTGTCTTTGTGCTGCACTCTGTATTCCTCACCTGGGATTTTGAGGTTGAGGTCACAGGTGCTGCCCACCGTGGCGATTGAAGGGGCCTGCCTCTTCCTGGTTATGCTCTCCTTCATCCTTCCCTCTCCCGTCACCTTCACCGTGAACGGACTTCCTGCGAACGGAACAAATGCTCCTGATCATGCCGCCGTGCCTCCAGACATCACCGTCTAATCGCGCTCCGCGAGAGAGGGATGACGCGATGCAACTCGTTGAGATCCGACACAACTTGGTTTGCAGAGGATGTTGTTACCGACCTGTATCAGCAGGGGGCAGCATTTCGAGAGTGCGGGAGAAGTGACTCACCTGGGACGTGCTGGTCTGCAAACTTAATGTTGATGATGTAGTTGCCAGGCTCCGTGGGGCAGTAGGTCACCTTGCACGTCCCGTCCTCCACATCCTCACAGTTTATGTCCACCTTGCTCGGACCCTCGATTGACAATCCCAGTCCTCCATATCCTGGTAGTGATGTAACAGGAGAGGAGTTAGCAGAGGAGCAGGGCCTGTTGTCAGTGACATGTGAAGTAATCTAGCATCAGTCTGTCTTCTTAGTTAGCCAGAGGTGTCTGTGAGCTTTGGTCCCTGACTGTTGGCCAGCTTGGAAACTTCTTACTTTCTTTGGATGCACTTCCAGTATGGTGGAACTCCTACTGAGTGCATTATTCTCCTGACGCTGTACTATTTATTTATACGCTGGTTGCTGTTAATTAGATCCATTGCATAACCTGACAATATGCGACGATTTTGGCACATTCAAAGCAAAGCTGATTAAAATTTTGGCTCCTCCTCGCTAAACTCTTACCTGCGTTCCTTGTGTCTACAATGAACTCGGCCACTTCAAAGGTGCGGCCTTCCGTCAGACCCTTGCCGAACACCTTGACCTTACTGGCGTCCCCGATCTCGGACTGGCCCACCATGATCTTAAAAGGGCTGTTGGTCACATGCTTTCCACTCTTCTTCACGCTCACTACATGTTCACCCACTTCCTTAGGAGTAAAGGAGATTCCTGTGGAGACACAGGGAAGGTTAAAAAAAATAACCTATTCTCTACACCGGACATGACACCAAAACATATCATAAGACCAAGAGTGGAAGTCATGGGAAGATGTACTGTACAGCAAAAGCAGCCCTGAACAGCAAAAAGATATTGAAAAAAAGCAGAAAGGTCACTAATACTTTAAAAGTTCACACCCAATGTATAAAGGGCTTGCTGGTTCAGAGTCTGATTGCCTCTATAACCTTGACGTTCAAGCCCTACATCTCAGACTAATCAAAACGCTTACAAGATCTAAACAGATGGCATTTGGTAACACTGTATAGTGTAAAGTATACACTGTATAGTGTTTTGGGCTGGAAAAATCATGACCACCATTGGCTAAGGCCTAGCACATGCAGAGCAGCTCACCAATGTGGCGATTGGGGAGTCTTTTAAGAAGACATGGCTCCTCGTTGCCCGATGGAGCTCGGATGCTCGCTGTAAGCGAGCTGAGATCTGTTTCTGTGATCTTCAGAGAGACGTCAGTTGCCGTGCCGACATTGAGCTGCGAAGTTCTCATAGAGTCATCGCCTGCAGAATGACAAGAAACCATTCAGCGCAAAAAAACCACCAGATACTGAGAACACTAAGTCACTCAATGAAAGTCAGTTCCTGAAGCTGTTTGTTGGAATGAATCACAAGGTCCAAAAGTAAGATCAAGTCCAAACTTCAAACTTGGGGCACCCTATATGATTTACATCCCCATTTCGTTCCACGTAATCTCCTCAGTCAATAAGAATCACTGACAAAGTGGCTGTTTGCATAAACAGTGGAAACACTAAGATGTGGAACCGAGCGACTTTATGGAGGAAGGATTAGCACTAGTGTGAGGGGGTGGACGGAGGAAACAGGTGGTTCCTGCCAATCTGAGCCTCACAGCAGCCTAAACACACACATTCCCCTGTTGTCATAGAGCTGCTCAAGAGTGACATAAACATATGTCAGAAGGACACCTGTAATCTTAGCCATGAATGGGCTGCCTGGGATATGCTGGTCATCAAACTTGACGATGATGTTGTAGTCGCCCGGGGCAGTGGGCATGTAGGACACGGTGCAGGTGCCATCTTTGTTGTCCTTGCATGTGATCTCTGCCTTGGATGGACCCTCCACAGCCAGTGACAGACCACCTGAGTAAAAGCGATGAGTCATTTAACATTTCTTAGAACATTTTCTTTTGCAATACATAGTACATAGTACTAGTACATAGTATTGCAATAGCTCTAATAATTTCTTACACTGTTGCCCACACGTTCATTCATCCATTCCATCTATCTATACATCCCTATATCCATCCACTTAACCAATACAGGGATATAGGGGAATCTGGAGCCTGACTGAGACATCATAAGGCAAAAGGCAGAGGAGACTCTGGACAGGATGTCAGTCCGTCGCAGGAGAAACAAAAAACGCAGCTCATAACATAGACTACGGCAATTTAGAAATGCCAGCTCACCTTAACTGGATGCATTAGGACTACAGGAGCAAACAGAGAACCCAGAGGAAATCCACACAACAGGAGAACAGGAAAACGCCGCTACTCTCAAACCCCAGCCAAAATCAATTAGAAATGATGTTTCCTTAAAATCGTTTCTTTATTAGCCCCGGTCGTCAAGCTCTCCCTAGAGTCGACAATACTCCACATGTTTCCTGCTCCAGCAGGCCATACCTTCTCCAGCATCCTTGGTGACGATGGTGAACGTGGCAGGCTTGTTGACCACACCGTGGCTCAGGCCCGGCCCGTAGGCCGTCACATGACCACTGTTGATGGCGTCCACATAGAACTGCAAGGGGCTTCCTGTGAAAACAGGAATCCAACACAAACCAGCCTTGCTTATGATTGCTTATGAACCAGCACTTTTTGTCTTGCTATCCCTCCAAATCTCAACTGTGCTTTTCATTATACACTTTATTTTGTTTTTGCACAGATAATTACGTTTGGTTTCCACATGTTACCGAGAGGCAATATCTTTGACTCTGGTAAAATAAACTATATGCATTAAAAAAACACTGACACTGTTCTACTTGGGGCTCCCTACCTGGTATGTGGCTGCCATCATACTTGATGTCCATCTCATGTAGACCCTTCTCTGTTGGGGCGTACCTCACCGTCACTGTGCCGTCCTTGTTGTCGGTGATATGGGGACGGGCCGTCTTGCCAGATGGCATGCGAACTTCACCTACGAGGCACAATGACACCTTGTCACAACCAAACAAAGCCCAACACCTACACACCACAATCTGGCACAAATACGCACGGGTGTTTGTGTAAAAGAGGCCGGTCTGGCAAAGAAACCTTCAAACCCAGAAATTGCTAACAATAGTAATCTGAAACACATTGCTGCTATGCACAAAATTCATTTCAGACCCAACAGTATAAATAAAGTCTAAAGAGAAAGGCACCCATGAGAGCTCCCATGAAATCAGTAAATTAAACGAGAATCCAGCTGGATTACAGGGGAAAGGAACCTCGCCTACTTTACTGGGAGTTGACATATCAGTCGTAAATACTGACTGCTGCCAATAGCGAGAGCCAAGTCATATAAAACCAAGGGCATATTGGGGTGTCAATGGCCGGTCTGCTTAAATGTCTCCCTGTCGCCCGGGGGACAGCTAAGGATCTCACCTGTGATCTCGCCCTTCTGTACTGTGAAGGGTATGACTAGATTGAAAGGTCGGAGCAAGGGCTCTGCGCCCTCAGAGGGGACAGTCGGTTCCTCCGTGGCCTGGGAAACGTGCAAAGGGGAGACCAGGGTTAGCGGCCGACCGCGTAACTGACCGGAGAACGCGGAGGGAAAATGCGGAGGGGAGGGGATGTCGGGGCCGGAGAGAGACACCAGCTACGGGGGACAAAGACAGCCAAGATTTCAGGCCCTGTAGGCCGATCTGACGAGACACAGAGCAGCTGAAAGGAAGACAAATGACCGACTAAAACACCAAAACATGCACAGAAATATGATACATTAATCCAAGAGGACAATAAAGTAACAACACGTACAAAAACATACAAACAACAAAGGGGAAGACAGAATCAGACCTGTCAAAGAACTAAAATTTTTCATAGGCCCTGAACTTGCAATAATATAAGATCCCCAGTGTAATGCTCATTTTAACAGAAAACCCATTGCCTGCACCTGGGATTAATATTTAAAAAATGTATTATAATTTTACCATATAGTCTATCACAAAGCCACAATTTTCAATGAAGCAAGGATCTGCTTCTGTCGAAAAAACTGTAGCTCATGATTATGACCCATCTGATATTTTCAGAGGCTAACATGCGATGTTCTCACAGCGTCCCTGTGGCCTGCTGATCAGACCTTTTCGGGACCGCAGAAATGTCATGAGAACGTGACGGGTTGCCTCAGTGGATGCGTTGGGATGCAAAGGACAATGGAGCAGAGGGAAGAGCGGGGAGAGGAGACACTGCAGGAGGAACAAGGTGGTAAGCGAGTTGGATGACTGAGTGACTGATGGATGAAGCAGTAACGTAGAGAGGGATTATGGGAATGGTAAATTGAAGCTAACAAGTGTCCATTTTCTGTCACTTAGACATACCCTCTTAATATGGCTTTAGCACTTCTATAGTATTAGCAAAAAGTTATCAATGCTAAGCTATTAAGCATATGATGATTGTGATGCATGCTATAGTAGCTCAGAATGGTTTATAATCAAATGGAAATTGCATTTATTTATGCAGTGAATCAATCAAATATACCAGTCTGAAAGTTACTTTATGGTTCAGTTTTGGCTCAGCTTTGCCCAAGGGTATGTCTGAGCTATTGGACAGAAGGTTTCTGTTGAGTAGACTCCAGGGGTGAGGATGACGGTGTGCGGGGTATTAGTGAATGAGGGGATTGGTGATGAAGGGACAATGTCCCCTGGAGATACTCTGTCTCCATGGACTGGGAGCGTGTGTGTTTATACCCAGTGTGGGGGGTAGCCCTGGTAGGGTGCGTAGGGCTGATGTAACTGTAGCTTGTCACATGGTTCCTCGATTATAGGGATGGTGTCACATGCCTAGTGGAAGGTAAGTCAGAGATAACATATCCATGTTAATGCACACATCCATGGCCATCTCCACACTGTTAATGACATCTCACATAACCATCAGAGCAGCGAGATCCTTCTCAGAGGCTGTAACCACACAGGCAGCACTGGGGCATTTCTTTACGCCAAAGATACGCCTTTCCAAAAACAATAAACAGATTCAAAGATGTCTGCCAGTGCTGCTTTTAAGCAGAACCTCTTTGGTCTCCTCTACAGTCAGACGTCCACGAGAATCACGCCGTCAAGAAAAACCCGTTAGAGCTGCGTGCGACTTCATTCCTGACATTTCACAGTCACAAGAGAACGAGAACATGGCCCATCTGCCTTGCTTTTCTTCACTTAGTGAAAGGGAACGGTCTGTCTTTACCAGCTCAACATGCATACACCTGCCACATCCCAGGGCACACAGACTCTAGATGTGCATCATTTCATTCTTTATATCTTATTCTTTTAGATACACACAGAGGAAAACCCACCACATGCTTTCTCGTAGCTGCATATTCATATTTGTGATAAATTAAATTATAATTACGTTCAAACAATACTGTAGGCTTTTGGTTTGGATTTTTCAAATCGCTTCAATGTACATCTAGTTATTTTGTACATCTTCAAACAAGCAGAACCTTGCCAGAAGAGTAATATAAATTGTGTATCGTCACCTAACCCTGACAGGAATTACGTACCACCACGTGGAAGGGGCTGTTGGGGATCTGCTCCCCTCCGAAGCGAATGGTGATGACGTATTTCCCCGGCTCTGGGGCCGTGTAGTAGATGTCGAAGGTGCCGTCTGAGTTCTCCACCACGTCCACGTCCAGCTCCGCACCGTCGGGCGTGGACACCTTGCAGGTGACCTTTCCCTTTCCCGCAGCCTTCGCATCCACTGTAATGACAGTCTCCTCCCCGATCTGAATGGTGGGTCCCAGACCGGTACCTGTTGAAGCATCAGCATCACCGATTCGGCCCAGAGATTCACCTGCTCGCTGACAACCGATCTCCATGTGCGGTTCTCATGCTGATTCAACTGCTTACCCAATCCATGTCCACCAATGGATACTGTAAATTCAAAGAAGATAACGTGAAGATTTAGTAATGGTTTCCATGGCTGCTGTAGACTAGCCCCAGCTACGTTTTGGCCTGGACTGACCTGTGACCAGGCATTTGCTGGCGTCCCCAGAAGGCAGGGCATGGATGCGGTAGGGTGAGTATGGAATCTCATCTCCACCGTACTTGATGGTGATGGTGTAGCGCCCCGTCATGTCCGGCACGTAGGACACTGTGTAGGTTCCATCTCGGTTATCCCGGATGTTGGCTTTCTTCGGCTTCCCCTCGGGATCCTGGGAGGCAGACGTGCCCGTTATTACCCGTGTATAACGTTCGATTCGGTTTGTCTCTCTGATAGTGTGTGTCGCTGTGCACACTGGTCGTTCTGCTACAGTCTCAGTAAACCTTATGACCGTCGTGTACCACCATCATCCGCAGGGTCCTTTACACTTCGTTGATGTTTACATGTATGAACCGGAGCAGCAGGTGGCCGGGTGGTTACCGGCGAGTATGGTGAAGGGATCAAGCTCACCAAAACAATGGAAAATGAATGACATTGTTCTGGAATCTGTTTCAGCTGAAGAACAGTATTTTTTACAAGAGACTGTTTTTGGAGGACACACAAGGGACTTGACTGAACTTAATTTGTGCACCATTAACAAATTGAAAACAGCCAGAAAGCTTTGTTTTCTTTGAAGTTAGTCAAGGACTTCAAACCACATCAAAACACAAGTTAAATCTGATGTGTGTCAGTCCACGCACATTTAGAGGGAACAGTTAAGGGTCTAAATATCAGAATTTTAAAAAGGGTGCGTCTTCTCTTAGTTGAATTCTCGTTATTGCAAAAGCAGCTCTTGGGGGGCCATTTTGCAATTTTCTGTCGAAATCCTTGCTATTCCTGCCAAATCCTTAGAATAGAAGGATCAGAAAGGCTTTTAATATGTACAGTTTGACAAACTCAGGTGTGGGATGTTTGATGGGAGTCATTTCCTGCTTGAAGATTTCTGTGTCTTGACTGAACAATGAAAGGACCAGTGACGGTCAACCCCAACTTCATAAAAATTTCTTTAAAATTACGAAGGTTCCATGGGGTGAGATAATTTGTATATTTTCTGGCGCTGTTGACACAGGATATTCAGCTCATACTTTATGTGTTTGAAGTCTTAAACAGCACCTCGGGTCATATAGATTAAAGGTACTTCCGTTTGGTTCACTCATATAAAAAAAAAAAATCTATGCATCGCACGCAATTCATTTGCATTCTGAGCGAAAAATCACAGGTCATTTGGGTTAAATGAAATTCTACTTGGTAAAAACAAGTATGGCCGGGAACAGAGGGAGAGTCGGGGTCAGGGCTGGGGAGACAGCGGACAGGGTGGAAGGTGGAACCAAAGGCCACAAGCGGCATGGCCTTACAGAGCCTTTCCTAAGAAAGGGCGTGGGGGTTCCCTTTACAATATGCCTCTCCCACACCCTCCTGCCCCAGTCCTCCACAAAAACCGAGGCCTCCTGTTCCCGACCCTCAGGACCCTGGAGCGACAGGCAGACAGGTTATAACTCCCAAACTCTATCTGGAGGTATGAAGTGTAGTTCGGTCTTCCTGTGTGTCTTTTAAGTACATATATGTAAATACAACGTGAGACCCAAACATTGTTTAATTTGCCATTAAAACTGAACCTTTTCACATTGGATTCAAGCGGTCTCCCGGCGACCAATCGATAATGAATCTCACCAGAATTTGCACGGTGAGCAGTCCTTCTCCAGCGTCCCGTGCGTCGATGGTGAACTCGACGGGCAGGCTGGCGGGCACGCCGGAGGCGTTAAGCCCGGGGCCGCTGGCGCGCACCTTGCTGGCGTCGTGAGCGGGAAGCACTTTGATCTTAAACGGACTGAGATGGGGAAGGAGTAGAAATGGAGGGCGATGGGGAACAGTCAGGAACTCGTAAGACTACTCAGCCTCGCAGGGTCTGAGTGACCAACTGCAGAAGAACAACCGAACATGGCGTGTTTCGGCATAAACTGCGGAGGATGATAAACCGATGCATTCGATGGCAGCTTGACCTCTTCAGCAGCCCGCACTGTATGACTCATCCTGTAGTGCAGAATCCTGTTGAGATCAATTACTACCCTTCGATGCAGTTGCCCTCTAACAGGAAAGGACGAGGTCATGAACTGACTCGCTCCAGCCATAATCCTGAAATGTTAAGAAAAAGCCCCTTTGACGCAGCAAATTCGAGTAGGCCCTCACCTACGAGGAACCTCCTGGTCGGCATATTTTACTGACACTGTGTAAGGCCCGTCCTTGGCGGGTGTGTAGTTGACCGTGTGCGTGCCATCGCCGTTGTCTTTGATGCTAACGGGTTCAGCTGCCCCTGGTGACAAGGGAAAAAAAATGTAAGAATAATTGTGCTCTCGCATGAATAATTCAACTGTTCCTTGAAAGATAAGAGAAACATACTGTCCTTCAGTTCGTAACTCCTCAGAGGTGAGGAAAATGGGGCCTCGTGTGTGAAACAATAACATCGTCCTAAATTCTCCGCAGTTTTTCTCCTTAGAAATAGGAGTGTGTGCTTTGTGTATTAGAAAATATTCAAAGCATTTACTGTCATATGAACAGTAGAATTTCTCTGTGCAATGAAACTCTTTCTTTGCCATTTCACACAAAATGCTGAGAATAAAATAAAATCTGAATTTGAATTTGAATAAAATTTGTAATCATATGTGTGCTTGTGTATTTGCCTTGTTGGTGTGTGTATCTACACACACAATGTGTGTGTGTGTGTGTGTGTGTGCGCGTGTCTTTGGTGGATCTGTGCGTGTGACGTGGCTTCTTACCAGTTGGCCCATAAAGCAGCACCTCGAGGGGGGCCAGGCCGGCTTTGCTGGTGTCCACGGTGAACGTCTGGGGCACGTGTGCCCTTACGCCGTTCCCCAGCCCAGGGCCGGAGCATTTCACCTTGCTGGGGTCCACCAGCTCCCGGACCGGAACACGGAAGGGACTTCCTGTATATCGGAGACACAGACACACCTCATCTACCTTGTCTGTCACTGCTGCTCTGTACCATTTTAAGTCACTTAAAACATATGTATAAATTTAGCAGTATAACCATTATGACAAGTTTACAGAAGGAACCTCCAGGAAATTGATTCAGACATTAATCTGTCACACATTCCAGAAAACTGTCTCAGACTAATTGTGCATTATTTTGACTTCTGCTAAATGGAATCAAATTAAAACTGCATGTATGATGTCATTAAAAATGTCACAGGAACAGACGTCAGATGGTAATATGCCTAAATTATATACGACAGGATGAATAGAGAAATCCTGGAAATTTTTAAGTCTGACCCACCCTAATCTAATCGAATTTAACCTAACCTAAACTAACCACAGAAGTGGAAATGTGATGTCATATCCTGTCATTTCAAACACAAGGTACCAGGTATGGGATGTCCTCCAAAAGTGATATTGACGTCATAGTCCCCGGGGGTGAACGGGATGTACTCCACACTGCAGCTGCCATCTTTGTTGTCCTTGCAGGACATCTTGGCTTCAGAAGGTCCCTCAATGGCCAAACCCAGCCCTCCAGTCCCTGCACCTCTGCAGGAATAAAATCGGGAGCTTGTCACTACAGAAAAGCACAAATCTGTGGCACATGGTCCACCTCGATACAGTCTCTCTTCCATGGTAACAAAAGAAAAATTCCGGACAGCGTTCCCCTCTTAATGAGAATGTCCTGCCAGTACCTTGTTTCCACGGTAAACCGGTTGGGCTTGTTAACCAGTCCCTCTTCCAATCCAGGACCGTATGCCCGAACGCGTGTTGGGTCACAGCCCTCAGTGACCATCACCCTGAATGGACTCTTGGGAACCGCAATGTCATCATACAGGATCTCAATCAGGTGCATGTCTACAGAAGCAATCAGACCATCAACAGGTTTGAATGTGTCACCTGGTGCGAAAGCCTGTTATAGACCATAGCAGAAGCCCCTCGGGTTTGAGCCAGTCTGAGCATCTTTGCTTCTGTACTAAAGAATAGAAAGTTAAGGAGAGGGTGACAGCATCAGGTCCAGTGGCCCCAGCGGTTCACAGACTCGGTCTGGATCAGTACAGCTTTTCACGAAGCAGCACTGGTGCTCATTACAGCACAGGAATAATCTGCACACCTGCTCTTGGCTCGGCAGACATGGTAACAGCACCAGTGTCACCTGTGTGACCCCCCCCGCTCAATCTCACCACTTCACCGCCTCCGACGGAGATGGATGCTGATGAGCCACCCCCCCAACCAGGCTCAGGCATTACTCTCTGTATTTCTGCCAGTGTCTCCAGCCAATATCGGGCGCAGGGGGGCCATGCTGGCCCACCACTTATTTATAGTCTCCCCAAAGCTCCTTACTCAACCCCCCCCATGCCGTTAACTAGTCCTATTTTTACGCCCCTTGGCTCCCCCCGAAACCCTAAACTTGCCAAGCTGCTTTTCACTGCTCGTCTCTTTATGGATGAACCGGTGTTCGGAAAAACAACACCACAGATTTTTTTTTTTTTTTTTTTTTACAATCAAAACTGTAAAGCCCCAGAGCCATTTTCGCCCAGGCTAACAGCAAGAGCAGAAGTGGGCGGGGAACCACAGACGCGTTTGTTTTTCAATTAACAGATTTACCAAGAAACAGTAATAATTCAGCAATGACCATATGTTTTCCAGGTTCTCCCAAAATGCAGACTTTACTGGATAATACACTGTCAGAAAAAAAAGTATCAATTTGTACGTCTGCTTGTCACTGGAGCTGTTCCCTCAGAGTCTGCCACTTGTACCTTATAGCTGTAGGTACTTGTACCTTTTAAGGTACAGAAATAGAATATGAGGAACATTTTTGTACTATTGGGGGTACATTAATGTTGTTTGTACCTTGGGGAGGTACCTTTCTGTACATTAAACTAGACAAAAAGGGTACATTTACCTACAGCTATAGGGTAAAGTTAGCAGAGCCTTGAGGGTACAGCCGCCGGGACAAGCAAAGGTACAAACTGGGACTCTTTTTTTTTCCAGACTGTGTATTCATGAAAATCATATGGAAAAAAATTCTTAATTCGATTGACTCCATATTTGTTTTTTAGCAATAGATACAAATGAATGAATGTCTCTCTTCTCTGATGTCCTACCATCTTCATAAGCGGTGTACTCCAGCCTGTAAGTCCCATCTCCCTTGTCGGTAATGTAAATGTCGGTGTTGTTTCCTGACGGATTAACGATGCGGGCTTTCACATGCCCGCCCCCGACCTTGCTGTGGGCGCGAGCGTCGACGGTGAAGTGCGTGGTGACCTCCCGGAGCACCCCTGCGGACAGAGCGACAGATGATGAATTACAGTCCCCCCAGGGAAGAGTATCTCCCACAGTACAGTGACAAATTGGCAAGAGAAAGGTTCATGGGAAGTCGTTATTTAACGGGACCCCCAGAGGTAGTGAACTATCCATCCGGTTGCTGACAGCAAGAGGCAAGTGGACATCAGACAAACAGGGAGGCACTGGGTCAGCTTTACTGGTACAGACCTCACTCTTTACTGGTACAGACCTCACTCTTGGTAGCGAGTGCAGAATTTTAGCCTTGTTGAGACTCAATATACTGGCGCGAGTATCTCCAAGGCAAATAGCTGCTTCAGTTTAGTAAGTCTCACCATGGAAATTCTTCTCCTGGCAATGAATTAAATGCAAGCAGAGCTACGAACGCAAGACCTTGTGTTATCGTGCTGTGTTGTAAGGAACGTTATCTCTCAAGTCAGCCGCACGTGCGAAAATTCGAAAGACAACGGCGCGAATGTGGCGATTCGCGGGCACGTTTCTGAGCCTAAAGCACAGGAAGCATAGCCGACTTCATTCACGTTCAGCCCTCTCTTCGTTCTCCTTTCGCAACGATTTTTTTGATCGAAGCAGTCATTTTCTAAGATCAAAGTCAAAAAAATCGTAATTATATGGGAACATTACAGGATCCTGCAGCGCACTGTGACCCAGATATGCATGACTGAACAGCCTGGGCCTGGTCATACTCATTTTTTAAATATGAACTGTTAGCTTACTTATAATATACAGACCAATCTTTTGCTAAACTATTGACGTCACCATCCAATTATAAAGGTCTGTTCTGACAGGAGGAAAGACTAATGCGGATTGAACAACTGCCCATCCACTAGCAATCCATCAGCCAAAGGCAAGTCAGACTCATGATTCTGCGGGGGATCCTTTGGTGGAAAACGTGAAAACATGTAACAGCTGCCGACTGTAATCTGATTGGCTCGACATGTGAAAGGACTATAATCAGATTGGCTCCCGTTCACAGCAAACAGAGCACAGTGTGGCCATTTGTGGGCAAGCCGCTGCAGATCATTGCTTGCTTTCTCGGCGCGGTGGGCAGAAATATCTTCAGGTGACGGGATTACTGCTGATCTGGGACTAATGGGCTCCTAGTTTCTGCTCACTAGATGGGGCTACATGGAAAACGTTCAACATATGAACAAAGTTCTGTGGAGAGTCCAGATGAAGTCCCCCTACCTCTGGGTTCAATGCCTGGTCCATAGACCTTCACTCCACTGGTGTCGATGGCCGGGTCCACCTGGAGTCGGGCAGGGAATTTGGGCACAGCATGTCCTCCATATTTGATGGTGATGGTGTACATCCCATGGAAGGAAGGGATGTAGGTGATGGAGTATGTGCCGTCGCTGTTGTTCTGAATGTGTACCTCGGCCTTGGACCCCGAGTCTGATATTATCTCAATGGTGAGCTCAGCTTCTCCAGCCTTGGAGCAGTCCACAGTGAAGGAGCCCGCCTCGTTGACCTTGCCCCGCTCCAGGCCCGGCCCGCTGGCCGTCACCTTGCTGGGGTCGAAGACCGGCTGGACCAGCGCTTTGAATGGGGAGCCAGGAATGTGGGCCTCGGCAAAGAGGATGTTGATGGAGTATTCGCCGGGCTCGGTGGGCAGGTAGGACACGGAGCAGGAGCCGTCGCCATTGTCCTGGCACTCGATCTTCGCCTCGCAAGGCCCCTCCACGGTTAGGCCCAGCCCACCTGTGCCTGCCCCCTTTGTGTCAATAGCAAATGGGGCTGGTTTACCCACAATGCCTCCTTTCAATCCTGGGCCATACGCACGTACCTATAAGACAGGAAATGTTATCTATGCGATTAACTTATTACTAACTCACTTTAACAATTAGATCTTACAGATTCTAAGAAATGAAATGAAAAACAAGAGATTTTGCTTACCTTTGATGGGTCAGGGGGCATGACCCCTTCCACAGCAAAGGGACTGCCGGGTAATGGGTTTCCATCATAGCTGATGTCAACCTTGTAGGGGCCCTCCTCAGGAGGGATGTACTTCACGGAGTGAAGGTCATTGGCCGTGCCTGATTCCACTTTGCACGGGATTGGCCGTCGTGAGGGAGATGTGATCTTCACATCAACTTTTCCCTGCCCTCCAGCACCCCTTGTGTTGACTGCAAACTCCTGGTCCTTGCCAACATCCACTTCTGAAGGCAGAAAGAGGCAATTCCTAGGTAATTCTCACCCTAGTGCGCCTCATCCTGCTTTTAAACATTATGGTATTAATACTGCTTATTATAAAGCTTTACTAGTGGTAGGCCACTGTTGGGTTTTGCTTGCAATGCTTACTGTTGCTGAGGCCTTGAACTTTGACCTTGTTGAGATCCAAAGGAGGGGCGACAGTGATGCTGAATGGGCTCTTGGGAATGGAATCACCGCCATGTGAGACAGCGATGGTCATATTTCCCTGAGGAGGGGGACACAGTTACTCATTCAGGATCAGCAAGACATAAGACACGTTTCCACAGCGCCAAGTAAAGTACTTACGGTACTTCAAGAAAGTACCAAAGGTATTGTACCTGCCCAAAGAGGAACTAAAAAGTATTATGTAATGGCCATTATAATTCAGTATTAAACCTCTAAATGTTATTGCTCACACTGCACAAAGCAGACAATCTGTACCTAGAGAAGCCATTGTTTACTCACTAGCAGGTAAGCACATGGCACGACACCATGGATGGGCCAAGAGCGTCGGTCTTACCTGCTGCACAGCCGTGTACCTCACAGTGTAGGAGTAGTCATGGTTGTCGATGATCTCAAAGTCCCGCACGGCGTCTCCCTTGGCAGCGCCGGTAAAATGGACGTCCAGCTTGGCTTTGCCGGCGCCTTTCGTGTACACCGTGAAATGCGTCGGCTTGCCCACCTCCACACCTGCAACGCGCAGAAGCCGTCAGGAAACGGTTCACCGCGGTGGTGTTTGTTGGCCACCATCGCCGATGAATGACCCTGGCCTCCTTCTTCGTGGTTCGGCGGCAGGGGACCTCTGGAGACGCATGAATTCGTGATCCCGTGAGGACATACCTGTCTTGTTCAGTCCGGGGCCTTCTGCCCTCACCTTAGCGGCGTCGTGGGAGGGATCGACCTTGATGCGGAAGGGGCTGATGGGAATTTCCTGCATCCAAGTGTGGAGAACATGTCTCGGTTTACGGTGCTTGACACGTGACCGTAACGGACAGCCAAAGAAGCTCCGCCCGGACCCACCTGGTCGGCAAACAGGACCATTATGGTGTAACGACCTGGGCCGGGAGGGGTGTATTTGACAGTGAAAGTGTCATTGTCGTTCTTGATGATGTCGAAGTCGATATCAGCCTCAGCTGGTCCAACAACACCGGGAGCACACTTGATCCCAATGCTGACGTCGCCTGCCACAGTAAGGCAATGGAGTGACAGCATCATAGTTAGTGTTAGGGTCACATGATCATCATACTGCATTCAAAAGGCCAAATGAGTTTCCTAATAGGCACATTATTCCAGAGTATCCTGCTTACAATTTTGATTATTCTTACCCTGTCCAGCTTCACTGCAGTCCACGGTGAAATAGGTAGGCTCGTTGGCTTTTAGCCCTGCCTTCTCCACCCCCGGTCCATATACTTTCACATTCTCTGGGTGACTACCTTCTCCAATGGTTACCTGAACATAATTAGCACCGTCCACCATGAGGGCAGAGTGAGAATCCATGAAGCAGTGAACATGAACTCCAGGCCCAGTCTGGATGGACCCCGGAATCCTGTCTCCCAGACGTTACTCCTGCTAAATCATACTGCTAAGGATATTTGTTATATTCTGCTATAACCAGTTTTTCTCTAACTTCTATCACTAACATTCCTTCTAAAATTAGCGATACCAACCTTGGTAACACCTCATTCGACAAAGCAAATATAATATAGTATTGTGCTATTACTTAGGTATCAATTAACCACAGACTAAGTCTTAGTTACATACTGATCCCATGTTAATGAAACCTGGTGCATCTTTCATCCCAAGCAGTAACTATATCTGTTAGTATATCTGTTAATGCTGTACTACTCAACTACTGAAGAAACAAGTAATGATTAACACAAGGAATACTGATCTCATGATGAATGAATCGTAACAGATTTTATCTCAAGTAGCAACTATAATTGTACATGCTTTGTTCATGATTTGTACTTCAGTAGTAACTGAGTTATCTAGTATTATCTGTGCCCTGTGTTATCTAGACCTTGATTTCCAGGAGGATCAGAAAGGTTTGTGGTCTCTCACCCTGAAAGGGCTGTTGGGAACGTTGACCTCTCCCCATGTGATGATGATGGTGTGCTTGAGTGGCTTGGTTGGGATGTAGACACAAAAGAACGTGCTGTCCCCATTATCCATGATCTGAATGTCAATAGGGAAGCCTTCTGCATCCTGAAAAAAATATATATACACAACATTATCCACCAGTCTGACGGAGAAGCTAGGAATTATGCCAGCCGTGTCAAGGATTATGTTTTTGTAACCGAAACCATAATTCGAGCCACGCAGAATTTCAGCTTAACACCGTAAACACTGGTGAACAAGTCAGAATGTCAACAGGAGATGTTGAGCGCTCCACGGCACGTCAGCTGACGCTTCGGCTGCTCACGGCGCCTTGCGGTCTCTGAAGACGATCATCCCCCATACCTGGGCGTAGATTTTCAGCTGCCCTTTCCCAGCGCGACGGGCATCGATGGTGAACTCGGCAGGCTTGTTCACAATGCAGCCAGTGGGCTCCAGGCCTGGACCAAATGCTTTAACCTGCGGCAAAAGGCACAACACCATGAGATTCTCATGGTGATCACCACCGGCCAAGGGAATAATTGGAAGCAGAGGGCTGCATTTAATTCGTCTCAGATATTTACACAGCTGGTGCTCTTATCCACAGTTATGTTGGAAAATCAGTTGAGAAATAGACATATATATATATTTATTTAAATTATAATGGTCATAAACATCAGAGGGGGGTGACCTGCCTTCTCTGGGAAGACATTGTTGGCAGCAGGTAGGATATGAGCCATGAAGGGACTGTCTTTGATGTCTTCGTCATCGCAGATAACGTGCACGGCGTAGTCGCCCGGTTCTGTCGGCCAATAGGACACATCGCAGGAGCCGTCGCCCTTGTCATCACACTCGATCTTGGCCTGGGATGGTCCCTCGATGGAAAAGCCTTTAGAGAAAGAGAGCTGAGTGCCCTTGGCTCTGCCTCACATATACATTCCCAATCTCAAAAAAGTTGTTTTTCTAAAACAGAAGGGATCCAACATGAAGTAGCTTAACAACCAAGAGGCACACGATCGAACACTATGTGGACCAGTTGCAGGGCTTATTCACTCATTTCATGGGTTTTACAGGAAATCGGAGGAATTCGGGATTTTTGGGTCTTTGGATCAATGACCTCATTGTGTTTGCAGTCTACTGGTGCCTGGTCTACACACGTCACAACTTTTTGTTCATTTACAAACACAGACCACAGTAACAAGAGAAGGCAGCGGGCTGCTAAAATAATGGGAGAAACGCTACTTTCTTCAAAGTTCAAACAACTTTTCTTCAAAGTTCAAACAACGAGACCTAACATGCATGCATCCTGGGAAGGGGTGAGGCAAGCAGCACAGGAAAAGAATCTACGCAGGAGAAATAACAGGCGTCACGCCCCTCACAACGTACTCCAGAAGGGTGCGGAACATCCTTCACAGAACAGGACTGTTTTTCTTGTGATGTGTGGGTGAACCGCTTAATTGTCATCACTATTGTGTACTGAACTGTTGTGTTTCACGAAGCGTGATCTGTAATGTTTCAAGGAGGCAGTTTGCCCAACACCCAAGGAAACCACTAGTGTGATGTATCAAAGCATGAAGATAAAACCTCAGAAAATTCTAACCTCAATGACAACCACAAACAACATAAGCACGTCCAAGTGTGCTAAATAACATAATTCCTTCAATATGAATTCACAATGAATCAAGTGTCTTATAATTCCCGCAGCAGCCAAATCCATCGCTCTGTTCTTTTTAACGTGTCACATACCCAGAGTTCCCACTTCTGTTCCGATGGCTTCCACCACAAAGTCAGCTGATTTTCCCACCATTCCCGTCTCCAGGCCAGGACCCCAGGCTCGGACTTTCTGTTGCCCCGCCTCCTCACTGATCAGAACCTCGAACGGGCTTCAAAACACAAACATCCAATGTCATAACAAGCCAGTCATGAGAGCTGTTATTCCGCAGGATAATTCCCCACAGTGAACAATCCATGTTTGTGTTACTGCAGCCACACTGACCGTGGAAAGATGCTGGTTATGATTAACACCCTATTTGCCATTTTATGGTTTATGATGCAACACAAATGTGATGTAATACAACAGAAATGTAATATAATACATGTCATATAATATGCACTCTAAGCCACCCTTATAGGCCGATTATGCTAACTCAGATCTGTATTTCATTGTCTGCTGTGAAATTCTATAGCTGTTTATCATGTTTCTGGTTTTCCCTGGTTAGCCCCTGGGGAATGTGGACCTTCAGAGGCTCCGGTCACTGTAATCTCTTCGGTATTTGGAAAGTCGCTGTGTGCCCATTCCAATCAGGCGGCACCTCCCTCATTCCTCTTCAGCTGCTATGTGTGTGTGTGTGTGTGTCTGCGTAGCTTGACTCCCCCCTGTGTCCTCACCTGCGTGGGATTGTGTGTCCTCCCCAGGTGATGGTGACTGTGTACTTTCCAGGCATGACTGGGTAGTACTCGCACTCGAATACGCCATCTCCGACCTCCTGCACCTTGACGGGTTCCTCGGCTCCTCCTTGGGGGGGGGGGGGGGGGGGGGGTGGATTTTTGGGTTCGGTTGGTGTGGCGACCACCCTACCCTCTTGTCGATT
>JAABNY020000063.1:21056383-21077991 GCA_015164015.2 Brevimyrus niger | reverse complement strand
GGTGGAGTGCGTGGCGCCAGGCCCAGGGGATGGGAGGCGCCTGCCGGGCTGCCCCCGGCCCCCCCCCGCCCCCCCCAGGGGGAGGCGGGGGGGGGGGGGGGGGGGGGGGGGGGGGGGGGTGCAGCACGCCCACCTGGTGCCAACAGAGAGGAGAAGAGGAAACGGGAGCTCAGAGCCAGCATCCACCCACGCCCCCCCAGACTCCCACGATTAGTCCTTTTCCCAGGCCCAGAATCTATAGCAAAAAATGATGGGAGGGGGGACGATGGAGGCGGGGGAGATTTCTGAGGATTAGCAGTGAAGTGGGTGGGTGGGGCTGGGGGGGGGCGGATGATTGGCGGGGCAGCAGCTCGGCTCGGTCTGACCGAAGTGCATATATGTGTGTGTGTGCGTGTGTGTGTGTGTGTGTGTGTATATATATATACACACACACACACGCACATACATGTGTATACACACACACACACACAAAAAACATTGTGGGGACCAAATAACCCATGATGAGATAAAAATGTATCACTTTATGACATCGTAGGGGAAACTCAATTTTATAAAAAATGTAAAAATGAAATATCCCAAAAGCTTTAAGGGTTAGGGTCATCAAGGTGGGGATAGGGTTACGCCCACAGAAATGGATGGAAAGTCTCTACAGAGACATGAATACAAGAGCTGTGTGTGTGTGTGTGTGTGTGTGTGTGTGTGTATAGATATGAGTGACTGTGCTTGTCCATGCCAATGAATCTGTGTGCATTATCATACGTGGGTGTGCGGGGGCTCCACACACTACATACATGTGTTTTGCGTGCCTGAGGGGGCCTGTTCTTCTATATGTTCCTCACGCTGGAGAGGCACCCAGCTGCTTCCATGAAGCTCAGCTCTCCAGCCCCCAGCCCCCAGCTCCCAGCCCCCAGCCCCGCAGCCCCCGTCCAAGGACACGCTCCTCCCACACATCCTCACGCACGTGCTCATTGAGCATGCGGCCCGACGACCACCGGCAAGCCCACTGTAGGCAGGCGACAGGTCTAAGACCGTAACGTTATTCGGATCAGAACCTTCTGGAAGCACTCTGTGAGCAGCCCCCACACAAGCTCTGTCAGCAGGTCGCGTGGGTCACAGCAGAACCCCAGGATCCCTGTCGAACCTCGGCGCCGTCGTGAAGCCGTGTCGGGCTGATGACAGCGCTTGACAAAGCTGTGTCAATACATTTACATGCACAGCTAAGTCGAGCTGCGCTCACAGTTTGACTGCGCCATTTTATCGGACTACTGTCCTTGTCTCAGTATACATGCACGGGAGGGGAATCGATTCATTAAACGAAGCATGTCTACGATAGGTGGCGATATGGCGATATGGCTCCTTCGCCTTGTTAGTTTTGGGAATTCCGGTTCACCTATTAGGTCACAGATATTAAAAAAAAAATTATAATTAAATTAATAATGATGGGTCTGGGGACAAATAAAGTGACAGGAGCTTTAATTGCAGTCAAGTTGGAAGAACAGATACGAGGCGATCGGGATGCACGACAAGAAATCGAGTTTTATGTATACTATACTATGACATCACGGTATTGGAAGTTTTTCAAATATTGCGATGTGATTTTGTCGTAATAAATATTGGGGTATTTATGAAGCACGTCACGTCCACAGTCATCGCAATCCATCCAAGCTACTTAACCCCAAAGCAACCTCCAATGGTTACAAGGTGTTGTTGCCATACCCATGACCCCAGCCTGCCCTGCCTGCCCTGCCTGCCCTGCCTGCCAGCTCGTATCCTGTCTGTCCTGCCCTGCCGTCCTCATCTGCCTTCCTGTCCCGTCGTCTCCTTCTCTCGTAGGATTGAGCTGCCCTGCTTCTGACCTCTCGCGTGGAGCCTGACCAATCGCCTGTCTTCTCCCTTCGGATTTTGATGCACCCGGCTTCATTACCAATAAATCATTTTCCTGCATTACGGGGTCTGCCGCATCTCTGATCGCTCAACGCCACGTAAACGAAGAAGGAGTTCAACATAAATCAAACCCATCTATGAGCGATTTGAACAGCAAGGACGAGAATGATTATGATTGTCTCCGAGGACGCATGCAGCGCTCGTGCAAAAGCAGCAGAGGTAAACCTTAAACTGATTTTGAACATATACAAGATAATTGCGGAGCATGCCCAGAGTACCTGGGCCAGTCTGAGTCTGATTGAATGTTCGCATGCAAGAGTAAATCGATTCACAATCATATTATCTGAGTGTCTTAGTCCGACTTCAAGAAATTCCATTTAGTACAATTTCAGTTAGCCTGACACTTTAAAAGTCAGATTTTCCTCAGTTTAACACAATAATTTGAATTTCTTAGTGTGCATGTAAACATAGTGACTTGAAGAGCGTCGTTCCCTAGCAACAACCAAGATGGATCTATAGTACAAAGATCAGATCACAACCTGGGCAGCCCGGTTTCAGAAAGGTGACGGGTATCTCAGCCAGAATGAACTCTGTACTATATAAAGCAGGAACAGCCAGGCCAGGTAAAGCGTGTGCAGAGAAATGTGCAGCTATGAACACCTTCTGTATGCCAATGTCCACGGAGAGGAAGGCACTCAAATAATTCAGTCTAGAAATTATTTCAGCGATGTGTTTGATAAGAAAAGATGCATGTGAGACCAGAAAAAGTGAAAAAGAGGAATTATCATCTTTCCTTGGATGATAGGAGGGGGGGGGGGTGGCTAAGAGAATGACAGCCAGTGATTATTATCACCAAGGGCATGAGTAGCACTGCCAGCCCACCCCCACTGGCTGACATCACCCCCCCAGGACTGAGGATCGACGGTGGTCTTGCCTGCCCAGAGGAAGTAGCAACAGTGAGTCAAGTCAGCCAAGGGGACCGAGTGTCCAGTCCGCCATCATCACCAGGCAGGAGAAGCTCACAGCCCACCCAGGAAATGCTGTCTGAGTCGGTTTGTTTTATTGTTTTACCCACAGCTTGACACTGACCCCCCACCACCCCTGCTAGAGGAAACCGCTACTAACTGAGACTGAGGCTGCAGCTTAAGGCAGTCAACCCGTGCAAACACACACACACACCGGTCTGTAATTATATCTTTGTGGGGACTCTCCATTCATTTCTATAGGGAAAACTCTAATAGCAACATGACGCACTTAACCCCTACCCAGCCCAAACCTTATAAGAACATAAGAACATAAGAAATTTACAAACGAGAGGAGGCCATTCGGCCCATCAAGCTCGTTTGGGTTATTCATAAGTAACCAAACAAAATACACGACTTTTGACATTTTTACTTGTTTGATTACGTTCATAGTTCTTTGTGGGGACCTGAAAAATGGTCCCCACGACGTCAAAAAAAAAGAAACGGGTTTTTACTACGTTGTGGGAACATTTGGTCAGCAGAGAAGCACCCTCAAGTGTAATTTGGGAGTCAATCAGGTCAACCAGGACCATTTCTGCAGAAATCTACCATCCCACCAGCACTGGCCCATAGCAAAACTGACACCCACATTCAGATCCGTTTGCCCCAGGCCTGCTGCAGAGGAACAGCCAGACTTCAGCATTTCTGCCAGATACCGTAAGGAATGGTCCAAAAAATGTTAACAGTACAAACAGGCACCTCGTTCCAGGCTAGTGTGAAAAAATGGACAGGATGCATTAGGCTGAAGTAGCGTCCCTGTCTTCGTGGTCCGCCGTACGTGGTCCCCCCCCAGGAGCCACGGCGGGAAAAAGGGCCCCGCAGTTATATAAAGCCGCCATCACGATGATGTAACACCAGCTCAGCGCAGTGATTCACGACGTGAGGGAGAGAGAGCCCCGATACGGTGCCACGCTCCAGCACCGAGCAGCGACCGTCAAGGCTCTTCCTCATCTTCCTCTTTACATCAGCGGGTTCGAGCCGTTATGCAATTCGACCCAATTCGCCTTTTCCTTGGACGCGCGGCGGAGTTTTTCTTCACACATAATGTTTTCTGCTGAATGGCTTGGCTTTGCAGGGGAGTATGGTAAACAGAGTTCTGGAATATTCTAAGGTGGGAACTGGCCAAATGACAGGAACTAGGGATACGAATGCAGCCTGCTTAAAGTGTGACTGAACTCGCTTTACACAGTCAAGGCCCATGAAGGGCCACGCTCTTGTATCCTTAGACAAACAGCGTAACTGCACAGTCTGAATCACATCCCATTTCCATGACAAGCAGTTTTAAATGAACAGATCACAGACTGGAACGCAACGGTCAAATGATTTGTTTTTGAGGAACAGTATCTGAAAGGTACGGTAAGTCCATCATAAGGAATCCTGTTTTACTAAATGATTTAACCTACCCTGGGAGCGCATCTTTCCCGCTGCTCCTTGGGATGGTGTGCGGCCCATTGGGTTAGGATGCCTGCGGTCAGAAGGTTGTGGGTTCAGATCCCTGCGTCCGCAGAGTGATGTCACTGTTGGGCCCCTGATCGAGGCCCTTCACCCCTAATTGCTCCAGGGACTGTGTGGCCCTGCTCTCTCTGAGAGTGTATGTCCCTGCGGAAGAACACCTCAAACGTAAAAAAAATCAGGGGAGGAGCTTTAAACACATGAGGCAGAATTACTGGGTTAAACTGGTATTTCGTACATAAAATTGGACTGGGCTATTCAGTGCCAGTCAGGAATGGGGGGGGGGAGCTGGTCCCTCTTGTTCGTTGCTTCGACAGCTGCAAGGCTTTGCACTGTCAAAACTAACATCTCAGCGGGGGGGAGGGCGGTAGGAGTGCAGAGTTACGTCTCTGCAAGGGGCAGATTATCTGCTTTTGGAGTCGCTTAGCATTACCACGGCAACACCCCCCCCCCCCCCACCGCCTCCTTCAGAATGAGTGACAAACAGCACAGGAGAGGAGGGTCTGCTCACCCCATTATTTCCCATTCAGACAGCGGTATTACTTGACGCATTGCATTCTGGGAGGACACGGACATGCAGAGGTGTCTGTGACCAGTGACAGCCCGCGGCAATGTTGGCACGACACTGCCGGGGGATCTGCCCAGGGGTTGCCGTGGGGGTCGGGGTGCCACTCCAGCACGGCATAGTGGGACGGCTAGAGGGGCGGCGGCAAGGGGACTGGTGTGTCCTGCAAAAGGTGAGCCGGAGATGAAACACCCAGCCTGCTAGAGAGCCCAAGGGGCTGTCGGAGGAGGAGTGGAAACAGCCTGAGACACCTCTCAGGACCCCAAGGTGTGCATAATCAATCCCTCACACCTGCTTTCTGGCGTACTTTTGGGAAATGTGCAAGTCACGCCATAGTTCAGCTATATGCAGCAGCACCCCCTACAGGTCAGTACGGGGAGTAATGTCACAGAGACCCCGATGAATATAAATCCCCCTTAAAGTCATGTTAGTGGTTTATGGGTCAACAGCCAGAAATTAATTTATGAAGGGGGAGGGGAGGAAGGTCTGGCAAAATTCGAGGTAGGTTCAGATGAGTAATTTTACTACGTGTCTACGTGCCGGGTGATACACTAGTGCATTTCATGGCTGTGGCTGCTGCAATCGCTCTGCATGTCGGATTGTTCACATAGCTGGGTTTCGTCTGTAACACCTACACTCTCTCACACACACGCGTGCTATGTGGGTGGTCGCCTTGCAGTCAGAAAGTCACCCGGTTACTCGCTAGTGCTGCCTCTGCACGTCTCTGCAGACAGCCACTTTTCTGGGAACCGTGACACCAAGCATTGGCCCCCGACACACGCACGCACGCACACACGTACACACACCACGACACACGAGACAGATTCAGAGGCAGTGATCGTGACACCGCAGTGACCACGTGACTTCAATACTGATCATCGTGAGGGCGACGCTTCCATAAAGACAACAGGCGGACAATACAAACGCAGGAAGCAGCAGCATCTGCTGCAGATCACATTGATTACCGCTGAAGACTTTAATAGGTTTTCCATTTCGACAGCGTAAATTGAAACCGTGTCTTTATGTGTTTCATTAACATCGTTTGGAGAGACGCGTCTGCTAAATAATAATAATTTTATAAAACCCTGTACTTTCCCAACAGAGTATTAGATTGATGGTATTCATAGCCTTGGTTTTATTGAGCTAGTATCGGGAAAAACTCATTGTAGAGTCTTAAAGCACTTATGCAAGTCGCTCTGGCTAAGGGCGTCTGCCAAATGCTGTAAATGTAAATATAAATGTAAATAAATGTGCGTAAAGCCTCGAACTGTACGGTTTGCATTTGTGTGTTGGGGTGCTGTATTAAGATGGTAATTTACCATTTAAGCTAATATCTCACTCATCCTCACCATTCTTTCACATGTCCAATATTCCTGTACAATCTTATTGAAAGGTTGCATTATTATACGGAAGGACGACCTGGCGTATGCAGGAGGTGTGAAAGCTATCACCTCAGGTCTTGAATCCACTGCAGGTACGCCTGTCTCTGGGAGAATAACCATGACCTTCTTCAAGGGCGAATTCGCTCTTCATACTGAGACCCCCGGCGCGTTGGGTCTCCTGTGTTGGGCATCTTACGGCCGGGAGAGCAAATTAGACGGAGTTAAGTGCAGGGATGGCGCGATGCATCGCAGATCGATGTGACAAAGGGATGCAAAACCCAGCATGAAAGAGGGTTGCATCCTCCGTCGAGTGCTTTGGCAATGGGAATTCTTTGTCATGCAATTAAAGCCTGCTGAATTTGCATGAGAGAGAGAGGGGGGGGATGAGCAAAAGTAATTATTATTCCCTCTTTGCTTTGATTGCGGGGAGAGCTGTGGATGTGGGCCGACTAATTACCGTTATTGCTGTTCGGCTCATAAATCGATAACCAAGTTTTACGCTCAAATCGCTTGTCTCTGAGAGCGTACGTGAGGTTGCGCCAAAGTGTATGTTTATGTATAATACATTGGTGGCATATTTAAGCGCTTGAATCTCCTCTATCCTGAAGAGGACACGTTAAGCGAGCAAAGTAACCGGCTGATTAACTGGATACGGGCTCAGTAGTCGGTGCGAGGACCAGTACGATAACAAAAAGGGGTATAAAAATGGAAATGAATTTTCTTGAATTTAAAATTCCGCATATTTAGCTGTCTTCCTAAGGCGTGAGATATTTTCCTAGGGTATGACAGGTATCTTGCATAAGAATATAACTGCATGCAGCCCCTCGAGTTATAGTCTCGTGTCCATAAAAACCTCACCGCAAACCCGCAACGCATCTCGTACTGTAACAGCGTGCAACCTTGTTTAAGGTACTTAGCTCAGTTTATTTCAGTAGCTACATTTTCGCCCAAATAAACATTCAAATGTTTATGTTGATAATTCTCTTTGAATAAATATGTGTGCAAATGCATGCCAAATGAATATACCGCGTAACAAGAAACGAAGTACAACGATATTGATAAGTCATCTTTAAAAAGATTTAGAAATACGATAACCTCGGTATTCTTGCTGTTTAATCCTCGCAATGTCATCTCCAATAAATCCCATGGAGAAGCAGAGGCAGGTGGTAATTTGTTTAAACAGAGCTGATACATGCAATCTCTTTTCGCTGAGGAGTACAATAGTGCCATCTAATGGCCAACTATTGTAAATCTTTTGTGATGACAGATTTACTTCATAGAAACGCTCTTTGATGCAATGGCATATCGTTGTGAGCACTGTATATTCTGACGACTACTATTATAGCAGTACATAGTTTCACAAGTATCATAAATATATTTACAGCCATAAAAATCGCAATTAATACTTACTAAACACTAAATAAAATAACTTTAAGATTTCAAATTTGTGACAGATGATATATTTCTGCCGGATGACAGCTTTTATATTGTAGACCGTAGATGAAAGGATTTTAAAAGATGAATAAAGAAATATAAAGATACTTTACTGATGCTATTTCTTTTCTATTTCCCAATTTAATTCAATTGACGTTTTGTTTCGACTTCTAGTATAATATTAAAATATGTGGATTGTTTTTCATCAATTTAATGAATGAAACACGTGCAAGCAAAACTACTTCTTTTGTACATTAACATGCAACCATTATATAATTTACAGTAGCAACTAATTACTTTAAGCTCGGCCAATGTATATATTGCTTTTTCTTTTTTAATTTTAATAACTGAACGACAAACTACATTCACTATATGAGACACCGATATCCTCAGACTTCCGGTAACGTGACGTATCTGTGTCTCTGTAAGCGATGTAGTTTCTATTTAGAAAAAAAAATCTGCTCGTTTTTATTTAAGAGATGTATTAAAATTCTTATTTTATTCTAAGTGTAAGACCTATTTGGCTTTACATTTGTTTTATTATGGAAGGTGTAACCAACTGAACAACTGAATCTAACATTTTAAACAGTGAAATAGATTTACTTCGACGGCTCCCCAGCCAATCACGTGGCGCTAACTGGTAGAGGTCAGTAGACTTATTTCGGGTGTGTAATGTGCGTTTGTTGTGTTTACGTGTGTTGTGATTTGTATTTGATGACAAAATGAACGGATATAACTAAGTTAAGGTCGTGATTTGTAATTTACTCACAGATTTAATGATAGCTACCTTGATTAGTAGTCGGGATCAAAAAGCATGCGTAAAAAATGATTCGATATAAGATGTTAATGTTACTATCCAGATTGTAAAAATCTAGATTTAGTTATCTTTATTCAGTTATTTTGCTGTGATATTATTTTGTTTCCGTGGTTCCAGCTAACACGGATTACTTTCCGTTCTATAAATCATAATATTTAAGTAGCTAGCATGGCAATTAACAAAGATGATCATACTAAGTTCGCAAGAATAGTTATGCGTGAATGAACTAAATGTTTAAACTTTTTTTTAAGATTAGACCTTGTGCAGAATGCTGCATATTATTAAGAATAGCGGAAGACAACATCGCCAGATGGTCCGTGGAAGAGTCTTGGAAACTGTGTCTAACAAAACAGTTAGATCAGGTTTCGCGCATCGAAGCTTCCCATGGAGACTTGGTGCTGAGAAGACCTCCTTCTCCCAGCTGGCTTCCACCTGCAGACTTGACTCCTTTAAACCAAGTCATCACTTGAAGTGCCTCAGAGGCCCAGCCCATGAATCCCACACTTCTCAGAGTCAACGCACCCTATCGCAGGGCTCGGGGAAGCCCCCCCCCAGGGTGACGCTGCGCACCCGCCTGGTGGTGACGCTGCTGTTCGCTGGGGGGACCCTGGCCGCCTGGTGGTTTGTGCGACGCGAGAAACAGCAGAAGATCCAGTTTCAGCGGATCGAGCAGCTGAGGCAGGTGGCCTTGGGCAAGGGGAACTTCAGCCTCCTGGACCACACAGGACGGCGGAGGACCAAGAGCGACTTCCTGGGCAGATGGGTCCTGCTGTACTTTGGTTTCACCCACTGCCCAGACATTTGCCCCGAGGAGCTGGAGAAGATGACCAGCGTGGTGCACATACTGGACCAGGAGTTGCCGTTGCCACGCGTTCAGCCCCTCTTCATCAGCGTGGACCCAGAAAGAGACGACGTGGCCGCGATGGAGAAGTACGTGAAAGATTTCCACCCTCGCTTGATCGGATTGACCGGCACACCGGAGGAAGTGAGGGAGGCGGGGCGAGACTTCAGGGTGTACTACAGCAAGGGCCCCGAGGACGAGGACAATGATTACATCATAGACCACACTGTCCTCATGTACCTAATCAATCCTGACGGCCTCTTTCTGGACTATTACACCTCGAGCAAGGAAGACCAGCAGATAGCAGAGAGCATCCGAAACCACATGAAAGCCCATGTAGAGATGTCCCAAAAACTGACCTGATCTTGTGGCCCAAACCTCAAACCTACATTTCTGGATTTATCCCGGAAGGTGACATCGTGTCCTATCAGATGGCCGTGTCCAGCCTCCTGTAGGGCATCGTTTTCTAATGAATGACTGACCTGTGTATGATTACAAATACACAATTTTTGCGTATTTCTTTACTTACAACCCATTAAGGCTGTTTCGAGAAGAATGCATACCGGTGTGATTAAAATTACTTCTTGCTTTACAAAGGTTCTCAGGATCAAAGAGGGTGCAGGAGAAACCTGCTGTTAGATGAGTTTATGTAAAGAGGGCAATTCATTCATCTCTGGAATTCAGCATGGGTCTGATTCCATTCCATGAGATGATACCTGGCAAGAACAACAGAAAACAAGCTATATTAAATGTACTGGCTGGCCTTATTTTAAAGTTTTGATTGACTTATTTCTTAAAGTTTTCTGGAGAAATAATCTGCTGGTCCTCATATTCAGGGGTCTCCAACTCTGGTCCTGGAGAGCAACTATCCAGTAGGTTTCCTATTTTGCCTGATTTTGATGAGCTACACCTCCTCCTGGTATTTACCACTGCTCTAACACTCACCTGGTACATGTTTGAGGCTGGGCCTGAGCCCAGTTTAAAGGGCCTTGACAGAACGCTGATCCATCACGGGGTTTCTGCCCACTGATCTAATGGCGTCCTAGATGATGGGTCCTGTCACATGCAATCTGCACTCATTTCTGAATGATGACAGAAAGCATCTTGATCAGGACATCGGATTTGACTGTGAGTGGAGGCCAGTGCCTAGATTGGTAAAATCCAAAAAGCTTGAGCTCAGACTCGAACCCGAAACCCTGGAGGGTGGAAGGGCATCTCCGCATCAACTATTAGCTGACTGGCAACATACCCACATGGAGAACTTAATGTAGCAACAAAAGTGAAACTTTATTTGCATTTAAATGTCTATTTTGCACAATTAGCAGACACGTTTGGCCCAATCAATGTATTAGTGAGGCACATTGCAAACAAACACTGTCAGAGAGTCAACGAGGCTGAATTTCCAGTGAATGTCCAGGTACAAATGTAAGCAATATTTGGGCTACAAAAATTCGACCTAAGCATGGACCTAATAAGACTATTAAATCCCCAAATGTACACGATAATATCATAAAGGGAATGTAAGGAGGCTTCAGGCTACACAAAATCATGGACAAGACGGGCGTTGAGATATTTTCGTGAAGATGAAGATGATGACCAGACTCCCTCTCCACCTTTAAGAAATTATTTGCAGTTGGAATAATCGTGATGCAGAAGGGAGCAGATAGTGTAATATGGATGCTCACACTCCCGTTTAAAGTAGTCAAATAACCATATAATGTCTTAGCAGAAACTTATCATACACAAGTAGTGTTTGAAAGCACTGGTGTACTTTCAAGTCAACTGCACCTGTTTAGTAATTTGTTTCAATCACAGTGAGTCTAATACATTTTTCTTCGAGGTCACTAGTTTGCCGTTGTCGTCAATTCAGTTTTTATTGTCATTAACACAAGGCGTGGGCACATGTGTAAATGAAAAGAGAGTTGCAGCTTCAGCAGAAGATGTAACAGAAAGTAGATGCAGGTACACATATTATAAATATCAGCATGTCTCCATAAATGAGGAAGCGTCTACCCAGGTAAAGAAATGGAGCTGAACAGTGCGTGGTGAAAAGGGTAGACATTTTTACGGGTTATACAAAGGCACAGCACGCGGCGAGTTGAAATTTTTTGGTAAAGGGAGGCGTCTCAAATTCTGCTTCGTGCTCCAGGCGCATCTACGGAATGTGCGCTCTGCCTTTCTGCCACAGGGTGGCGGTATTGAGCCGTTATTTGAATTTCCACTAACCAATTTAAGGCCTACAGTTACTCTCAGTATTAATATTTCGGGAATCATTAGATGAAAAAGAAGACTTAAAAGTTTTAAACCAATTGACGAATACACGTTTATGTTCTGAACTGAATATTTGTCTGGGGTCATGTATTAAAGTCTATCTATTTAACCATGTTTCTGCTTATCCAACACACGGTTGTGGGGACACTAAACCTTTTTTTGTTGGGGGGGGGGGGGGGGTTCTTACATTTCTCTATTAGAACTACTGACGGGAGATTCAGGGTAATGGTCTGACTTTTTGTTTTCAAGATGGCGCAAAAAAGCAAGTATACCCCGCTATAATAGGGGCAAATGCCAGCAAGAATAAAAGTGGATGTAGAAGAAATATTTAAAAGTCGGGTAATGAACGAACTGGTGGTACAGTGAAGAGAAGCTCCGCACAAGTGAGACCGGTGAAGAAAGCATTGCTGCGTGTTCTGTGTCAGTGCGGAATGCGGAAAACCGGGTATATACTTACGGTGTGAGTGAGCTGTCAGATTCTCAAATAAGGATGTGTAAGGATTAACAATTTTCCTAAAAATGGATCAGCGTAAGAATACTACTTACCTTAATACTTTATACGCAGCAACTTTGATCTGTGGAATTTGATCCTTGCGTTCAGTACTGATTTACCGAAAATTAGATCGTTATCATGAAGTACCCCATTAGGACTATAAAATTATAAATATGAATCCGATATTATTTTGCTTATTCTCGGATGTTTAGAAAATGGAAGTCCACAGCACCACCCACCCACCCTCAAGATGCAATGATGCCTTTGTGCATCTTCCCACAAACAGACGCAAAATCGTTGAATGAAATGAAGTCCTTCTCCTTTCCATCAATTAAATAATGCATTCTTTTGACTAAAACCATGCTCGCTAAATAGCGACGTTTTACTGGGCTACGATGGGAGAGCGTCCAACACTCATACATTTCCACGAAATACCCTCTACGGAAACTCCTGTTTTCCCAAAACAAATTTTCTAGGAATCTTAAAAAAAAACTGGAGGGATTACAAGTATAGGATGAGTGGAAGAGTCTAGTAGCTGTCATTCAAAGCAGCCTTGATCTGTAGTGAACTATCCTTTACGAGATCTTTACGTTACGCTTTAAGACAATGTTAAACTGATTTATGTTGCATTGTAAGTGAATGTTAATTTTGAGTTTAGATTCAAGTCAGCATGTGTTTCAACTTCTGAAAATGTTTTAGTTTTATTTCACCTTAAAATCAATTCGATCACATATTGATTGTCAATAGGCCTACATTTCAATGTAAACCTATGAAGTGTATTATTTTGAAAAAGCACCAATGTGGATCAACATGTGAATTTTCTTGTAGGCTTAATATTAGTCTGCTTTCATTGGTTTTTATTCTACTTTTAGGTGTTCTTTCATTGTGCAAATAGTTAATATTTTCCTGACTACAAACACGATGAAATGACGGACATTCAAGTATCAGCTTGCTGGATTATATGCAATTAGCTTGTCACGGCTCATCCAACGCCGCACATTTTCGAAATGTTACAGCTGAACAAGGGGAAGAAAACACACGCGATTAAAAAAATAAAGTAGGGTTTTATAACGGCCCAAAAAAATCGGCGTGGAATTCCGACATAGCCTGTTATCATTTAACAACATTAATATATACCAGAAACTGAAGTTAGATTGCGATATTCTTTTCCTGGGGACGGTATCCGACGTGACAAATTCGGTGGAAACTGTACAATTAAATATTGTTTGGCAAGTCGGCTATATTTCAAAATAAAACCGAAATTCTTCGGTTTTCCACGGAGTAGATTTCTTCAGAATTTGGAAATAAGTGAATTAATATTACTGGAAAAGAATATAAACCGAGAAAATGTGAGATCTATATGAGAACAACAAAACTGTTCATAGCCAAAATTCAACCTTAACAGACGTGCGCGGTATATAGCGGTGTTGACTGCAGATTACGACTGCATGAGAGACAGATTTTCGTTTCTTTGATGCTTAATCCCATATATAACGCGCAGACGGGGGCCTGTGTAACATATTTTCAACTGATGGACTAATGCTTAAAAAAACGATTATATTGTAATGTGACTTACCAGTATTCCATGTCTATGACGTGTGAAGTTTTAAAATGCATATCGCGTCCTTGGTGATAAATAGGCCTGAATGTTCAGTACGTTTGGATACGGCAAAAATATATGGTGTGTATGGATTCAAGGATTTTATACCTTCAAAATATTAAATTATTATCCTAAGTTTACGGCACCGCTATTCCCTTTGTTGTTGCGCTTTTCGTTTAGTTTATACATCTTATACTATATTTTGAACTGACGAATTAAACTATTATAAAAAGTAAATGAGACACAAAAACGTGTATTTAATTTAGATAACAAGCCGTTTTTCTTGGTTTCTTATAGGCAATTTAAAAGTAAAAGTGTCTTAAGGAAGTATTCTAAAATAAAATCTTTTTGGTGTTTGTAAAAAGTTTTGACACTGGAATATAAATTTTGTTTTGCACTGTTATACAAACCGGTGATTCCTGAAAAATAAACTGATGCTAATGTAAAAATCGCGGCGACTTTTTAGACGGCACAAGCTGCGCTACAAGAACAACAAATTAATTTAAGACCTTGTAAAAATATGAATCTGAAATGCGTAAATGCACGTCGGTTTGATGTTGCTTTGTGTATATTTTAGGCATATTTATGTACTTAAACATAAACAAACATGAGCGTCATCTGGCTTTGTACATTAAATAGATTTTTTATTAGAAAATTAGAACGGAAATATTTGTCTCCATTTGTCATACAGTAACAGATTAAGGCATTAGTTTTAATGTAAAAAATACAATAAAGCTGAATGGGGACGTAAACTGGAATATCGCAAGTCGTGAATTATACTTTAGCTGTTAGGTTTTGGGTAGCGCCAATCATAAGGGAATTGTAGTCTTGCAAGGCATGGCACTTCAAAGAATGTGACCAGACATCTATTCCATACGTTATTTGCCAATTGATTTTTCATTAATTTTGTCATATTTGAGTATCAGTACTCGACATGCAGTCGGATGGGACGTTTTCCTGGACTGCAAGATATGGAACCACCTTAAAAATATCTCGCTCTCCGTCACGTGACGCGATTCCTGGAAAGTTCTTGGAAATCGGCCTCTTGTGTTCAAAACGGATTACGGGTAGAAAAAAAGACACCAAAGCGAAGGGGACGATGGTGCTGAAAACGCGGCGGAGCGCGGGGCGCTGGGGCCCCTTTTTACGCTGTTAGTTTGCACGGTGCTTTTTTATTATTATTATTGACATTATTGCAAACGATACTGCGGACAGCGCAGACACTCGACCGTCCCGGCCAGACACTTGTCATTGTTCCCCCGAAACCCAATCCGGCTGACAAAAAAGGAAATGTTGGGGTTAATTTGCATTGTGCGCGTTATTTAGACAGGCTGCTTAATTCGCACCAGGCGTCTCCATGAGAGAATAAGCGCGCCTGCCGACATGTCCGTGCAAAGGCTGCTTAAGGTGAGGATTGTGATTTTTTTTTCGCCCGGACTTTGAATTATATGTCTTGGACTTGGTCTAATGAGATCTGTACCATTATAGTGATCCTGATATCTGAGGTAAGGTTGCTTTTTATTCTCCTGGGGGGGAAAAAAACAATGTTTATTACTGTCTCGAGCAGTAGTAAAAAGCCTCGACCACTCTGATAAGAGGTAATTATATATTTATAACACCTTGCATGATAACTCTTCCTGGACATTAAACCTAGGGTTATTTATTTATTTATTGTTATTGCTGCGGTTATTCCTAGGCTAGTTATATGAAACAAATTCTGTCACGACTGAAACGCGAGAGGCACCGCAGGACGCAGAATGCGTTGGCTAGACGTGGCGTTTAGGTTTTGGGGCTCTGCGGTGTCGGTGTACATATAGAATTGTATTAGAATGCAAATTAAACGGGTTCCCAGAAACAAAGTTATTTTATTTCAATAGCCTAATGCTGCAGGTATTACAAGCATTTGTGCAAACAGAAACACATCTTTAAAATAGGAAGTGAAGTAGAACAGTTGTATGTACCCTGTCTCATATCTGATTTTAAATTTGGGTTTTTATTTTTTTGCCACCGAACTTGTCCGCCAGATGCGCCCTCAAACCTGGTTGAGACGTGTTTGGTCCAAAGTATGTCTTATCTACTGCATTTTTGCGTCAGTGTCTATAAATAGTGTCCTGACACATACCTGTATATTATAATTTTGTAATATACTAATACATAAATCCCGCTTTTGTTATAGGTGGAACCTACGCTTCTCAGACTGTTACCAAATTGAATGGACAATACTGGAGTATATACTTTCTCGGCGAGCTGTTGGATTCGTTGGATGTATTTCGGCTTTCTTCCCGGAGTTTTCCAATGACCTACCATTCCTCTGACTCCACGGAATCCATCGAGAATCGAAGGAGATCTGAGACCGGATCCCGGGCGCTTGATTCCGATCAGAACCGTGTCGCCGCAGCTATGAGGGAGCTGAAGAAGACAGGTACCTCTATCTACTTCGGTCCTATAATAACGGTTCAGACACAGCTTTAATTACGGGGTCATTGCATGCGTGGAAAGTCCTCCTGCATTCTCGTGCACACGTTGTACATCTTATGCTTCTTGTGTCAAATTTATTTATATATTTCAGTTAAAGGTATATCTCCTCGTCTATAAATATTCCCATTTAATTAATCACTACCCATGTATACGTTTTTCCCCCACAAAAAAATAATATATTAACGAATATTAATGAAACGGCGTCACAAAATATGTGATCTGTGCTTTTCCCTTTTCGTGACTGGCTTCACGCGACGCTGAAGAAGTACATGCATGTACTGAAAGCATTTACTTCCACCGTAGTATTCAGTTATTTCTATGTTGTTCTTTCCCGTATTAACGTTTGCTTATTGTTTCTGAGGAACGGACGTAATTTTAAACCAGAAACTTACGCTCTTGCTTAAGTTTCTTAAATTATAATATTGAGATTTAGGCGTATTGTGTGTGGGTTTTCAAATGTCTTCGTGTATCTTATTTTCTTGGAGTTTAAGATGGTGGGGGAAATAAAAGCGTAAAATGTACGTCTCCTAACTTTTAACCAGTTCCGCGTAATCTTTCTTGGAATTCATGTGGTGATACTCCAGGTCAAACCAAATGCGGTTCTTGACTGCAAACCTCTTAGAATCTCTTTCTGATACACACACCTCACATGAATAATAGATAATGGGAAAGGCGCAGTGAAAAGCAACCGAGACAATACATATGCATAAATTAATCTTTTTGTAATTCCGCGTGTGCGTTTTATTTAGTTTAAAATCAGTTGCGTTTTTGAAAATCCTTTTGGCTGATCTGGTGGGTGCGTACATTTAAACGGGTAAACAATCCACCTGCAAGAAGCATATCAGGGCTTGAATGGTGGCTAATCTCTGGCCCTGCTTATCTCCATGAACGTTAACCATGTGTTGACATGTGTGCTGGAGGGCACGATAAATAAGACCGAGCTACGGTAAGGCCAGATCTGGGCAGCAACCTCCAGTTTCTGCTTGAGTAGGACCGGCAAACTTTCGTTTAATTTCTTCTAAATAATAAACAAGTCATAAAACTTTAACAGGCAAAGAAAGAGGTTGATTACATTGGAAACAAATCCAGACAAATGTATGTGTTAAGCATTATACATGATTTATTGCTGTACTACTATTCTGAACTATGTCCTTTACATATACACTAGTGGCCAAGATTGTGGAAACGCCCCACATTTTTGGCATCACGCTTTAAAGTTGCTACACGAATATTGGCGGTAATGTTTATAAACAATCAAAGCATGTTTACAAATATCATACATTGGACGATTTAACTAGAGTATCTGGAATAAAGTTTTACAATCTCTAATAATTGTGTTTCCACAATTTTGGCCACTAGTGTAAATAATGAGTTTACAGTACTATATTTTAAGTGTAATCTCCCTTATAGCCTTTTAATCAAGACAGCTATATACAAAGACTGGAAAGCATTCCACTACATATTACGTTTTATAATAATATTATAGTAATACATTGGCACAGGTTTTAACTATGACTTCATTTCCAAGAACTCGGCTTTTAGTCGGTTAAATAATTGGATGGATGGATGGATGGATGGATGGATGGATGGATGGATGGGAGAGTTTCCAGTATTGTATGTATTTCTAATATGTGTGTGAGATTTGTTCTGGAATTAGCGCCCCACTGTGAACCTGGACCTTGTAGATGTAACACACCATTTCATCGTTTTCACAAAACCATGCATGTTTCAAAGTGCTATTTCATCCAGGGCAGCAATGACATTATGATCAAGCAGAATTCCAAAGGTATATTAACTGTATTTTTATTTTATTTTTTTTTGCTGGAAGAAAATTAGCAAACGGACGGGATAAAGAAAAAACGATGCGGCCGAATAGCGGAGGACCTGTTCAGGACAAGGTGTGAATCTTGGAGGAAAGCAGGCGGAGCTGCCCTTACCTTGTACAAAGGCTGCTGTTATAAAAAAAAAAATAGGGGAGGGGCTGGGGGGCATTTTGTGACCGACCATCTAAATAGCGTCGTCTTAGTATGCCGACATTGACGTATTTATCTGCGTTCTGCTTGTTCAGTGCTAAACGGTGCCTTGTCGCTCCCGTTAACCGCTGGCTGAGCAGCCCGCACCTCCGGCGCAGCGTCGCGGTTTTTTTGTTCAGCTCCGCATTCCTTTCCTCATGTGCAGACAAGAATAAAATTTAGCACGGCAGGATATGACCTTTTTTTCTTTTTGCTTTTTTTTTTTTACATTAAACACCACGAGAGAGTCCCTTAGCACGAGTTCATCCCATCAATGAAATACTTTATTCCCAGTTGTCTGTTTCCAGGTGTCTTAGAGAAATAAAAACCCATGAGTATTACTGCAAAGAATTCCTTGGTGGTCTGAGTGTGGCTCATATAAAAATTATATATAATAATAATATTATATATATATATATGGTTAACATTTACATGTATTTATTTGCCAGACTCGTTTATCCAAAGCGACATATAGTCAGGATAGCAGGTCTCCGGGATAGCCAGTGTCCGGGATAGCCGGTCTCCGGGATAGCCAGTGTCCGGGATAGCAGGTCTCCGGGATAGCAGGTCTCCGGGATAGCCAGTGTCCGGGATAGCAGGTCTCCGGGATAGCAGGTCTCCGGGATAGCCAGTGTCTGGGATAGCAGGTCTCCGGGATAGCCAGTGTCCGGGATAGCAGGTCTCCGGGATAGCAGGTCTCCGGGATAGCCGGTGTCCGGGATAGCAGGTCTCCGGGATAGCAGGTCTCCGGGATAGCCGGTGTCCGGGATAGCAGGTCTCCGGGATAGCGGGTCTCCGGGATAGCCGGTGTCCGGGATAGCCGGTGTCCGGGATAGCTATCCTGGAGACTGGCTGGTCTCCAGGGCAGATCGGGTTATGGGTCTTGCTCGGACCCAACAGTGAGATTGCTCTGCCTTCCGCCGGATTTGAATCGGCGACCTGGCAATCATGAGTCCTGCCCCGCAGAGCCACACTCTGCACCAACTGAAAACACCATTTTTAACTTTTTTCCTTTTTTGTGACGCAACCCCAGTAAACTGGACAAGGGAGCCCCATGCTGCGCCGTACTGCATTCTTTGTTTTGTACGCGGACACTGGCGTGTTTTATCTCTCCGGTTTGTCTCCTCTCCAGGCTGGTACTGGGGCAGCCTCACTGCCAACGAAGCCAAAAAGATCCTCCAGGACGCCTCAGAAGGTACCTTCCTGGTGCGCGACAGCTCCCAGCAGGACTACCTGTTCACCATCTCGGCCATGACCTCCGCGGGGCCCACCAACCTGCGCATAGAGTACAAGGACGGAAAGTTCAAGTTGGACTCGGTCGTGCTGGTGAAGCCGAAGCTGAAGCAGTTTGACAGTGTGGTCCACCTGGTGGAACACTACGTTCTCCTGTCCAGGACTTCCTGGAAGGGCTGCGGTGGCGAGCCTCTGGTTCCGCCCAATGGCACGGTGCAGCTACTCCTGACCCAGCCCGTCTACGCGACCTTGCCCTCACTGCAGCACCTCTGCCGCATCTCCATCAACAAAGCCACCAGGCAGGTCCAGGAACTCCCCCTGCCCAATCGACTGAAAGACTATTTGAGGGACTACGTCTATCACGTGTGATTGGAGGGATCACTGTCACATGACAGGTGGCATCTTCCGAGATGTGGCTATGTAACTTTGTGTATATGACAGTTTTATGTCTTATTTTGTAGGGGTTTTATTTTGTACTGTGATCAAATAAGGAAAAAAATAATAATTGATTTTATGTGATGCAAGTGTATATGAACCAGAAGCAATATTGAGAAGTCACAGCTCAATATCTGTGTTTGTTATACTGTTCATTTTGAAAGCCATTTCCGGACCAGTGTGTGTCCCATACTCTCACTGATCTGGGATACATCGCACTTGCACCTTTTTTTCTACTGCCTTTCTGAATATATATCCAGCAAACCTTACATTTATCTCAATTTTCCGGAATAGAAGTTGAAGTCTCTGACTTGAATATGAATAGATGTGTTTAAAACTGTATCACATCACATGGTGGAAGATACTACCGATCAACTTATGTTTTTTTTTTTTTTTTGTCCAAGTACTGGATATTAAAGTCATTCATTATAAACACCAACTTGAATTTATTTCAATCCGCGATTGGGTGTATTTATTTAGATGTCCGTTTAAAAATATGTTAAAGAGTAGGGTAATGCATGTGTTAATATTGTAGGGTAAGGTAATCCTATTTTGGATGTATATAATTTCTTTCTAATTTTGGTTTGTGGATATCCTTTTTTTTTATTTAAACCTTTTTAATGCCATCCATGGATTCATAATTAACGTTTGCACACTACAAAAGCAAATGAATTCAGACACATAAGTGCGCAACCATTAACACCGTTTGTAATCCTGAAAGCAATCGTTTACGAAAAAAAACATGTGAGAAATAAAATTACTTTCAGTACCATCACTAACAAAGTCTTATTTTATTTTTCGCTATCCCGTGTGTTACAAACAATTTAAGGCAAGATTGTTTGTTATTTTTAAACAACACATATGTTACAGACATAAATTAAGCACGGCATCTCGTTTCTAAAATTACGGATTTCTGTAATGGTAAGTACTGTATTCTCTGTATACTCTATTATTTAGCTCTGCATTGTTGCGGTTTTTGTGTCAGCAGAGACATCGACTCCAAACAGCCCTCTTACAGCGTGCAAAAGAAATGCAAACATATTGTGTTTGTGCGTGCATTTGATTAAGAGCGCGAGATATTAAGAGACTTATTCCACGGAGATATTACATAAACTAAATAAGAAGCATTTTGATTATCTCCCTCCGCCCCTCAGCCTCGCCGATGAAAAAGATGATTTGTTTACCCCATATATTCGAGCGTACTCAGTACTTATCGCTGATGGCCAGTGTGGGTGTCCTGAAATCCGCAATTTTAATGTGTTCAGTAGTCAATCGGCTTGAATATTAAACATTTGGTATTTGGCCACGATTACAGTCAAGTAGGGTGACTTAAACCTAAATAAAGACTGTATTACCAGTCCAAGTGATCTGGGATGTAGATCAGCTTCCTCCCTGAGGGCAGACGCATAGTTGTTGGGAGTGACTCTTTTGATGTCATTTATGAGACTATAATTCTGTAATTAATTACTGCATGTCTATTGCCTCTGAGGAAGATTATCTGCATGAACAAAGCTACATATTAAAAAGTAGGCCTGCCTGTAAACCAAGTTGACGCTAGAAGACTATTGAAACTTTCTAAGCTTTCAGTACTAGTACGTTCCAAGAAGACCACATGGTAAATGGTAAATGGACTGCATTTATATAGCGCTTTTCTACTCTTCCAAGTACTCAAAGCGCTTTACAATTTAT
>JAABNY020000063.1:21031427-21056283 GCA_015164015.2 Brevimyrus niger | reverse complement strand
ATGGTACGATCGAGGACGTATATGTGGGATAAACAGGGATTGGCGTTTAATGGCGTTAGAAACCGATGCAGGTTAATTATGCGGAGCATAAGTACGTCCTGGTGGATAAGCGTAAAAATTTAAAAAGGGTGGGGTTCATCCCCCATGATTAACTGTAAAATATGCATCTCTAGAACTGGAAAACACGGGTAATAAACACATACGTAAATATATGTATTTATGGTGCATACGATAAGCTGCCGTTTCAAAATTTGAATAATTTCGATGTTTTTAGATTGGCACCTACGACGATTGTAGTACGAGCAGTAAGCTTCCGAGAGTTCACATTTACATTGTTAAAAATTGCTCTGGATTTGGCCAAATATAGGTCTCTGTTTCAAGTTTTCTGATGACAAATGAAGTAAGACTGGTATACCTCAACAGGTTTCAAGGGATTCTCAGCAGAATTAATCTGCATTATCTACTGTTGCACAGAGGTAGTACAGGTAATTAAACAGAAAACAATGACCTACTATGCGGAGTTGTGTGTATTCATTTACCTCCCCAAAGTTTAATTTGAAGTCATTTGACAAATGAGATTAAATTCAATTGATTATATGTTTTAGAGTTTCAACAACGGACGTGGTAGTAAACTCTGCACACATCTGGCGTGACACTCACGCTTTCTGATTCTCACGCTCACGCAAGAAATCATACGGTAAGTTTGTAGTATTCCATTACAAGCCTAAAATTAGCTACATCAAAAGCGTTGGGGTAGTGTGCAAGCCTTATAAACTAGCTACAAGGTAATGAAACCGTTACATACATGTAAATGCGTGTGCATATGTGTGAGACTCCAGCTTGCTGACCAAGGTGGCCATCCTGCATGGAACCATAGGTAAGACCGTATTAGCCTTTCTTTGATGGCTTGAAATGTTGTACTTTTGGAAGTAGGAAATACAGACATTACAGTTCGATCGATCGTTCCTTGCAAAGTCTCAGGTCTTCATCATGAAGCATAGATATAAGACACCAATAGTAACGAAGTAAATAGGGTTGACAAAAAGCATTATTAGTTCCGTACCTATGTTTTCACCGGATGACTATTAGTGTGACACCAGGAAGTAACATTGTATGTTGACAAATACAGTGATCCGAAGTGTAGTTAAGTGTACATGACATATCCATAATGATCATGGAATGAATGCGGGTGTATCTTTGCGATTTAATGTTGAAATGACGGGTTTACTATTTAAGAACATGCACCGCCAAAAGGCTAAATCCAACAAATTTGTATGATATTAGATGTATATCACAATTTGTAGTTACTTAGTAGCTACTGTATGTTGTACTTACTTAGTAGTTATGTTTATTGGACATGGATCCGAGACACAAGGAAGTCATTAGGAAGCATCGTTTGTATCTCTCTGAACAAATTTTAATTGACGATACAATTGTCCAGTATCTTTACCAGGAAGATATTTTAACCGAAAGTCAGGTGGAAGAAATTCAGTCTCAGGTAACGAACAAAAAGAAGACATTGAAGTTGCTGGATATCCTCCCCACCCGGGGTCCGCTGGCCTTTGAGGCGTTTCTGAAGTCCTTGGAGGAGGAGTTCTGGTGGGTGAAGGAAAAGCTAGAGCAGAAAGTGAAGGATTCGAAAGATCGGGCAGTGAACGAGCAAGCCTTAGCAGGTAGGACTGCCAGGTCCTTGTTCACCCAGTGAAATTACAAGATTAGTTACAATCCATATAAAATAAATTATTCTAGAGAATATATTGTCACGGAAACTGAATTGTTCAAAATATTCTGATTATATTTTTATACTGTATTTTTTAAACTCATTGTGTATCCGTTAAAGTACATGTGTGAAAAATTGAGCTGCTTGCGTTTACATTTGTATTATTTTCAGTAGATATTATATTGAATGTGAGGTTCTGCTCAAAGAAGCTGAAAGTCATGCTTCAGTGTACCCCATAATTAATTTTAAATCGGCGATTCTCAACCCATGGGTCGCGACCCAAATCTGTGTCACGGCAAGCTCAGAAAGGGTCGCGAGGCAAATTTGTAAATGTAAGTATTTTTAAAACCAGCAAGCTCCTCCGCTGATCCACGATCAGATTTACCAGCCCCAGTTCTAGAATTAACCAATAGAAACGGGACTTGGATCTGCCAATGCTTAGCGCAAAACTAGTGAACACACGACCAATCTATGAACCCAAACCACAGATGCTTAACTTAAAATTCACTGGGGCACCCAACCAGATTCGTGCGATAGGTATTGATTGGTATAAATTGCGGAATGCACTGTGTGCTTGATCATAGCGTTAATTTAAACATATAGGCCTACTTAATATAGGGTTGAGATGAAGTTAGCATAGTAAAAAAAATGTGGTTGTAGTGCAAAAAGATTTGATAACCAGTGATTTCGATAACGTAAGAGATAACAATCGCTAGCAGAATTAGACGTCCATGATACTGTTGGAGATATATAAAGTTAAGGCTGCTTCCTTTGGTATTAAACAAATCTCTTGTTTTGTCTGTACAGCACACAGCTGACTGATCTTATGAAAACGGCGCATATATACAGTAAATGGCTGTGTGGTTTTACAGCGTCGTACTGAACCTTGCACGTGGTTCGTGCTAAAAAAACGCAGTTTTAAAACGTGTTTTAAACGAAAAAGAATATGTTAATAATCTCTCGGATAAAATAGAAGCCTTTCAGGGCACATTTTAACCCCAATCCCCCATGTGTGTGGTTTCTCCGACGGCTTTTATTTCCTCCTCTATTGAGGGCAAGCGCTCGCACTGCATCCTCCTTTCTAGGAAAAATGTAATTAAATCCATTTGTTGGCCGGTCTCCCTCTCTGCCTGCCCCGGCCGTTCCCGCTCCTTTTCTGTGTTTCGAGGCGGACAGCAGGAATAAAAAGAGGAGAAAATAATTCCGCGTGTGTGGGGTCGCTTTTCTAGGAAACCAGAGAGGATGGATGGGGAGAACAGGCAGCTTTTTTATGCGAACAGTAATTTAACGACAGAAAAAAGCAACATTGTGCTTGTTCTACTAATCATATTCATAGTACAATGAAGATTTTTTTCAAGTTTCATGTCTTACCAAAAAAAAAACCCAATTTATTTTCATATGCTTAAAACTAAATCATTATCGAGGCAGCTAATGTTTTCTGAGAAACCACGGGTATTAGATTAGTCTAGACTATGTTTGTCTGTGTGCATGGGTAATGTAAGGTCAGTTCAATGTAGAAATTGCTTAGAACTCACTTTAGCACAGGGAAGCATCCATCCATTTTCTGAAAGCAATTATCCTGTTCATGGTTGTGGGAGGTTTGGAACCTGTTCCAGAGGCTATGGGGGCAGAGCATAGAACAACCCAGGATGGGGTGCCAACCCATCGCAGGGCACACTCACACACCTGTCCCGTAAAAATGCACACCTATGGCTAATTTGGTAACTCCAATTAACCTCAGCATGTATCCGGACCGTGTCTGAAAATCAGAGTACCTGGGGGGGGGGGAAACCTTGTGATGATACGGGGAGAACAAGTCCACACTGGAGCTGTGGCGGATACTCGAACCCAGGTCCCAGAGGTAGGAGGTGACAGCGCCACCATGCTGCTTCAAAGGAAAACAGAAATGTATTACCTGCTCTCCTGTGAGGAGGCCATCTTTGAACTCGCAGCACGTGGGACAAGGTCCTCATCTGCTGCTTTCAGGTGTAGACAAGCTTTGAGACGCTCATGAGCGTCACCAGTCTGGCCGTATGGTAACAAAGGTACGCGAGCAGAGGGTTAGCAGGCCCAGAAGCTGCTGAGATGAAGGACTGGTGTCAGCACAGTCCGAAAGGAGCTGCAGCAGAGAGGCGGGGATCGCGAGATGGCGAAACACGAGTCTTTGCATCATACCAGCCGTCACGGCTTTCTGACCCGTCTGGATCGGGTCTGACCCAGTCTGGGGAGGGTGAAAAGGTCAACGGAGTGAAGCAAGGTGAACACGGTGAAGGGGGCCTTGCGGAGAAGGCATGACATTGACCTCGACTGCTGAGCCATGAAGATTGTTTTTAAAAAGTCAGTTTTTTTACACCAACGCATTACACAATTTTTTTATTTTATCAGGAAAGAAGGTTATTTAAGGCCTGTGTTGTTTTCCAGCATCTCGTTTCATCAAGATATAACAATGAAGTAAATATACATTTAAATTCATTTGTCTTTCATTATTAATGGGGGGGGGGGGACTGAAAAGTTTAAAATTTTAAAATCAATCAGTGGCTACAAACAGACAAAACAAAGAATTTTTCTATTACTTCATCGTACTTCATCCCATTATTATAATTAAAATCACCAGATGGGCGGGCTTCTTGCCTGGGAGCCGGCAGAAGCCATCTTGGCTCGCACGCCCGGGAAAGAGGATGATTTGCAAGGCGGAGAAAAGGCCGAGAGCCACGGCGGCAGGGTTACAGAAATCGGTTTCGCCTCGGAGTTCCCCGCTCTCCGAACCTGCCATTAAACGATTCTCCGAGCCAGTGGCCAATCGGGAGAGGTTTCCAAAGACTTTGCTACCAGCTGCATTCCGTTGGCACCGTGGTTGGAAAGATGTGTTTTGGTCTCACCCGCCAGCAGTTTTGATGAAGACCTCTGGTCACCCGTCATAAAATACGGCGGTGGATCTTCAATACCGTGATGTCTTGCTTCCTGGCCTGCTGGTGTCGTCGTTAAGATCAAAAGCATCTTGAGCTCCTTTAAATGCTAGGATATTTCAGCCAAAAAGATTTAGAACCTCTGCCAGGGGGCTAAGAATTGACCGTAAGGCAGCCATCCAGAAGTAAATGAGTCCCAGCACATGCGAAATCACCCCCAAAAAGGTGATTAACCACAGGATGAACCATTTGCGATGACCATATGTCTACAAATGTGAATCTTGTTGGAAATCTGTGGTTTAAACTGTGCGGGCTAGTCTGATACACAGAATCTGTCTAGTTCCGTTTAAGATTCTGTGAAAGATCCCATCTAAAATGCCCCCAAACATCACTGTGTCGCCTTTGAAATTGGAGGCACATGAAGTACTGAACCCTGGACCTGCCAGTAATTCTTTCGGAAGTGTGTAATTTTGATCAATTCCAACATATGGAGCTCATTATCCTTTATTAATGATTTAATGGAAAATTTAAATATAGCCTCGTGTCGGGACTGCGGCCTTGTTTTTGTTTGCTCGTCTTCATCGAGGGTCGCAGTCCCTTTAGAGGTGCGCGTGTGTGTGTGTGTGTGTGTGTGTGTGTGCGTGCGTGTGTTGTATATACATACTAGCCACTTGTCAGAAGAGAGCAGGCTCCGTTCACGTTTGCTAACATGAGGGACGCAGCAAGCCTTGGCACGGGCTGCTCCGTTGGTCTTTGAAGTGAGGGAGAGTGCGGCAGCGTGCCGTTTGAAGTCGGGCTTCCCCTTCTGGATGAATGAGCTGATGTAATGATAATTGGCTGTAAAAGTGAGGAGTGTTTGTTTTCGCTGGCGTGCCGCGCCGGCCGGCTCCTCTCCCGCTCGGCCTGCTTTCCAGGAACCTTGGCAGAGGAAGAGGCCGCCCGCCAGGGCTGTAAAACACGCCGCGGGCCCCTGCTCTCGGCCCTCGCCTCGCCCCAGCTCCCCCCTCACTTTCACGATCGGTGGCCCTTTCATTTCCCTCTCAGGTGTCTCTTCTCTCAGGGAACATCAGCTAGCAGAGGACAGGCCAAGCAGAAATGGGGCCTTCGCTACAGCACCAGCAGCTATGAGGGAGTGGTTTTCTAAGTGCGGCTTTCCAAGTACTAAAGATCTTTTTGCATGAGTAACTGAATGATCACTTTAGCTTCGGAACACCAAAATAGAAAGCAGACTTCTGAAATAAAGCTTTGAGTAGCTCTAGCTTTTGTTAGTAAGTTAGCAGTAGTAACTTTTAGTAAGTTAGTCGAACCACATCAGGCTTTCTTTTGTATTTTTTGTCTGTGTAAAGCTGGGTGTATTTTACCATTACCATTTACCAAATGTTAGTTTTTGCTGTGGACTCTTACACATTCATTATTACCACCAGAAGAGATGTTGGCTACATGGTGCATTTTGCAGTACTTTTTTCATCAAAACACACCTAACATTGGAAAAACAATATCTAGGTTTTAAGAGACTTTGGTGATTGTGTAAAGCGATGCATGCTGGGAATTCATGTGCTTTATTTTTTTTTAAATTGAAAGAGGATATAACATGTTGTGATTTTGTTTGAGGTTTATTGTGAGTTCTGCTTTTGGGGGGAGGTGACAGTTCAGTGAGTGCGGGTTGTAGCCTCTGTTTCCCACATCGCCGCCGCTGCATTTCAGGGTAAACTTGGGCAAGAGCCACTGCCCAGCACAGCGTGAGACGTGGTACCGTGGTCGATGACGAGCCGCACAGCCGCCGGCTCTGTGACGCACAGAGGTACTGTGAGCACATGGGGACTTAGCGCACAGATATCCTCACAGGCTTCGGTTTCCCTTCCAGTTCACGGCATTAACGCCCGTAACCATGTTATGATCCGCATTAAAACCGCACGACGCTCTCTGGTGATCTGCTGAGGGTACCCATTCGAGAACCCGAGAGATGTGCAGAGTGGATTTAAGACTGGAACGAAACATGAGATGAAATATCACATAAATCAGCTTTATTGAGTCTGAAAGTGAGCGACTCTGATTCCTATTCTTTGGGCTGAATGGAAAAGTTAATGAACCCTCACCGCGCGTCGCTGCGCAGAACTTGACTTCCGATGGCAGGCCAGATAAGAAATAAGGCAGAAAAGTCGGTTTTACTCTTTATTTCCTTATGCTTTCATGTCTTATTTTACCAAATTGTTACCAAGCACATCTGCTTTGTGTTTTGGTTAATAAGGCGTCGAATATCAACTAAGGAATAGCGGCGAATTTCCCTTTTTGACTTTTTTGGCGTTTCTGGACCAGGTTTCCATGAAAACTTTCACCAAAGCTGATTACATCTCCAAATGGGTCATTAGCTTTATTTACGGTCAGACCGTCCTGCTCCTGCCTCCGCAGCGTTAGTGCGGACCGTAATCTGTCCGCGTCCGAGGTCAGTCGGTCTCCATGGCTATGAAGGAGGATGCTCTCATTTTTTTCTGGAAACGCCTCCCATCTACTGAAGACGATCGGGATGCAGGCTGGACGCTCAGACCCAGCACCCTAGGCTGCAGTGTACATGGTCCCCAACGACTCTCTTTACCGCACTTTATCCCGCCGGATCGCAGGTACGGCGCGCGACGGAACGTTCCCAGGAAGGCGGTGCAGGGTGTCGCCGGCGATTTGCACTCCTCTCAGCCGCACTTGGCACCAACGGCTGATGCCTTAACCCCGTAACTCAACCCACCGCGTCCCACTGCCTGGGGGGGGGGGGGGGGCAACCCAGTCCACCTCCTCTTCAGTATCACTTGAATTTTCGCCTCAGTATAACCCCTACTGAACATGGACCATGAACCATTCGGAACATGAACCATTCAGGAAGAAACATAAAGTACCTTCTATTTGTGGTTTTTATGCTATCCTCTATGTGCTCGTAACTTGATAAGTAGACGTCTTGTTTTTTTTTTTTTTTTTTTAATTAATATCGGGGGTTTTTTTTCTTCCTTTCCCAGAACGATGTGCTATTCCTGAGCCAACACTGCAGAAGGTTCCGACGGACCAGGATCTGAACCGGCTGGTGGGTCGGCTCGGGCCGGAGTGGGAATCGGTGGTGCTGGACCTGGGCCTGCCGCTGTGGGAGGTGCAGCGGTGCCGGGCGAGTCACCCACTCAGCCCGCACGGCCAGGCGTTGGCGGGCCTGGTGCGCTGGAGGCAGCGTTCAGGTCGCAAGGCCACGGTACAGCGGCTCCTTCAGGCTCTGCAGGCGGCCGACGTCCACCCCTCCGCCCTGGAGCATGTATTCCAGTGACAGGCCAGTTCTTTTCACCGACGCGCAGTGGCGACGTTTCGTTGCCCTCGTTGTAATTCCACCACTGTCGCTCAAGGTTCGACATTTTACCAAACAGATGTTTTTAAAACGTGCCAATGGACATTGGTTGTACGGGAGCTCGTGCTTGTGTCGGAGATCTTTAAACCGGCCGCAACGCTACAGGAGACCAACCAGTGACTGAATAGAACTGTTTCGTTTACCAGGACACTGGTATGCTTTTGGCTGGGACCAACGTCAGGCTTACTTGTGACTTTGTAGGACTCACCACTCGGTCGACATTCCGGTTTGCAGCGCTGAGGATTACCTGTGAATCGCACAGCGAAGGGGTAACAGGCCAATTGGGGGGGGGTAGAAGGGGCACCATCACTAGTGTGAGTCTAACAGACATTCTCCCAGTCCTGCACCTAAAACACCAGTACATCCAAATTGCCTGTAAACATGACAATGCCGGGTTCATTTCCGTAATGCATACATCCATCCGAGCCCCATTAAAGATATCCTGGGCTAATATCTCATGGCACGGTAATATTCTCCCTTCTGTTGTTGACCTATAACTCGACCATATGCGGTCCTTCGATACGGAGCAGATTAAGTGATTTCCAAGAAGTAATAGTGAATAAACACGTCCCAGTAAAATTCCGCATTGGTCTGAGCGTCTTTGTTCTCCAAACAAGGTCACAGCAGAGAGGGTATCATTGGACATGCCTGTCACATGATCACGTTCTGTGCCGGGCGTCCTTTTGATTTCTCATGACCTTCTTTTTAACTGAGTGGCGCCTCCCCGGTGTGCTTCCGCTGTCTACATCACTTTGAGCAGCATCTTTCAACTCGTGGCAGACTCGAGAGCGCCCCCTGTTGGCGGGGATTGCTGATTCTGCGCACGTGACTACACCTAACCTGCCATTCCATAAAAATGAGAAATCGAAACAGCAAGCCTTGCAAAATCTGCGTCGGTTGTATAAGTGAGTTGGTGTGTGACCTCCATTAATAATCGCACAGAAGACAATGCTTAAGATTAACTCATTTTAATTCCAGTGTCTGAAATCTGCTCTTAGCCTGCATACAGCAGTCAGTTCCAGTAGGCCTAATCCTTCCTGTTCTCGTTTCTGTAGAAACTGATCTCGTGACTTTTGACAGAGACTGAGGAACTGTTGGTGGTCCACAGAGCTGGGGGCCCGTCGTCCCCCGACCTTTTAGTGAAATTGCTCGTGCTTTACTCAAGGTGAAATCACACGATATGAATTTGTTTGTATACGTGCGCAGTGTCTGGGGCCTCAGGAATTTCGCCGCGGGGCTAATCTACTCTGGATTGGCCCGAAAAGAGGAAGGTGAAGAGCGGAGCGCCGGCGTGCCAAGACAGTGTGTGAAACGCTAACAGCGGCTAATTTTTTGTTTTATGGCCTTCTATGGAATCGGAAGGCTTCCTGAGCGCTCGCAATTTCTCTGTTCCTGTGAATGCGACAGGAAGGCTGTGTTCTTTCAGTGGAGTTGTTGAAGAAGCTGTTTTTAAAACCCACTCACAGGGAAAAGGCCAGCTGTGTTAGGGGGGGGGGGGGGATTACATAACGGCGCACACAAATATTTGATTGTCAAGACTCACAGTCTCCTGTTCTGTTAACGGCCTGTTTACACCGGTTACCTTGTTATACAGCATGGGTCACTTCCTAATAGGTAACTCATTGTAGGATGGAGTTGTGTTTGGTGCGTCAGTGGAACGTGGGCCGTACGCTGCACCATGCAGCCCTAATCGTGAGGAAAAGGGCTCAGCGTGCTGTCCCCGTTTATGAGGGGGAGGAGCGAGTGTGGGGGGCCCACGCGGGTGTGCATGCGCTACTGGGACGAGCTTTCCAGGAATCCGCAGATAAGCAGTACAAACAGCCAACCTGGTCAAACAGAAAAACGGCGTGTGGATCACCATGGCCGCAGAAGCTGGGACACTCCCTCTGTCCTATAGCGTCACGAGGGCCACGTCCAGTCGGTGTTATTCTAAGGGACTTGTGACTGGCATGGTTCAGTGTTTCCTGTTTATGCATTTTTTTTGTGCTTTTTGGTGTCTGTTTCGGGTCATTGTCCTGCTGAAGGGCCCATTGCCTTTGATTCTTACCTAGTTTTCTGATGCTGGGTCGCTCATTTTGATCTGAAATATCCTGGCAATCTCTTTCAAGGTCTCCTTAACATTCAATAGTTTCAGTACCAAAGGCAGCCCCCCCCCCTAGCATTACAGAACCCGCCCCGCATTTAACTCTAGGTGGGGTGTTCTTTTCCATAGAAGCTGATTTTAGTCCACTGTAAGCAAATCACTGATCTGCATTGCAAAAGACCTCTCTTCTGCTTTTATCAGTATTCAGAACATTTTCCTAGAAGGATTTTGGGTTTATCTAAATGGGTTTGGGCAAAGATCAGTCATTTCTTTCTGTTTGCCTTCCTCCTTGGCCTCACTTGAATGTGTGTTGCATGGTACCAGTTGTAATCATAGCTCCGGGTTAGCTCTAAGCTCATTGGAAGTTGTGCCTGATGTTTTCCTTCCAGCCTTTTGCACCCTTCTCTGAAGACGGTCCGTCTTCTCACAAGGTTCCTGGCTCTTGCGTGAGCAGCGAACGCCTTCATGCCCCGAGGAGGCCGGGATGCTGAGGGCTTCGGTAAGGCAGCCTTGTGCCCTTTGAATTCCGTGATATTTGGTTTCTCAGGCTCAGGCGCCATGCTTGTTTTCACCAAAGTCACTGAGGAACGGCGGATCAAGGCGATCTGTTTTCTCAACATCAAAGCATATCAAAGGTTATTTTGTGGCGGTTAAAGGTGAGTCTATTTGCTTTGGAAATGACGGTACGGCCACCTAACTTTTAAAAGCGTGCCAACAACTGTGATATCGTAGCTCTTCAGTTTTTGTACCATTTCCGTGCATTTAGTCTCAGAATGAGGCTGGTGAGTAGAGCACGAGGGTGTCACCAAATCCCACGGCTGTTGCTGGCTCTGTGGGAGGAGCCTGTCGAATTTCACCCACCGCGCTCCATCTGGATTAAACAACTCTTACCCTTGGCTAATATTTACACCCTTTATAAAAAAAGCAATCTGGATGCTTTCAGTGTTTGACAGAGAGAGTGGCGACGTAAGCAAGACCGTATCGGCTTCCAGCATTTCTGTGTCGATGCATCATTCATTGATTTAATGTTAATTTTTATTGTGATTCTTATTTATTTATATCTTTATTGGTAATTCATTCAACTAATCTGGCAGTTAACTTTTGTTCCAGTGCTCCCTTCTGGTCTCTTCCTCTGGTTACATGGGAGGAATGATCGGGAGCTGTCTGGGTGTCGTGGAATCAGCTGGTGGGAGCAGCACGGTCAGGGAAGCCTCTCGGGAATCGACCGGAATGGGTGCAGATCCTCAGCGTGCCACAGCCTTACTGTAGCCCCGCGTGACCCTGTACGCCCTCGGCACCTGGGACACGCTTTACAACCGCCGCCTTTCAGTGACCCTCCGCTCTGGAGTTTGACTCGACGCGCTTGTCCCGTTTCCCAACAGCACACTTCGTAAACTACACACACACCCATCCATCGTGTGAGTTCAACTGAGGTAAGACCGTGATTGGCTGATATTGACAGGCTTGGGTTAAGGGCATCAGGACGACGATCCCTCACCTTGCAGCATTTTTTTAACCGCGACTTTTCGACTTAGCGTGGATGTTTTCCCGCCTCTTTTTCATGCTTTTGACTCCGTGATGCTTTCCTCTGTAGCCTAGCTTGGTGATGGATTCTCCGATGCGTTGTTTGAGTACACAGACCTGTCAGCCAATAATCAGGTATACTAATGCTCACATACATCAGGTAGAGCTGATTGGCCAGGAAGTATGTGAGTTCAGAGCAGGCATCCAGCCTTCATGTCTCAAAGAGCTGTTCTGATTGGACGTAGCCGTGATCTTAGGCTTCTACAGTGTTGACAGTTTAGTTAGTTAACGGCTTGGCGGTGTCTTTGAACAGTACCGTTTAAGACAGAATTCGCTTACTGCTCCATTGGAAGTTTTAAGTAGCATGTTGTTAGCATTTTCTCACCAAGTATGTCTCTCTGTGGTCAGTTTATATGTATAAGTATTTATATGGACAGTTTGTATTACATCCATTCCCAGAAATTGTTGGGTCTGTTGGGAACGAAGGCGTTTCTAAACATCTTACAGATCCTCTGAAAACGGACGAATTCCCCAGTAACTCCAAAGCAGCCCCCGCTGACCGGGCAGCAGTGCCCCCCCCCCCAGGCCTGGGTGGCCGCCTCCACCATAACTATGTAGATCTCACGCCTCGAGTAAAATTACACAATCCCGAGAGGATCAGAATTGTTGGCAGGGCCATTCCGACAACCGTGATGCTCGTCAAGCTAGAATATGAGGCAAAATGTGGTTTAAGTGCGGTTTGCAGCCCAACGGCGGAGCGAGATTAATATCGGGGGAGGGGCCCGGAGGGGTCACAGAGAAGCAGCAGTAAAGTCGGGGAACAAGATGGCAGAGTCGCTGGCTCCTTTCTACAAAGTACATAAAATAAAAACCACCATATGTTCTTATATTACACAATGGTTGTGGTCATGAGCGTTTATGTTTGTGCTGTTCTGGGAACCACTAAAACTTTACTGTTGCTGCATCATATACAAGGCATTTGGGGAATTATGTTCCATGTTTTATGATCGACATCGCTTGGAGCCAATGAAAATTGGGGGTGGGTGGGTGGGGGGGGGTGCTCTGTTGGTGCACAGGGGCTCCCTGCTCCCCGCTAAGACAGTGTATAATGTGTATACCTGCATCTATGCCATCTTGGAACCTTTTTTACTGAGGGGTTCTGAACATCCTGCTGACCTTTACTGGAGGTTTCATCAAAGGGCTCCATAGCCCTGGGTATTGAGAGCCATCATCCAGCAGGGCCCACCAACATTGGTTCTTGAGAGCCATCATCCAGCAGGGCCCTTCAACATTGGTTCTTGAGAGCCATCATCCAGCAGGGCCCATCAACATTGGTTCTTGAGAACCATCATCCAGCAGGGCCCACCAACATTGGTTCTTGAGAGCCATCATCTAGCAGGGCCCATCAACATTGGTTCTTGAGAGCCATCATCCAGCAGGGCCCATCAACATTGGTTCTTGAGAGCCATCATCCAGCAGGGCCCATCAACATTGGTTCTTGAGGGTCTGCTCTGCTCTTTACATACCTCAATCCAGCAAGACAACTTTGTCCTGGAGGCTACCGTTAATTTGGGTCTAGCTGAATGGTAATGAACTTTGGCCTGCTAACATCCTCGACAGGGACAGTTCTAAAAGGGATTTGCCAAAACTGTTGATTGACGAAAAGTACAAACCCACTTTGGATTAGTTAAGGAGCAAGTTCTGGATAACCAGACAAAGCTCCAAGCACAATGCTTTGTAACACTGACTCACTTTCACTTTGTTGTTCCTTTGTTGTTCTTTTGTTGTTCCTTTGTTGTATCTGAATATTGGTGCTGCTGATGCTCTTATTGGGAAGTTGTGTATGTTTTGTGAACGGTTCAAATGGTATGAATAGTATTTCGATTCACGAAATTCCAGCCTAACTGAAGATTAAGTTCTTGGATCTGTTGCTCAACTTCTAGGTATTTTGCCTCAGATATTTTTATCTCAGTGCTGCTATAAAAATGAATGAATGACAGGCTAAGCTATCATTGTGGTGATAATGATATTGAAAATGCAAGGTGATCAGAGCAAATCTAAGAACAAGCATCCGCCCTTGCGGCTCCTCAGGAAGAACTTATTTAGGATACGGCCACAGCTTAACGAGAATGTTTTCTTGCTTAGTGATGCTATGAACAGATTTAAATTTAGGCATTAAACGGGATTTTCACATAGATGTTCCATACCTTAGAACGCAAGTGCAAAGTGACATTTGGGAGCACAGAATCATCAGCATTTGGTGCAGGTCTATGCCAAACGTACTAAGAGGAGATAAGCCGGGAATTCTGGGAAAAACAGCACAGAAACGCACAAATGTTTTTGAGCAACTGAGTCAAACTTCCAGGAGCTCTTAAATATTCCTGTGAAATTCTGCGCCTGCAGTTCTCTCTACTTTTTTCCAGCAGTTAAGTAGTGCAGCAGTTAGGAAATAATGCAACATCTGACAAAACACTTGAAGGTTGGTGCTCCGTCAGAGGAACCCTTTAGTGAAGCGCTTAGCTTGCATTGTACCCCCACAAAAGGTTTTTAGTGGAGGGCATCTTGGACAGAGCGTGCGGATGACGGAATAGGGGTCTTAGCTTGCAAAACGCGGCGATCGCAGGAGCGGATGCATTTTCCCCTGCCGCGCTCGGCGGAGCAGGGATACAGACCTCCAGGCACCGGTCGCACCATCCCGCCGTGCAGGTCTGCCCAGGCCAAACGGTCATCTGAGGAATTTCTTCAGGATTACCTATTGAAGACTTCCCAGAGCCGCGTTCACAGGGAGTGGCTTTCCTGGAACTCTCATTAGGCTGCAGTGGCAGCGGGCCAAAGGGAGAGAATCGCCTGATACACTATCCCAACCCCCTACCCCAGCCGGTATCCCATCCCTTCAGGTCGTCGCAGTTGTCGGCCAGCAGAGGGCGCCCGCCAGTGGCAGCAGCTCAGCTCAGCGCCTCCACTACCGTGCTGAAATCCGGGAGGCTTCTCATAGTGTGCGTCAGGTGCATCATGGTGCCTTTTGTTCAAACCTGAAGAGGTGCAGAAAGCGATTGTGGTGAATGTTTGGGCAAAACAGTACCTATGATCATCCACTTCTAGCTGAGACCCTTTGGGTCAGCATTAAACTTTTCTTTACGTTTCCAAACACTCTTTTCTTTCCTGCCATTACTGCAGTTTACTCCTCTTGCCGTCTGTCTGATGTTATACTCTGAACACGTGACATACAAACCTCCACTTCCGCTCTCTGGTCAAGCCGCTTCTCGCCTGTTAAAGCCGCCATAATGCAGATTTCCATCCCTTAAATGGAACTTTGCTCATGGCTCATCATCCCTCCGCTTTGTCCAACACTCAGGGCTGAGGGGGGAGACCTTGCTGCCTTTTTGTTCCATAAAAAATCTGCATAATGATCTCCTTTGTATCACATTCAAAAGCTGCTTGCAACTCAACCGCCAGTAAAGAGGGCAAGTAAAGATCATCTATTTACTCTGAAATACTGTCCCCACGTGAGCGTAATACGGCATCTGCCCTGTCTACTATCCTCTGCCAAATTCTGAGTCTTTGGAAAGACCTGCTATAACCACCATGACCTTTTATTAGCTTGGCAGCATCAGGCTGGAGTTTCAAGGCATGTCGTACAAAGCACAGGGTCATCACAGCGACGCAAGGGAACAGCCAGGTTAGATGGTAGTCCTTAGGCATTCTTTTCTGCGTCGTACGTTCGTACACGTGACCGCACTTCTCAGTGCTTTTTGTCCCATATAATCCATCACTCTCACCATCAGTAGTAACTGAAGATGACATATTCTATTCTTCCGTGTTCGTCTCATCTTAGATATAATGAATGAGGATGTGGTTTGAAGTAACAGGCTGCCGAGTCTTTGTGGGTATTTTTGCACCGGTGATGATGGCAGCCAGTCTGGAGACCAGCCAGTACCCTGGGATTCTGACTCATAAATATTCAGAGATGTAGAGCCGGGTGCATTGCTGCCCATGAAAGTCCAGCATGTTTCAGCAGTCTGACTTAATTAAAAAGCATTATTTCCCTTTTGTCTTTTTTTTTTTTTGCCCATGAATGATCTCCCGCCATTTAAAATTGTTCCAATAGCTAGTTAGCAAATTACTTCCTAATTATCCAGATAAATTCATTGCTGAAATGGAAATTTTATGAAATTCAATCCGAATTGAATTCAATGAGAGGTATGAAATATATACTGATAATTTCCTTGCATGAATTGCAATGTTGAGAACCGTGTGGCAGAAGGAGAGCGTGTTACAGTTTAAGGATCCATCCGATTCAGATTCACATCTGTCATTCAATTCCTGCTCAACGTTCTAACTGGGCTAAATTTAGCACCGTTGCCTCACACCTCTGGGACCTGGGTTTGAGTCTTTAATTCCATGTGTGTGGAGTTTGTGGGTTTGAAGTTACGAAATTGCCCACAGGTGTGAGTGTGCCCTGTGATGGTTGGTGTGTGAGTGTGCCCTGTGATAGTTGGCGTGTGAGTGTGCCCTGTGATGGTTGGTGTGTGAGTGTGCCCTGTGATGAGTTGGTGTGTGAGTGTACCCTGTGATGGTTGGCGTGTGAGTGTGCCCTGTGATGAGTTGGCGTGTGAGTGTGCCCTGTGATGAGTTGGTGTGTGAGTGTGCCCTGTGATGGTTGGTGTGTGAGTGTGCCCTGTGATGGTTGGTGTGTGAGTGTGCCCTGTGATGGTTGGTGTGTGAGTGTGCCCTGAGATGAGTTGGCACCCATCCTGGGTTGTTTCCTGTCTCCAGGATGGGCTCTGGACCCCTCGCTACCCTGAATAGGACAAGTGGGTAAAGAAAATGGATGGAATTTCTAATAGATCCCAGCCATAAAGTGATTGTCTAATTAAAATTAAAGGTTAAAGAAACTGGAGTCTTAATTGGCCCTGTGTGTGCATATGTTGTGTGCATGCATGTACGTGCCCAGTGACAGATTGGTATATGATGTTCAGGGTTCCCCTGAGCATTGTGGGATAGACCATTACCACAACCTTCCTCTGGGATAGATGCATGATGTCTTGGTAGTCACGTCTGGATATATGCTGCTTCCCCAAATGAGTGTCGTTTGAGTTTCGCGAAACAGCAGACAGGTGCTCTGACATTTATTCTGGACATGTGATATAGTCCACCACCATGACCAGGATAACCGAAGATGGATGGACATGATATATAGTTGACCTTTCCAGCTATGTGGAGCTGATCAAAGACAAGAGGCTGGTTTAGATGGCGTATTTTGTTTGCTGGAAGATGTGTGAGCTACCAGCTGAATTGCACTCAAAATGGTTATTTTTGGAGAAATACGTCGCAAGCTTTACCTCAGAAAATGCAAAAAAAACACCAGCTATATATACCCAACCGCAGAGGTGAAGGGCGGCGTGCCTCTAGTGCTCTTCAGGGCATGAAAAAAAGTGTGATGCAGGGTCACCTCAGCGCTTCCTGGGCCACAACCCTGGGCTGCAACACCTCCTCACAGCTTGTCACAATGAAAACAACTACAGGAAGGGGCGGGGGTGCCTCTATGGACAAGTCAAGGTACAGAAACGCAGATAGACGTGAGTTCAGAGGGATGGAGTGTCTGCAAATAGGAGATTTTAAGTAATGTCTTTTGAAGAAGGTTTGTATTAAACATCCTATATGATTTTCAGCCATAGCCATTAGGACATTCTTTTTCAGGAAAGTTCATTTCCCAGAACAGTTCTTACTTTCCATTCTAATAGACGGCTTACGGAAATTAAAAAGCCCTTTTTTATGATTTAACAGTTTACGAATCATAGTTCCTTAATGATTGACAAAGAGCAATTTAAAAGAAGCGCCAATTTAACAAACTGGGACTGCAATTGTCTTGAGAAATATTCAATGATGTAAATTAAACTTTATATTCAGAATCAGGAATGTATGACATCGAATTCTATCCATGTTAATTCAGTAGGTTCTTCATTCAGGTTCAGTTGTAAAGAAGTATATTACCTGAAACCGGTTCAGGTGTGAGTTCACACCCCCTGCCCTCCATATTGAACTGGTGACACCACATCAATTTTGCTAGTATTCCAAAAAGAAAATTTGGTGTTTAACTGGACCGCCGAGTAAGGCACGGCAAACACCTGTACGTTAGCTGTGAAAAGACACTCATCTCTCCCCAAGTGACTTATACATAAGTACGTGTTGCTGTTCCTTTACTTGGTACGCCTCATTGAAGACTGGGGCCCGTGGTTTTTGATACTGTGGTAGAAGCAGTGAATCTTACTTTGATGGATGGGTAATATCTGCGACGGCAGCTCAGATCAACCTCCAGAACGAGAGCTGACTGATTCTGGCTTCTGGTTCCAGGCTGGAAAGGAGGATATCATGGTGCCTAGGGAATGATCTCATCTGAACAAGGAGAAAGAGTTCCGTTATACAGAAGTGTGTTACTATGACAACGGAGGCTCTGTTGAACCCAACTGTATATAACTCCAGAGAAGGAAATAAAGCATCTCATGTTTTATGGGGAATGATGTTTTACAGGAAGCCAATACCGGAGATTCGTTTCAAAGAAGAATAACCTTTTACTTGGAGTTGGCGGCATCTGCTGGTAATATTGGTGTATTACAACAGATTACGGAGACAAAGGGCTTGGGGCGACAGGTGATACATCAGGGTCTTTGTGCTCTAACATGGTCACTCCAGAATGGATGTGATTTGGGCAGGAAGAAAAAAATAATAATAGCCATTTATTTTAGCATAAAAAAGCCATGCAGAACTGTTGATGACTTATATTTACATTCATGTAACCACTATTTAAAGAATGTTTTAAAGGTGCTTTTTGCTACATAGTGAGGTGCCTTAAATTCAGTGTGATTTCGGTGTAACTATATATACAAATTTTGCTCATACTCACATTCTGTAATGTTGTCTCTCTTGTGAAACCACTAAAGTACTGACACTTATCCATGTACGAGAAGCCATGTAAATTCTTCTACTGTTTGCGGGTTTCCAGCAATGCCTCCTATACTCTCTTTCCGTGCGAATAAAATAATAATAATAATAATAATAATAATACATTTTATTTATATAGCGCTTTTCAAGATACTCAAAGACACTTCACAACACAAAAGGATAAAATAGCACACAATATACAACATAGAATCAAACATTAAAAGCAATTTTAAACAGGTGAGTTTTGAGTTCTTTCTTAAAAGTGGGGAGGTCAGAGCAGTCGCGGAGGGATTTGGGCAATGAGTTCCAGAGGGTGGGGGCAGCGATGGAGAAGGCTCTGTCCCCCCAAATAGAACAGAATACGCAGGAGGAAGAGGCGTCTCGAGAACATGTGTTGTTCTCCATTAAGGAAGTACGAAAATAGATCGATCAAAACTCGTTTGAAGTCTGACAGGTGACGCCCTCCTTCTAAAATGTCGGTGAGCAGAGCAATCTCACTGTTGGGTAAGTCATCCTATGTAATCTGAAGAAGTTGATCTTAAATGCATGCATGCATAGGTGTTGAATCAGGTTTTGCACGCTTATGTGTTTCAGACAGCCAAGACTTTTATTTGGCGTGGTTACTCTTAAATACCCTGTAACTGAAGTCACCTTAAAAGCCTCTTGATTGTTAATACAGTTAATTTTAATATGTGCGTTCTCATATTTCTGCTTCTGTTTTCCGCACCCATTTATCTCATCCTGTTTTCATTTTAGATGCACACTCAAAGGTGTAATATGTTTGTCTTTCTTTCAACCAAAACAATTCACTGCGGCAAATAAGATCTCTTTCTGCATGCAGTCAAGGGCCAAAACAGTCACGACAGAATGCTAGACAAATTTAATGGGGAAAAAGCAAGATGGAGTATAGTCTTGTGTGGGTGATATTTATATTAATATGGAGTTTTGGAGATGTTTGTGAGCTTGTAATGTGGAAATGTCACCAGCAGTAAAAAACAAGGATCTCCAACCATCTGCCAGTAAACCTCCCACCGAAATGTTTGAACAAGTGGAATGATCATCTGTTAAGGCTAGACAATGTGAATATGTGCTATTATGGGTGATACCTGCATAATATAGTTTGTGACTGGCAATGTGTGTTCAGTGAAGGACTTTACATTGTACTAGTTGGTTTTGACATCGCATGCTATACAGAGGACGTATTATCAGTTAACATCATGCTGCAGGATACTTATGTCTATGATCCCTTTCCCTGCTCTAATATTTTTTTTTAACAGAGTGAAGCAGATTTTCAGGTGAGAAAAACACTTAAAAATAGAGCAATTTTCTTACTTTCTCCCCGACCAGGTTTTCTTGCTGTGGCCTTCCCTTCTCAAGGTGAGAATACCGAACTCGCCGTCTGCCCATCAACCGCCCGTCTGTGCAGCCTTGCTGAAAAGGTCACGGCAAGAGTTGTCGTCCAGCGACAGCTTTACTGTGGAGCATCCAAAAAACAATACTTACCCATCGGAACGACAGTGGAGAGTATTTGCTGAGGAGGAGATTTCCACTTCTGTGCGTGTTTTTCAATAAGGGATTTTCAGACAGCAGGAACTTCTACACCAACACCCCAAGCAATTTTTCTAAATTACGAAGCACCTGCATAACAGTCCACTAAGGACATTTTCCATTATATAAAGAATTTAAAATGGCAGTTGCAAAATTATTTAACAGTATTTATTTATTCATTCATTGGTTTGTATGTCTGTGTACAATAGAGCTGGCCCAGTGATACTTTAAAGTGTCAGACATGATTTTTTTCATTCTATTGCTAAGATGTACTGTGACGTAAACAAACCATAACAACATATAAAACGAATGTAATGACTTAAAATATTGCAGATAGATCAGATAAATAGCCAATTTTAAAATAATGTGGGGAAGATTATAGTGATAACCAGGGTTTGAACGAAGTTCACAGAGAAAAATTGAGCAAAAGAGAGAAAAAAAATGCATCTGAAGGGGTTTCCCAAGATTCAGTGAATCTTGATGATGATGATGGTGATGATGATGATGATGATGGTGATGATGGTGATGATGATGATGATGATGATGATGATGATGATGATGGTGATGATGATGATGATGATGATGATGGTGATTATGATGATGATGATGCTATCGCTGATCTGTTGGAGAGTGTGACATATGCCTCATAAGCACCCAGGCTATAGACTTTGTAAGTATTATGAGGATGCAAGATCATAGATCAAGATTATGAAGATGTGATCAGGAGCTTGTTGGTTCAAATCCCATGGCTGTCAGGGTGATTCACGGTTGGGCCCTTGATGGGCCTTAATCCCGATTGCGGCAAGCAGTAGCTCTGTCCCTAATCATCATCGTGTGGCGCTATAGATCAGGGTATCTGTTAATTACGTGAAAATCAATGGGTGGAATGTTAGTTGAGGTACCAACCATGAAGAAATTGTGTTGCCTCCCTTTTCTCCAGACAGCTCCAGACCAGTCATGACAGTCAATCCATCAGGCCAGATATACGAGGGAGACACCGTGATCTTGACTTGTGAGGCCCAGGGACAGCAATCCAAAGACTCAATGGTCAGCTGGTTCCGAAACAGAGAACTGGCAAACTCCACGCTGCAAACTGAAATTATCCCCGCATCTGGGGCATCCCTCACAGTGAGATTTGTAGTGCCCTCAAACACAGAGATATACTGGTGCAGCATTATGGGATGGGACAGTTGGCCCTTTCGTTTTAAAGTGCATGGTAAGGGTGCGGACTCCAGGGAGTGAGATAATGCATTTTACATTTCACTACGGCACTTGGCAAAGCCATTGGACAGCCTTACAGACTAATTTATGATATAATTGTTTTTCCAAATCATAAAAATATACAGTTGCTTGAAATTTTTCCCAAAGTGATATGGAGGGGGGGGGGGGCATGGCTGACCAATATTTTTTTCCAGCTGGGTGGAGGATGGGAGGAGTAAAATTGCAGTGGGTAAAATTTTCATTTCTTTTTTTTTGTGAAGCTGCTTTGAGACAATGTCCATTGTTAAAAGCGCTATATAAATAAAAATGAATTGAATTGAATAAAATTAAAAGCAGTCACTGGACAGTGGCACCAAGATGTCCGTCCACCAGATAAAATTGGCTTTTGTGTTATGCGGAAAAAATGTGACATATAACTAAACTATTTTTTTGAGGACTCCATAATCACGAATAACTCGCTTTGTAAACATCAGGTACAGCCCAAAACAATGTGACATTTTTTTCCATGTATGTCGGACAGCGAGTGACGAATTGGTGGGTCGTTGATTTACATCTCTGCGTCACCAGAGCTGTTTTCGCCGCCCATGTTGAGCGTGGAGCCTTCAGGGATGGTGACGGAAGGGGAGATCGTGACCTTTCGCTGTGAGGTTTGGAAAGCTGGGGTGTCCCTGCAGGCCACGATATTCTTCACAGATGACTCGGGCTTGCCCAAAGCGGTGTCCGCGGGGAACCAGCACACGTTTGAAGCTGCGAGGGCTAACGCCGGGAGCTACCATTGTGCGGTTCAAGCCGTGAAAAAACACGTCAGAAAAATTAGCCCCCTGCTGCAGCTGGCTGTCAGAGGTATGTCCAGGTCTTCATTTCAACAGCTGGAAGGACAGACAGCCATTTTATGGTGGTGCTCTCCTTTTCTTTTCCTAAGCATTCCCTTCTTAATCCTCCTTGTTCCCCCTCAGAGGTGTTTACCAGCGTCACTCTCACTGCATCTCCGGGAGTCGGAGTAAAAGCCGGCCAGCCCTTGAGCCTCGAATGCTCGGCCGTGATTAAAAACCTGAGCTCAGGCCGCCAGGATGCGCACCGAGCCGAGACGTCCTTCACCTTCCTGCGGGACGGGCGGCCGGTGGTGACCCGCGGTCCCTCGCATCTCTACGACATCAGCAGCGTCAACAGGAGCCACGCTGGGAAATACAGATGTGTGGTGGATGCAGGGAGAAGCCGGAGACACAGCCAAGAGATTCTCATTTACTTACAGAATGGTAGGTGGCACTGTGACCCTGTGTTGTAGTGTTTTGTAGTGATAGGGAGCCTATCGGAAGCCTTCAGCGCTTTCATTAGATACAGCTGTTGTCAAAGAACTTGACAGAGAGAACCAGGGGTCCTCAGTCCTCCATCCAATCAGCACAGGCGAACACAGGCATCGGCACTGGGATCGCTGGGTCCCAGGGCAATTCTGTGTACAAGTACAAGTACAATATTCACATCTCTTCCAAGAATTGGGCAGCGCCCTGGTATAGAAAACACTAAAGAGTCTATTCTGGGGGTCTTTCATGTTGTGTTTGCTATTAATTCATAGTGACCTGGAACATCCGCACGGCGACCCGTCGAATCGCTTTTCTGATCCCTCCTCATGTCCCGTTTTTTTTCCTACCGCCTCACAGGACCGGTGGTGTTCGGCTTGGGGGCTTTAGGATTCCTGGCCGCTACCGTTGTGCTGTGTGTGAAATGGTGAGAAATATACCCACTTAGCAAGATGAGCGTGAACCGGATCTGGGCCAAATGTTCAGAAGCTGCCACAGATCCATAAACTGGATCTAGCCGGGAGTCCTTTTGCACACCAGACTGAATGCGCCTTCTGGGTTTGAAATGAGTATGGGCCAGATGCACGTTCAGTGTTACCAAATCGAGCACCGGAGTCAAAAGTAAAATTGAGACGCAATCCTGCTGGGGGCAATGAGTGGCTCAGTGGGCTAAGAGTCTGTGCCAATGATCCCAGGGTTCAAACCCCGACCTCAGCAGAGGGCTCTCTGCATCTATTGACCCTACATTGCAATTTACAAGCTGCAGAGAGTAAGGTATGGCTGATGAAAAGATGTGTTTTAAGGTACTTTTGCAAGTAACGTTTGATAAATGTGGTCCTAACTTTCTATTTTTTCCGGACTGACTGCCGACCAGCTTTGTCTTGGGATCCTCCCCCTATCACATGTGAGTGGTTCGGTGGGCTACGTCTCTGTGCTTGTGAGCTGGAGGTTGCTGGTTCGAGCCCTGGCCCTGGTGGAAGAGTTGCACATCAGTGGGCCCTTGATCAAGGCCTTTAACCCCCAGTTCTGCTGGTGCTGCTAGTTGTGCAATTAAGAGGAGATATTCTAGTGTAGCTGTGCTTGAGTTCTACTCCAGTATCCTGACCTGGGATACTGGAGCATCACACTTCAATTAGCATAAGTACAGTTACACTGACACGGCTCTCTTTACCTGCTCCATAGCAGAGCACAGTGGCAGCCTGGAGCTGGGGATTGAAGGCCTTGCTCAAGGGTCCACAAACATATAACCATTCCACTGGGGCCAGGGCTCAAACCAGCAACCTCCTGGACACAATAGGCCCATGCAGGATGCTGTAGCAGGGCTGGTCAGCAGTCAGTCTGGAAAAAATAAGCGACATTTAACGAAAAACATGCTTTATTTGCACAAGAACCAGCACATTGAAATGCTCCTCCTGCCAAGTCCCGTCTTGCTCACCATAGCTCCATAAAACATTCTGCTTCGGCGCGAACCGGCAACCTTCCGATTACAGGTACAGACACTTAACCCGCCAAGCCGCTCACTACCCTCCATTTTGGATCAGATCTGAACTTAACTTTTGACTCCGGTACATCTACAGACCAGGTCAGCTCGGGTTTACATCTGCTGGGATTTCCGAACACCTTTCGGCCCAGATCTGGTTCAGATTCATCTCACTATGTGCGGTGATCGCAGTTCAGATTCTTAGCGCATCAACTGCCCACCTGGTAAGTGACTGATCATACGAATATGGTCAAGTGAATGCTCGCTGGATCTACTGAGTGTATACAGACCAGCTGTGATCATTTAGAACTCTGGACAGAGTCTGGTGCAGACTCTCCTTCCAGGCAGATCTGACCCAGGACCAGTTGCTAATTGGGAATGTTTACCTGTGATTGAGCGTGTTCGGTAATTTCAGGAAAACCTGACAAATCATCACAAGCGATAGTTTTCCCACGTTCGTAATTCTCTGTGTTTCCTCTCAGGTGTTCCAGCTATCATGAGAGGTGCATGAGGGACAGTCAAACACGGAGGGATACCGGATCATCTTAAACTGCAAGCAAATAATGTTTGTGTCCGTGACTAGAATCATTTGGGGCAAACAAAATATTAGCATATAAAGTAAAGCGATCAGGAGTGTGTCTGTTTCATATAAGCTGTTTCCTATTAAATTAGGCACAGGCTGGTCAAAACTGGAAATCGGTCCAGCTTAGATATTACCATATAAGGACAGAAAGAATTGCAAGCAATTATCTTGTGGA
>JAABNY020000063.1:20992735-21003186 GCA_015164015.2 Brevimyrus niger | reverse complement strand
GGGGGGGGGGGGGGGGGGGGGCGGGGCGGAGGGAGGGGGGGGGGGGGGGGGGGGGGGGACGGGGGGGGGGGGGGGGGGGGGGGGGGTCGGTACTCAACGTGCGGGAGGAAATCCTAACAGCACTTAGACAGGAAACAAGACTTGCTTACTGGCCCAAAAAAAAAAAAACACACCAGTAAAGATGCAGTTTGGCCGTTTAGCAGCAAGAACAGCTTAACCCGCCCAGAACTGGAAATCCCCGAAAAGGGAAACATTCAGCTGCATCTCCGGCACGTCGACGTGCCCTTCAAGGTCATTACTTATTCTCTGTGCTTTTCTCGATCTCCATCTGCTCTATTCTGGCCTCCAGCAACTGAATCTTGTCCTGCAGCTTTTTCTCCTTGAGCTCGCTCATGGTCTTCCTCTGAAACAGACCGAAACGGGCACGTGCTGCAGAGAGACATCCTCAGAACCGACCGCGGCGCAGGCAGGACGCAGCGGCGTGAGCTTGGTGCAAAACAGCCCGAGGTGTCAGATTTCATATGCTTAAATTAGTGGCGGCAGTAGCTAGACTGCGATGGGTACATACAACACAGAACAGGCATAATAACTAGGGCTCCACCAGTGGTGACCAGGAGAAATCCAGGTTAGCAGCCCGGTTCGGAGCTTCGGAGTCGGTACCTTCTTCTGGGCCAGTGCCGCTCTCTGCAGCTTCTCCCGAGCCTGGCTGCCCTTCATCTCCAGTTGGGCTTCACGCTCCTGCAGTTGGTGCTTCTCCTGCAGCCATTCCGCCCGTCGCTCCTCCAGCACCCTGTGGGCCCGGGGGTGGGGATACAGGTCAAGGCCGCGTGGACGCCACCAAACTGAACACTGGAAGATCTGGGATATCAAACTTCAATCTAATTACTGCGGTTTGAGAGACGCTCGTGTTTGAGCATTAGTATAAGAAGGCTGCAGCTTTAAAAATAAACAAAAACAAATAAATAGAACGTTCGTTTGCCACCAGGAAGCTGCAGAGGGGTGGGGCTGCATAACTTCCTGCGCTACTGTGCCAGCAGCTAGTACCCATCCGCGGTGATGAGGGCGCATCAGGCCCTGACCTCTCTGCCTCCAGCTGGGCCCTTTCAGCCTGGCAGCGGGCACTGCGCTGATCCTCCCGTAGCCTCTCCAGCGCCTCCCGCAGCCTCCGGTTGGCCTCCAGCTGCTCGCGCTCCGAATGAGACAGGGAACTCAGCTGTACCGTCAGTTCTTGGTTTAGCTGGAGAGACGGGGAAGGGGGGGGGACAGGGGAGATGCACTAAAAACCACCAGGACGCGAAACGAGGCAGACACAGCAAATTCACCGCTGCCCACAACACCAGATTTAAACAAAGGGCTGGCAGAAGTGAGACGCGAGCTCATGCACGACGTCTGAACTACGTCCTGTGTGAGATACAAGCTTTGCGAACACGAAGCGAGTTCTGCTGGGGTTCTCTGGTTAAACCCAGGGAAATGTGAAGCGAGAAACTGCACTCCTGACCACAACAACTTTCAAAGCCTGTTTTGGTTCCTACACTATACACCACTCACGTGTGTGTGCGTGTGCATGTGTGTGTGTGTATGTGTGTGTGTGTGTGTCAGCGTCCGATCCATGAACCTGCCACTGCCCCCCCCCCACCTTTCGGAGGTCTCCATCCTCTGCTTTCTCCTTCTCCAGCTCCTCCAGCTGACGCGCCTGCTGCTGTATCCTGATCCTGAGAAGAGGAGGAGGAAGAGGGGGACCCGCGTCACATGGGTGCCCAATGACTGCAGTCACAAAGACTTGGACCGGTTGCAGACGGCAGGCCTTCATACTTCAGGGACGATGCCTCCTTGCGGGCCGCCTCCTCGCCCGACTGGGCGGCCCGGAACCGTTCCTCCCACTGCTCCTTCTGGGAAATCTCTGCGGCCTCCTGCAGCGCCCTCTGCTGCTCCAGATCCGTCACGCGATTCTCCAGCTCCAACCTAAGGAACACACAGACACACACACACACACAGACACACACACACAGACACACACACACAGACACACACACACACAGACACACACACACACACACACACCACAAAATAATGACGGCGTGAGCTCATCACAAAAAAAAAAAAAAAAAGCCAAAAAGAGGCAGGCCAGCCTCACTTCTCCTCCTGGACTTCTGCCATCTTATGGAGCTCCTGGTCTCGCGCTGCCTGAACCTTACGGATCATCTCTCTCTCCTTCTCCGCCAGGTGCTCCTTATTCCTCTCCAGAGCCACCTTTAGGTCATCCATGTCAGACTGCAGTCCTGAGAGATCAGGGGCCAAGCAAATGAACACAGAGTGGAACTGGGAGATCACACACAAAGAATTAAATATATTTCTTAAAGCTCCTATAGCAGTGTTTCCCCAACCCAGTCCACGGCTTCCTGCCAGACAGTCCACGTTTTTGCTCCCTCACGGCTTCCTGCCAGACAGTCCACGTTTTTGCTCCCTCACAGCTTCCTGCCACAGTCCACGTTTTTGCTCCCTCACAGCTTCCTGCCAGACAGTCCACATTTTTGCTCCCTCACAGCTTCCTGCCAGACAGTCCACATTTTTGCTCCCTCACAGCTTCCTGCCAGACAGTCCACGTTTTTGCTCCCTCACAGCTTCCTGCCAGACAGTCCACATTTTTGCTCCCTCACAGCATCCTGCCAGACAGTCCACATTACCGGGAGCTAGGAGGGAGCAAAAACATGGACTGTCTGTGCGTCCCCGAGGACCGGGTTGGGAAACACTGTCCTATAGCAAAGTCACATTAATATTGAGAGGATAAAAACGATGTAAATACATCAACAGGAGCACAAATGAATTAGACGCTCACGGATGGCTTTGATGCTGGAGTCTGGAACGTAAATGGGTCAGGGGGCCGTGCGTGTGCTTACCTTCCACCTTGCTTTGCAGGGCGTCTCTCTCCGCCTCCAGTTCACCCCTGGCCCGCACACACTCCAGCCTGACGTTGGCCACCTCCAGCTTGTGGGAGTGTCTCATCTCTTCCAGCTGACAGACGGGCCAAAATGCCACTTAAGCCATGCGTCCCCATTAGTCCCACTAGCCTGGGGGCACCACGCCTGGCTCTTACCCCCCCCCCCCCCAAGTTTCAATAACCATCAATTAAAGTAATACTTACTTCGTAAAATCTTGCTCTAGAGTATCAACCTTATCAATCATCTGATCATGTTATGCGGTTTACATTTCTGCAGCATGATCTGCCTGACAGACTAGCATGGTACAAAAGGCACAGATACCGTCGACGCCACAGAATATCTGAAAGCGGGCTGCTGCTTTGTCCGCGAGCAAGCCGCACGGGAACATGAACGGCGGCCTGCTCTGCAGAACGGAGGTCTGACGCCGAACGCCCGGGACAGGCTGGCTGCGTGGGGCCCGGCGTGGACCGGCGCCCTATTCCGCCCACGTTGCCGTGGCGCCACTGCCACTGCAAGGACAGTCTTTCTACATTTACGACGACTAATCTGTTGCTGAAAAACACTGGCCTCACTAACTGCCTACTGAGATACACGTAGAGTGGTATGCAAAAGTTTGGGCACCCTTCAATAAATAACATATTTTGGTCATTTTATAATTGAAAAAATGTAAACAGTCTCCTTAGAAAATGGAGAAAAATGTTTTCACCAAACATTGATGCAGTTGCTTTTTATGTCATAAATTAAACAAAGATAAAAAATAGAAATTGTGGCACCTTGCAAAAGTTTGGGCACCCTAAGAGTTCCAAAGTCTGATTCTTTTTGCAAGTTTTCAGATCTTAATCAGCTCATTAGGTCTGATGCATGCATTACTAAATGTCAGCTGGTGCCGATTTCAAAACTTTACAAATCCTTTGACTCTTTAAACCTTGTGCACACACTTGTGGACACTCAGCAACCATGGGTTCCTCTAAGCAGCTGTCTGAAAATGAAAGTTATTGATGCCCACAATGCAGGAGAAGGCTACAAGAAGACAGCAAAGCGTTGTCATCTTGCAGTTTCCACAGTGAGAAATGTATTTAAGAGAAGGCAGTTCAGGGGAGCTGTGGAGGTCAAGATGAGATCTGGAAGACCAAGACGATTCTCGGAGAGAACTGCTCATATGCTGGTCAGAAAGACAAATCAAAACCCACATTTGACCGCAAAAAACCTCCAGGAACATTTAGCAGGTTCAGGAGTGGGGGTGCACCGTTCCACAAGACCTTCATGGAAGAGTCAGAAGAAAAGCTTACCTGCTTCCCCATCATAAAATCCAACATCAGAAGTATGAAGAACATCTACAGAAGCCTGATGCATGTTGGAAACAAGTGCTGTGGACTGATGAAGTTGAAATAGAACTATTTGGCCACAATCAGCAAAGGCATGTTTGGAGAAATAAAGGAGCAGCATTTCATGAAAAGAACACCTTGCCGACTATTAAGCATGGGGGTGGGTCTATCATGCTTTGGGGCTGTGTTGCGGCCAGAGGCACAGGGAACATTGCACAGGTGGAGGGAAGAATGGATTCCATTGAATACCTGCAAACTCTGGAAGCAAACATCACACCATCTGTAAAAAAGCTGAAGCTGAAGAGAGGACAATGACCCTAAACGTACCTCAAAATCCACCATGGACTACCTCAAGAGATCCAAGATGAAGGTTTTGGAATGGCCGTTGTAGTTTTTCCCGTTAACACTATCACGTTGCAGTTTGCATAGTGCTTCTCTCCGACACAAATACAAATGCAAATCTATGCTGTATCGGACTTGGGTACTACTATGTCACCTGCATCAGAACAGATTCGCCTCTGTGGTATGTCTATGCTGCATCGGCTAAACATTGAAACTACAGTATCAGTTATGCAAGACTGCTGATATGATGTCAGATTGACCAACAACGGATCTTATTATTTTTTGCTAAGAATTGCCATACATGAAAATCTCTGCGTGACGTTCCGTGGTAGCGCTGGTAAGGCTGCTCAAACCCATTAGCATAGGCGCCAAAATTAAAATCAACACCTTCTGCGTCCGCCGAGCCCCACACCACATCCGCTGTGTCCCACACTTAAGCCCCCCCAAGAAAGGGAGGAAGGGCAGATATAGCCGCCTTCTCTCGATTTGGACACGCGTTGCTATGCAATGCCAGCCACCGAGTAACATTTAAAGACAAAGAAACGTCATCCTCATTGAGTTCTGAGTGGCTGCGCGCTCGCTGACCTTAGACCCACCTGGCTGGTCAGAGTGCTAACGTCCCTTTCCGCTTTGTGCAGGCGTGCGGTGAGCAGTGCGCTCTGTTCCTGGCTCAGCTGCAGCTCGCCATCCAGTCTGTCCTGCTGCATGCGCAGGGACTGCTTCTCAGCCTGGGGGGGGGGGTACATTTTCCAACAGGTTCACGCCTGGAACACGTGGATTTTAGTCGTAATCCTCAGGACCCTTTCACAACTCGTGCATCACGTTTATAGAAACGCCGTTTTATTGTAACCTCCCCCCCCCGCTCCGTACCTCCAGGGCCTTGATCGCAGCCTGGGACTCGGCCAGCTGCCGTAGCTGGACCCTCTGCACGCTCTTGGCCTGCATGCCCGAGTTGTCCCTCTCGGCCCGCAGCTGGGCCACCTCCGCCTCCAGGCCCTTCAACCGCAGGTGCAGCTGGGCCTTTTCGCGCAGCAGTGCCTCAACTCGCTTGCCGTCCCGCTCGGGGTCCGAGTTCCGGAGTCTGGCACTCAGGTCTTCCTTGTCCCTCTCCAACCGGCTCACCTGGGGTCACCGCATGCGGTCGGACGCGGTTGTCATGAAGCCGCCAAGGCAGTAGGTGGAGTCTGATGTTGGGAGGAACCCCAGCAAGACCAACCTCGGCATCCAGGCGGAGTCTCATATCGTCCAGCTCGCGGGCATGTTCCTCCTTCAGGTGATCGAACTCGGACTTCAGGAAGGTGAAGTCATACCGCACCCTGTTATACTCTGACCTATACCTCTCTGCTTCCTATGAAGAGGGGGACATGCATTGTGGTGGGAGTGACCCAACAGGGCTGAGACGCGACAGGCAATGAAGAACCTCAAGATGGAGTAAAACTCCCCAGAACTCCAGTCTAAACTGCAGTGCCCCCTGCTGTACAGTTAGATATGACGTGCGGAGTGCAGTGTAAGGACACACCTCCTCCAGTTGAGTGAAGCGATCTCTGACCGGTGCTTCCAGCTCCTGCTGTATCTGAGATCGCAAAAGCTCCAATTTCTGGGGGCTCAGGACCTGTCGGTACCACAAAACCAGGAACGTGAAATACAGAACTGCCACAAATCCTTTTCGGATCTGTAAAATTTACAGATCCTTCAGGCTACCGAGAATTTTTTTCTAGATGAATTTCCACATTGGTTAAGCATAGGGTTGTACCAAACCGCATCACAATGCAGACTGTGGTACCACTTAAATGACTAAACTGTCGATTTAAATATTTGCTCCTTGCTGGTCAGGCAACAGAATCATCACTACACCTCACATGCTACTGATAGTTAACATTATACTAACCCTGCAGTCAGCAGACATTACCTCCACTATTATGCAAATGACACATCAGAAGGACTTTATCAAAATAAGAATTAAATTTTTAGTTTGTAAATCACAGCTTTTGCCCATTCTATTTTTTTGTGTCATTTTAAAGAACTGGTGTGAAGCAAGGAGAGGTTCGTGAATGTTTTGTCAGATCTTCACTGAAGGGAAATTTAGTTAGAGAGCGTATTCCACATTATTAAGCAAGCCACCGGTCACATGTAGCCTGGGGAAGACCACCTTTCTGGAGCTGAGAAGCATGAATCAGTGAAATGGCTTGCAAAATGCATGACGAGTGACATTTCACAAACCTGGGGAGAGAACACTGAACCGTTAAAAGATTCTTTCGGTGATTTAAAGCACAAAACAGTGTCAAAGGAAAGCTTCAGCCAGACAAATGAATGCTTTACACAGGGCAGCTCGGAGAGGAACATTACCAAGTAGCAAACTGCTTCATAATGAAGCTGCACGCGTTTCTGGACCTTAAAAACCCCTCGATGCAGGATCCCTCCAGAGGTCATTTTTTGTGTTTCGAAATGGACAGGGTGAGGTATGGTTTAAGGAACTACAGCCCATATGTTCCCGAAATAAGATTTTGGTAAAAAATCTTTAGCGGTTTTCACAATTCGTCTCTGCTGAGGCTGCATTTGTAAATTTTTGTTCCGTTTAGAGCTTTCTCCATTTCATATCTCATTCCTATCAAACTGAATCGGAAGCAAATCGTTAGGTTGTGAATCGAAATCGGGGTAACTGTGGCGATACCCAGCTGTGATCCAAGTGCAAGTGTTTGAGATGCCGAAAGAATCGGGCAATATGACAAAATTCGAAGCCTCAAGTCAGGAGGTATGAGGTGGAAATGCTACCCAGTGAGCCACCATGTACTTCATGAAGACACCGAGTATTCCTAACCCAACAGGAAGGCTCCCCCTGGGGCTTAAGTCTAGATGCTCCCAGTCATTTTTCCAGTTATTTACAGCGCCACCTGCTGTTCTGACAATAAAAGAGCATGAAGTCGAAATTGGGGATTGTGGGGGGGGGGGGGCATCAAATAACCCAGAAATGTGGCTCTTTACCTGCAGCTTGAGCTCTTCTAGCTCCCTGGTTTTGTCCAGCAGCTCCCCCCGCAGCTCAGCTAGCAAGACCTGCATCTGCTCCTGGGAGTTCTGCTTCTCGGAGAGCAGACGCTTTAGCTCACTCTGCCCCCGGGTAAACTCATCCTGCAGCCTACAGGGGGCGTTTGCATCACAAAACCACACATTTGAGAATAATAGACAAGCACTCACAATGACAAATCAATCCATATTCATAGACTACAGGGTTTTATACTGTTAGTGCCTGCTGATTTGTGAGCACAAGAACGGCATTGTAAAAGGATCACATGGAAAACAAATTCTCTGAATAGATAAAGGGTAAAGGACAAAGAAGAAACAAAGCATGGTATTTCTCTTAGCGATTGTCTGGCATTCAGTTAAGAGAATAGCCATGGAATAGAAAGCATACTGACATTTCTTGGACTATGAATGTTAAGAAGCGATGCCCAATAAATGCACAGTAGACCTGGTGCTGCACAAGAAGAGATGGAGAACCAACTAAAGGAGGCCTACAGGATGAGCCATGGAAGTGGAGAGCCAGAGGTCCGCCCAGGACGGAGCAGCTGCAGTACCTGGTGTGCTCCACCTTCAGGGTCTGGTAGTTGGTCTTGTGGTGCTCACACCTCATCCTCTCATCGATGAGCATCTTCTGGAGCTCTGTTTCGACCCCTGCCAGGGACGTGAGCCCTGGGAGCGATCCAGGCTTGCCGGCCCCAAGCTCAAGGCTCCGGAACAGGGGTGCAGACGCTGCCAGATCAGCAGGATTCATGGTTGCCCTGAGGGTTTCCCCCAGAAGAGGACTCAACACATCTGATGCAAAACACCAAGCTCCAGAATGAGGAATCTTCAAAACAACTTGAACTTGGGTGATTAAAACAACAAAAGCTCTCGGGGGGGGGGAAACCTCTCAGTAAAAAAGACCTGCCAACAATAATTAGCTAGGGATTTGGTGCAGCAATGCACTACATGTTGAAAAATTAAACACAGCAGGGTTTTAACTTCAAAAGGCAGTAACCACCAATAGCAGAAACCCCAATATGTAAATTACTTCAAACATTAATTTGATTTTAACAGTGATACTGATGTAACAAACGGGAAGAAGGTCATAACGAGCTGACATCCAGTATGGCTGCCTGCCATATCCCCTGTGATTTGCGCCCACTTGACGCTGGTGAGTGGTAGGGAGAGAGGGCTGCCTTTGATTATATACAATCAGTTCTCCTACTGACTATTCTGTCAATTACCAGCACTGAAGTAGCTTCAATAATATTTAACACACCGAAAAACGTGACTAAGGAACTGTATCTGTTCACGTTTTTTTTTTAAGCTTTAATGACGGAAATAAACCAAAAACTATACTGTTAGGGGGGTTAGAGCCAGTCCTCTGTTTCACAGCACTGTTGTCCGGGCAACTGAAATGCGCTATACACAACGAACAACGGCCTTTTATATCCATATTTAGGCATTTTCAAAGAAATGCATCCGGTCCAAATCAGTTAATCATAAAGTTGTAAAGAGCAAATGAAACCGTTAACCACATAACTACGTTGTTAAACGAATTTAACGGCTAAATGTTCCCGGAAAGCTAAATCATGAAAGGGATGGTGCAGACGATACGACCGAAAACGTCTACAAAATATCTACATGATGTCCAAATATAATTTTTTTAAGTGTCGTTTCCCTCAGTAAGTTCTAGATTTAAAAATGGCGCGTTCATTACAGCTTTTACATATTCGTTAATGTTGGAGTAAGGATAACCTAACCTAGCTATTTAAAAACGAAACCGTCCTGACAGTGCTACAGAGATGCAAGACGATATCCGCACGAAGGTAAAAAAAACAACATTAGGCGTTAGATACAAATACACTGACGTTAAATTATTTTATAAACTCACGCCTGACTTACCTGTTACAAATCCCAGCTCTCCACAGTTATCAACAGTTACCGGTCCCCGTCAATAAACTACAAACCCCTAGAGCATTATGGGAAAGAAATAGATACCGGAAGTCGATTAGGTTGGATAGCAAAGTCACGTGGATCAGAAATACCTTATGCGGGCAGTTCCCATTGGCCAATTCACTGGTTCTCGTTAGTTTAAAAACGTACTGGTTGATAACAAATGTCTTGTCCAGTCAGCTTTGTATTAAAAATTGGTTGACAATAACTAAGATTTAAAACTAAAATTAAGGTTTAAAAATGTTAAATATGGCCTGTTTAGGAGCCTCCCTGGAAGACTAATGTTTACACTGAACGTCACCTGACAATGGAGCGAACCAACTGGTTTGACATGCTCCAGGGGGCCAGTGGTCTTCTTGAGTCTGCTGAGCTCCAGGCCCTGGTTGGCAGTGAGCAACGCAATGGCCAGAACTATTAGGAGCAGGCATGGGGTTTTGAATGGTGCTAACCAAAATATATTTTTATAATAGTGTATAATTCCAGAACAGCCCATCTGGGGTGTCCCCCAGCTTTGTGCCCCATGCTGTCTAGGATAAACTTAAAGCCCCCCCCTACAACTCTAACCCAGGATAATCAGTTAAAGGATGGATGGATACATAGATAGATACATACATACAATAACCATCTTCTATTCTCTATTGCAGGATGCACAGTGCAGGATACTAACCAACTGCATTGCAATGCAGAATTGGAGGCGGTGGACGGGGATTCCACAGAGGCCTCCCCGACACTGCCAGGGGCCAGGTCAGCACAGGGTTAGCATACAGGAACAAGCCGACAGCCAGCCAGAGAGGTGATTTGCCAACGTCAACTGCAATGCAATGCAATTTTATTTATATAGCGCATTATCACAACATTACATTGTCTCAATGCGCTTTACATTTCTGCC
>JAABNY020000063.1:20903619-20916435 GCA_015164015.2 Brevimyrus niger | reverse complement strand
AGCCCTTTTTCACACAGCCCTCCCCCCCTCCTTTTTTAATGACACGGCCACCACCCAGACCTACACTCTTTCCCCCCCCCCCCCCCTTCCGAACACACACACACACACACACCCCCGATCAGACACACACACACACACACACCCCCGATCAGACACACACACACACACACACATACATACCCCCGATCAGACAGACACACAGAAAATTCTAAGCAAGTGTTCCAGGGGCATCTCACACTTCTCAGCTGCCCCTCATCCCATCATCTCTGCAGGATCAATGCCCTCAGGAGCAGACACCGAGTGATACGTTTTATCACACAGGCCACCACAGCTGACCTCATCAGACTCTAACTAGTCAATACAAACCTCACCATCGAAATCTAGATGCAGTTTTCAGCTCCTTCACGGCGCTCAAACAAAAAAAAAAACACTTGGTTATGAGACAAAACATCCTGGTGTTACTTTGACTTGCTATTGTTTGGGGTACCTGGAGTTCCCCCTTCAGCACGCTCATCAGAGTAAGATCAGATAACGGGGGGGGCATTAAGAGTCAGAGACCAGAGGACAGTAGCAAAGGAGGGAGTGACCAGGCCTGGAGCCGACCCCCCAACACCCAACACGACGACCTTAACCCCCACCCAAGCCTAACCGGAACCAAAAGTAACCAAACACACCAGACATTTTTACTTTTTTGATAGCAATCACAACTTTTTTTAAAAAAGCTGTTTTCCTGTCTGGTCCACACAATGCAATAAATACAAAAATCTCACTCTCTCTCTCACACACACACACACACACACACAAGCCTCCGATTCACTAAAAACATTTCTCAGGACCCACAGAGACTTGATATGCTACTGAAGGCCATACGAAAACATGACGGGAATCAAACCCACCAGGAGAGCATATTTAGTAAAGCCATGTGCTAGAGTTTCTGTTTCGAACATATGAGGCACTCAATGGATGGAGCCAAGAATGACTGAGAAACAGTATTCCAAGACATTATCTATGGCGGGTTATTGCCAGGTAGCTTAGTCTCCTTTAAATACTTGACGTAAAGCCATCGTTAAACGTTTTTGTGACAGATTAACAATAACAAACATGAGGCTGACATGGTAGCTTTAGAGTTAATGTTACCGATCCAGGGGAAACAGCTTCACTTCAGAGATAGAGAGCAAGCGGGGCAGAGAAAGCGGGCAGAGAAAGCGGGCACATTTCGGCGCCACCAGACACACTGCAGTGCATTATGGGAAGGTAGGCATGGCCTGCAGGGTCAAGATACCGAGAGCCTAGAGCAGCTTTCTCCATTTATCTGGAGGCTGCCCCACATAAGCCAGGTGTCTGCAGAGGGGGAACGAGAGACAGAGACACAGAGAGAGAGAGAGAGAGAGAGAGAGAGAGAGAGACACACACACACACAGACAGAGAGAGAGAGAGAGAGAGATTGAGAGACACAGAGAGAGAGAGAGAGAGAGAGACGCCGGCCAAGCTGCTGGAAAACAGCCTTTTCCATCACGCCTACAGCTGACCGCGCTCTCAGACATCCAGAAGACGGGAGCAGGGAGGAGGAGGCCAAGACGGAACGGGGCGGGAAGAGGAAGCGAGGGGTAGCTGGAGGAAAAACCCCCAGAGCAGGAACGTGGGGAACGTTTTCTTTCCAAGCTAAAATTCATGGGCTGCACGTCACTCGAAAAGCTTCCTGCTTCACGGGGCCAAAAATAACCCACAGGAAAGACACGAGGGTGAATGCCGCTTTCACGCGGAGGGGACCTTCGACGGCAACTCGCAGAGGTGGTCTGACGGGGGGGCGGCAGCGGGGGGTCCGGCCGTTCGGCAGAGAAGAAAAAACCCAACACAGGAGTTGCTGACATGCAGCACAGTGAAAACACACTTTTCTGTAACACACCCGTCACATGCCCTTGAGGTGCGTAATCTCTCCACGCAATCCAGGGATTCCGGCATTTAATTTCGGTTTACTTTTAGAAGCGGCCTGAGGTGTGATGAGGTATGGACAGCCATCGTTTATCGCTACATTGCGAGAGCAAGTTCCCGCACTCCGCCTCGTCGATTCATTGCAGAGACGTGAGAGAGCAGCATAACAGATAAAGCAGACGGAAGATCTACGGAAGATCAGCCCCGAGAGTCTTTCAGCTTAATGCCCAGAAGGAAACAGAAACTCACAGGCTTTAAATAAGAAAAGAAAAAAAAAGACCGACATGTTTTTGGATTCCAGAGCTGCCCGTCACAATACAAGAACATTGTTCTTCACGTCCTCCTCCACAGTCAACACTTTACATTGACAAACAGCAAACCACCACCACTCCCCCCACATAATCCACTCCCCCCTTGTTCCCCCATACTGGTCCTAGAGGGGTAGGGAACCCGGGTGGGCGTGGGAACAGACCCATTCATCAGTAATACCACCACCAAAATCACAAGGCCTACTTCAAAAGGCCTACTTCAAAAAAGCCCAAAGCAGACGGGTTAAGAATATGCAGCGTCCGCAAATCTATTTACCAACAGCCCTCATATATAGACACACACAAGATTCACACTCAAGATGCACAAGACTGACATCATAAGACGTGGGAAACGGAACCGATGAGCCCACTCGTCCCGTTACCTCCTGCAAGCCGCAAACTTCTCTCGAGGCTCGTACGGCTCCTGAATCTCATAAATGCCGTCCTCATCGTCGCCCTCCATGCTGGATGAGTTCTGCCACGTGAAGCAGGCTTGCGAGCCCCTGAGGGCCCCCGCCGCACCCAGAAACGGCAGGTTCATATACTCGGGTATCTCGTCATAGAACGGCAGGTTCTCATACTCCGCCCCCGAGTGGCATTCATCTCGGTGCGCATCAGGCCCGGCGGCGATCTGTGGGCACGACAGCTTGCGTTCCCTGGGCCGGGTCCGGTCCTGGTCCTGGTCCTGAGGGGCCCCGTCGCGGCCCTCGTCCACCGACTGCTCCGTCTCGATGGAGGTGCAGTCAAGAGAATGGCTCCCCTTGGCCAGCAGCTTGGGAAGCATCTTCACGGAGAGCTTCAGCTCCAGGATCTTCCTGAACGAGGTCCTCTTCTGTCCGTCAGATCGGTCCAGATCTGCCGACGAGAAGGACTTGGCCCTCTGCTTCCCCGAGCGGAAGGCGAGCGCTTTGCGCTGCGGCTCCGTGCTTGAAGCCCGAGACGCTTGTCTTATGAAGAACGGGACCATGTGCCGGGGGAACCTCCACATCGGTTTCTCGGTAGGGGGAGCCGGGAGCTCTCTCATCACCCCCTCATCCCCTTTTGGCGTGTCATCAAACTCCTCCTCCTCCTCCTCCTCCTCCTCCACAGGAGCTTCTTCGTAGATCCTATCTTCGTAGTTCGTCCCCTCCGCCTCGTCTGACGGCTCTTTCTTCAGCAGCACGGAAGCCGGCAGGCTGTGCCTCTGTGGCTTTTTCGGTGCGACTTTTGGCGAGCTGCCCTCCTCCGTGGAGGAGGACACCTTGGCCGCCACAGAGGAAGGCAGATTGCAGCTTAACTTCAGCTTCTTGGGGAGGCTCCTCGTTATGGGATACGGAGGAAAGTCGGCGCAGTCCCCAACTTCATCCATGAAACCGCCCCCCCAGTGACGATCACCACCCTCATCCTGGCTGTAGTGCCCACGCAGAAAGTAGCCGGACGCCCTGTCCAGTTCAGGCGTAAGCGAAGCCCTACGTGGAGGAGGCATCGGCCGCTTCAAATCCTCCGACGCGGCAGATTCCGGAGAAGGTGAACAATGTTTGTGATCATCACCCGAGTTCTTGGAGTAGGAGACGCACTGTGTGTGAACCAGAACTTTGGAAGAAAGACACGGACCATCACAGGGGGCCGACTTTTCATTAGTCGCTACTTGAACCATTTTAGTTGGCTCCTTGATCTCCAGGGAGCTTATATCAACACCAGCCTGCCTAAGCAACGCAGATTTTCTCGGCTTTCGCGGCATGGGGATCGGCAGAGGCTTCTGAGGAGCCGCTGGAACCAAGACTCGATAATGCATCTGCTCAGAATCGGCATCCCTCTCCGATGCATTCCCTACACGTCCAGATGAGTCCTCGACTTTATCGATGGAAGGCTCGACGTTGCAATTGATTTCATCGCTCCAAGATTTTTCGGGCAACGTCTGTTTTACATTGGGTTCTACAGTGACGTTCAGGTTCTCGTCCGGTAACCCAGCCTTACCCGGCACTATGGGCTTTCCCTGAGGTTTGTGCTTAAGATGGTAGGTGTTGGGGGATACTGCCTGTACCCAAACATCCTTCAATTTCTGCTCCAAAAAACTGGCACTGAGCACCTGGCTCTTGTTCCCTACTTTTTCTTGGCCACCCTCGGGTTTATTCTGAATCCTGGGCACGGGGGATGACGGCGTGACGTAACCCCCCACCCCGCCATTCTGGCACGTTTCCCACTGCTTTTCCAGTTGGTCTATCGCCGTTCCGGTTGACTTGCAGTTCCCCACACGTTCACATTGTACGCAGCCGTCCCGGCCGCAGGAGCAAGTACGAATGATGTAATCCGAGTCCGACTTCAGCTGAGTCTTCATCCCATTTTTCGAGTTCAGAAGGCCCAGGTTCTCCGAAGTGTCCGTGCTCTCCTGTGCGCAGCTTAGAACTATGCCTTTTAGGGTAAGAGGTCTCGACTCCGGAGAAACTGTGCTTTTGGGAAGGCATGGCTTAGGTGCAACTGCTGGCTTTGCCTTCTTCGTCACTGCTGGAGAAGAGTGTGAGAGGACGATGTCTGGTTTCGGGGCGATGGGAGGCGGTATCGGCTTCTGCTGCTGGATAACCTTGGGTTTGGGGGCCACAGGCGGCTTCTTCACACCTGAGGCGACAGAGACGGCAGAATTTAGAGACTGTGGATTAACCCAGGTGTGAGGACTCTTCAGTCCCGTAATTAGTAATCTAATTAGAGAGTTGCAGCAAAAACACGCATACACAATGGCCCTTTCTGGATAAGATTCCCCACCCCTGGCCTATTCCTATTATTACATATGGTAATTTCAATGCGCAACCTGTTTTTCAGAATGGAACCCAGTGGTGAATTGGGGGCCATCTGTACAATATTAACATTCACACAATGAAGACATTCTTAATACTGTAATATCAGTAAAATCTAGGGAGAAAACAAGACCTGCAGGTTGAAATATCAACCAAAAAAAAAAAAAAAAAAAAAAACACGTGGTCAACTATGGCAATCTAACCACTGAACAGCTGGGTACCACAAAGCATCTGATGCCCAATGCGCTAAAGCAGGAGTGCCCAGTTTCCATTTTCCTGACTGTACACCGCGGAGCAAGGCGTGTGCCTTCGGAGAGATGAGATTACGGGGTCGCCAGAGGTCATTCATGACACAGCCTTCCAAACAACAATATGGGAAGAGTTATTGGACGACAGCTGGTCGAAATTGGAAAAGAAATATCAAGAGGGGAAAAGGATTTGTTTGTTTATTCGTTTCAAACCCAGCGGCAGTGGGGTTCTTTTATGACACGTTTCATTAAACCCTTTTTAGTTCGACTTAAAACTAAAAAGTCTGAAACAACAGTGCAGTCTGTCCAGTCGTCTAAAAATAACCGTTGCTGAAGTCAGACGCTGCCTCAGAACGACGGAGCGCTTTGATGGCAAGCTCCACATTATGCGTGTTACAGCGCAAGCTTTAAAGCGCGTTTGGAAAAACATTTTCTTTTGTACAAAAATTCAGAGGCACATTTTAAGACAAAAAAAGCCCATAAAGAAATATATACACCAAGGAAAACAGCAGGAAATCATCTGCAACGTAGGAGGACGCAAATTAGCAAGTTCGGCGGAGAGACAGCACACCCTCTCTGCACTGATCCTTGAAATAAACGCTTTGCTGGTAACGGGCAAGCAAACGGAGCCGCGCGTGCCCCGCCCCCCTTTAAAGAACCGCAACACTCCCGGCATTCAGAACAAGCCCCAAATAAAACTTTTGTTATTTGAAGGAACCGGAAAGTCTCCCCGACAAAACATTTATCAGCATATATCAGGGCGTTTTATGTTGTGTCCTTAGAAAACTTTCAAAACCAATTAAGCCAGAAGCAAAAGTCTTAAATCACGAGTGTTGTCTGTTCCCTAAACCACAATACTATGAAAAACAATGCAAAGCATTAATTTAATTACCTTGTCATGACTGAATTACTTTGTGAGATTAGGATTTCTGCTGCCTGTTAGCCGTGCGGAGGTTATCGCACGTCTCTCTAATCTGCAGACCAACAGAGCTAGATAGGTTCGGCACCAAAATAAACTCTGCTTTCCCTCTTATCAGGTACAGTCTCATGAGCCTGAATCCTATCTACGAGAATCACGCGGTACTCTGGATGGAATGCCAGTCCACCTCGGAATACACACACAATTTAGAGACAGTAATTCACCCAAATGCAAGCCTACGACACCAGTACCAGAATCAGAACACAGACCACTAAACATCCTCAAAACCACCAGCAGCAAAGCCACAAAGGGGAAAAATAACAATTACCCGGAAGCCAAAGTCAAGAATCTCTATTTAAGGTACTTAGCACCAGGTTACCAAGTTTGGTCCATCGGACCAGGCTTCTGGCGATCGATCGTCCGGACTCGGCAGAAGGTGCGTGGTTTCAGAGCTGCGCCGGTCGCCAGCTTGCAGTCGCCGGTGTTTATTCTGTGATGATTTATTAATCCCACAGCGGAGGGCTGCATTTGGCAAGTCGGATAAAACAGGGTGTGTGGAATCTGTGGACACCTCTGTATTTACTTTACATCTTTCACACCACTCACGATGTTGGCTCCCACTCACGAATTCATTTAGGTTAATTATTACTTTCTTGAATATGCTTTATAATTATCAAATTTACAAGGCGTATGTTGGAAATCCTGACACTCAGTTACAGCTTCTTTTGAATTTACAGCCTTTAGCAGAAAAAATTAAATCGCCTATATTTTCCCCCACGTTCATGTAGTTGCTGATCACAGCCAAACTAGCTTTATAAGAACCTGTACTACAGAAATACCATCTTATTCTTTCTAATTATGATCTACACCGTTTACCGTTTGCAAAATGCTGACTAAACTCCATGACTGTACAGGGATAGCCTACCTTGCATCAGATTAAATAGACTAATTGATGACAGTATGGACTTTGATCACCCTCAAAAACTTACAGCTCAAACACATTAATTTAATGCATGCATGTCAGCTTTAAGGGACCGGAATAAGAACGAAAGGACCGGCGGAGGTGGGGTGCCCTGTACACCGTCCTGGGGCAAAATGTTACGCCTGTTCATCGAGACTCGGCACCCACAGCACACGCTCATCGAGCGGATGTGCTATTAAAACTCTGCATTACTAATTACGAAACGCTTACAAAACATAAAAATAAACACTGCGCAGTCAGCTTACGTGTTTGATTAAACGACGCATATAAAAGCACCTTTACCAGACGTGTTTCTTTCTATTTGAAGTTTTAAAACGCAGATATCAAGTTTTACAAAATACTTCAAATTTCTATCAAGACGGAGGGAATATGAAATTGTATTATAAATGCAAGGAATAGAAACATCGCGACAAAATCCGGAGAAACACTCGTAACACTTAAATCACATTATTTACTTTACCGACACGGAGTTACATATACAAATGGGCGACAATTATGAGTTAATAAAGAAAAAACAACCCGCAGGCACACATTTCTCTCTGAACTCACGCAAGTCACCGCGTTTGAGAGACAATGCCCCACAACAAGATAGATCTTAAAAAAAAAAAAACGCTCAAAACGTATTTGTATCTCAAACCGGGCAGTTTCAACTGCTTAGCATAGGCTACTTACATTTAGATGGAATTGACTATTTCCGTCCATTAAAATCACATGCATGGGAATTACAGATAAAAGTTGTGTGTGACAGCGAGGGAGGCGAGTTGCTTGAAATGTCAAAAAATGGACACATAACAAATAAGACTGTAAATAAAGAAAAGGTAGGCTTGCTTTCCAACTATCGAAGCAATACAAAGCGTTTTAGCTTCCGAGCTAACAATGCCGTGCACCCATTACTTGGGTTGGCTGTTAAACTGCAAGCATCGCCGAGGAAATCGATCGTATTTCCAATGTAACTTTTAGACCCCTTTTCCAATCCAGAAACCGCAACTTTTCAAATTGATTAAAGCAGTTTGTGGAACAAACCTGTGCTCATGATTCCCAGAACTTCTCACTCCATGAATAACTCGCTGGGTGAACTCGATGCCTTGTAAATTCTTGGGTTTTCTTTTCCAGAACGCATTGTCAGTTCAACATCCATAAAATAGCCAATCGTCCAAAACACTCCATACGATTTTCTGAGTAATCATATTGTTTTTTCTGAGAATTAACTAGGTTTAGCGACTTTTTGGTGTTTTCCTTTGCCACTCATCTCAGCCCGCTCAGATTCACAGCACGGGACTCCTTTGACTAGCTATTTGATTGAGTCTTAATTGCAAAAAATGTCCACTAGGGGGACCACACGCTAATCACGTAACCTAAAAGAGCTACGCTTTGCACCATGGGAAACCGAGTTTCACAGCGTCGACGCTTTGCGCAGTCGGAGCTTGCATTAATTTTCGCTGTTCCCCTTCGGCATTCTCGGACTACAATCCCACAATCCCTTTGGGTCGGAATGCCCATGGCGAGGAGCGATGACTGAGGAGTTTGATGAAGAAGTGGTGTTCGAGGTTCGTGCGGCGTTTTGTGTTTGGCGATCGCGATTTACGTAAAGGTGCCGTGCGCTTTTGTGCAGGTCGCGGGGCAGACACCCGCACGAAAACAATCGTGCATTTTGGCCTGGCGGAGAGGGGCGACTCAGGATTGTCATTGCATCGTGGTAGTTTTGCTGGATGTGATAGCCGGTTAGCCGTCGCTGCCCATTCAGTCCCCGTTACTTCATAGCTACCACGCATGGTAATCTGACAGTCAGATTGGTGGCTGGCTGAGCAATTATATGTAAACTTGAGTTTTCTTTGCGCTGATTTCTGAATTGCTGTCATGCAACTGTGCATGTCGCATGATCCGCCTCTGCGGGCGGTTCACTAGCTTGTTATTGAGCGGAGAAAGACAATGATCAGGAGTAATGTTTGACTGAACCGGCCGCTAGGTCGACTGCTCAGCATCTTCACCAGCCCTACACCGTGCACAAACCATGCGCATTGCATTCAGATGAATTCCATTGGGCTGAAAATGGGTCAGTGTTTCTGTGTTTTTTTTACGGAGTAAAATAGAGCATTGAATTCTTGCTGCAGCTACAGGAGCTGTTTTAAGCGGTGCTGTTGCCTCGCAGCCCGGATAAAATCCTACCCTAGCAGCTTAAGTTGGTGTTGTTCACTGCAGGATAATAGCATTCATTTTTGAAAGGCAGAGTTAACTAAGCTGTACCATTTTATAGGACATGTTAGTAGGTATTCTGATCACGTTCATGTGCCTGCCATTCTAGTTGTGTTGTTCGATAAAACAGAAGCAGTGATTTATTTATTTTTTTCAGAAGACACGTTGTTGTGATTTGAAGCATCCTTCCACTTAAATTGATGTTAGTTGCAGGGACTAATATTTACGTTCTTATGCTGCCATTTTGACTAATTCTTTAAAGGATCACAATAAAAAGGATGTTACATCTGTTGTGGGAAATATGGATTTGAGATAAAAAGTAGTTTCTGTTATGAGAACTGATGATTTTTGGGATCCACGTTACATTCGCGGAGCAGTTGATTGTACGTGGATTGCTGTTACGCTAAAAGGCCCGTTCTTGTTCGTATGCGATCCCCCAGTTACACTGCACCATTCATCTGTACAATCTGCGTAATGTTACAACCGAGCTGTCTTGAATCATTTGATGATTTTGACGCTTTTGACAGTCGTGACTCTGTTGACAGTGCCGGGATGCATGAACTCTGCTAAAGCATTTTGATGATCGTATGTTTTGTTATGATCTCAAGTTAAGTTCACGTTTTCTTTTGCGCCCAAACATAAATGTGGGTTTCACAAGCTGCAAAAATAAATCTTAAGACTTTGTAACTGTAGAAACCCACAGGGAATTGCAATCTGGACTGGATTCCTTACAGAGGATACTCTGTATTCCGAAGGCTTGAGTCCATTAGTGAATTGGGAGTGTTTAGCTATTCAGAGCAGTTCACTCTATGTTAAGCATGATTTTTTTTTTTAATGCCTGGGATGGATTGTATATGGTGAGGGTTGTGAGTGTTTGTGTCTGTTCTGAATTAACAGAAATATTTTGTATTGCATGTTGAATTATTTTTGTTTCCCCCTCCAGTTGCCTGTGTGTTGAATGTAAGCTCTGACAGGACAGCACATTTTGGAGATGTGTGTTAAATTAAGGACACTCTATCTCACACACTCACACACTCTCTCTCTCTTTCTCTCTCTGTCCCCACCTTCCTACAGAATTCTCCGTTGTTCCAGTACTTGCAGGATCTAGGCCACACAGACTTCGAGGCATGTCCGTCGCTTTCACAGGAGGAAGAGCGGTGCCCCGAAGGGGAGGAGGGGCACCCCCAGCAGGATGCCCCCCCCTCGCCCAGAGTGAGTGCCCCCACTGCCCCTGACTCACGCCCCCTGCAGTTTCCCCTCCAGTCTTCCTAAATCCTGTCATCGCTTTCCTGTCCAAAAAACTCTGTGAGGCCTGACTTACTCACTCACACCCACCCTCCTCTTCCCCTGTCTCTCACTCTCTCCCTCCTTCTCTCTCTCCCTCCCTCTTCCCGCCCCATCCAGTCTCCTGTCCTCTGTCCCCTTCTCTTCCTCGCCAGGCCGTTGCAGTCATCTCCTGGTGTGACTTATTTGTGACGTTTCGTACGTGGCTTCTGATGTGGGTAGAACTGGGGTAGGGGGAGGCAGATACATTTTCATATAAGAGGCGGGGAGCAGGATGGAGCTGACGGAGGCACCTGCCGCAGGCTGCTGGTTAGTAGCCGTGACCCAGCAGGGCTATCTGAGGCCCGTGCTCCGTGGAAGGTTCTCCCACGGCCCGCATCTTCGTGTTCTTAGTACTGCCTTGCAGAGTCCAAATCCTTAATCAGGAAGTGGTGAAACGGGGGGTGTGTGTGTTTTTTTTTGTATCCACCTGCATGTGTTTGCATAAATTCTTGCTGAAATGGGAGATCTTAAACCCCCACCCACACCCCCCCCCCATACACAGGCCCCAGGGTCAGACTGACAGCTGGTGGAGCTGGCTGCCCTTTACACTGGTGGTAGGGTTGGATGGGATCTGCTCTTTTTCCACAAATCTGCTTCAGGTGGCTGTATGGGGGGGGGGGGGGTGTTGAATCAGGTTATTTAGCCTCTGCCAGTGTCACGTTACCAGCAATATCCATTAGCACACATCTGCTCAGCCAGACACGCTGACACAAGCGATCGAATGCTGTCCATGAAGGTCCACTGTCAGTCGGTTACGGCTGGGGTGGGGAACCTGATCCGTGGAGAGCCAGTGTGGGTGCGGGTTTTTGGGATGGCCTCACAGTCAGCCAATAACAGAGGGTTTGAGAACTACTGCTTTATTATTGGCTGACTGAGAGATCGTCCCAAAAACCGGCACCGGCTCTCTGTGGATCAGGTTCCCTACCCCTAGGTTTAGGAAATAGCAATTTTCAGATCATACTGGATAGAGTTTAAGAAGATATAATGAAATAGGTTGAACGAAATCTGCCACACCCATAAATTTGATCTAAGATCAGTGAGGCATTTACCGTCTGGGCTGTTGCCTTCAGATCTAGTTTATGAAACCGGATCCGTACTCGCATGGTGCCAGAACCCGTCTGTCCTTATGACAAGATGAACGTGAGAGTCGCATGCTGACTGGCTGTTTGGGATGCAGTCTGCTCGGTGTGGCATCGCGTGTGAGATATGTGTGTGAGTCGTATTCACAGCTCAGCAGATAGCTGGGCTTCACATCTAGACGCGCCTCCCTCCACAGCCTTCAGAGCGTTTTGTCTTTGAGCGTCGGCCCATATTGTCTTCGCTGCCAAGAAATTCCCCCCCGACTGGTCTTTCTCAAGACGTCTGTTTCCACACCACTCCCCACCCACCCAGCAGTGTGCTTTCACAGACACACACACACACACCGCAGTCATCACACCCCCATCGCTGTAAGTCATCCCACACGCAGAGTGATCCCTAAAGTATGTAAGAGATTAACTGTGCCAGTAGGCCGGACAGCTTAAACCCCTGATTCTGGACAGGCTTGTGTTCTACTGGTTGGTATGCATTTAGGTTGCACTCGTCTGAGTTACAAGACCTTCTCTTCTACAAGGGCCCTGACTGTGGTATAATGAGTCAGTATGGGTCTTCCAGGCAAATACATCACCCTGCAGACTTTATGGATGAAACGTATTAAATATTAAAGTGCTTTTTCTGCTTTTAGTCAATCTGCATCTCTGCTCCTATGTCAGGCTGGAATTGATCATCAATAACTTTGTGTCCCCACGTCCAGGTCAGTGTAATTGGCTGACAGACCAATCAAATGAACTGCCTAGTCTACAGTGGTATCGGTCAAGCCGCCAGTTGAGTGCGTATATACATGAATACATCATCCTTAAAATCTACGTACCTTCAGCTGTGGAAACTCAAAAAATCAGTCGGTGAGAGTCTGTTTGTGTGTTGAGATTCAGTGACCCGTTACAGTCTGCTAGACAGCAGGCTGCTTGTGTGTGTGTGTGTGTGTGTGTGTGTGTGTGTGTGTGTGCGCGCCTGTTTGAGGTTATGTGTAGACTCAGAGCCTGCCAAGTTAAGGGCTTTGTGAAGGTGTGTGTGTGTGTGGACTGTGGAAAGTCTGGGG
>JAABNY020000063.1:20857381-20874362 GCA_015164015.2 Brevimyrus niger | reverse complement strand
GTGCGTCCGGCCTTCCCACCGCGTCCCGCCCCGCGTTATGCTTGGGTTCTGCGGCCGGGGGCCAAAGGGGTTTTTCCCCCTGGCCCCTTCGGCCCCCCCCGCCCCCCCCCCCCCCTTTCGACACGCCCGGCAGCGAGAAGCTGGAGGACTGCTCCCGGAAGCTGATAAAGGAGAACGGGCTCAACGCCGGCCTGGCCTTCCCCACCGGCTGCTCCCTAAACAACTGCGCGGCCCACTACACCCCCAACGCCGGCGACGCCACCGTGCTGCGCTACGACGACGTCTGCAAGATCGACTTCGGCACGCACATCAACGGTGAGTCCCGGGTCCGGGGGGGGGGTTTCAGGCCGGGCCTTTATGCCCGGTCCAGAACCACCCCGCCGGTTAATTGAACCTGGTAGATGTGATCCGAGGTGTGCGCGACACTGAGAGGTTTTGTCCAGTGGCTTTTTTTTATTTGTCTGTCTAACCGCCGTGCGCCGTGCCCTTAATCTCACAGGGCGGATCATTGACTGTGCCTTTACCGTCACCTTCAACCCGAAGTATGATAAGCTGCTGGAGGCTGTAAAAGATGCCACCAATACTGGAATTAAGGTAGGGTTCGAGTCCCCCTGCGGTGCTCAGATCTCAGTGTTACGTGACCTGATTGGGGTCTTGTACCCAGATAGATCTGCTCAGGGTCCCTTTCACCAACCACCCCATTCTTGTATTGGTGTAATATCTACATTTCCTAATTGGTGTTCTTTGCTGCTGTTCTTCTTTCCCGCTCAATCCGGTAGTGCGCTGGAATCGACGTTCGCCTCTGCGACGTCGGGGAGCAGATACAGGAGGTTATGGAGTCTTACGAAGTGGATATCGACGGCAAGACCTACCAAGGTATCGAGGTCGGGAAACGCAGGGGCGCTCTAGGTTTCTGCTGCCCTTACTTGCCGCTCTTCTCCTTCCCGATTAGGCTCTCGGGAAGCTAAACGCTGAGCCTTCGTGAGCGACAGAACATGCTTTTGTTGCGGCGCTCGCCTGTACCGAGATCTTTTTGTCTTCGGCCGATGTCGCGCTTGCGTCAGGGACACCTCTCCCCCTTTGCGTTTCAGTGAAGCCCATTCGGAATCTCAATGGCCACTCCATCGGACAGTACAGGATACACGCCGGCAAGACTGTCCCCATTGTCAAGGGTGGAGAGGCCACAAGGATGGAGGTGGGTGTTAGGCCGGCAATGCTGTCGCTCTTCGGGGAGACTTCATTCATCCAGAGCATCTGAGAAATCGTGCTTTTTATGGTTGAGGGGATTATGGGTAAAACAAGTGGCGGTCGGCTTGCGTGTTTCAGAGACGGGCATGGATCAGTAGTGTCTCCAACCCTCAGTGGCTCTGCCTCTACCTTGCCTGCATGGTATTTTAATTATGATGTAATCATAGTTAATTTCCCGCTTGATCAATTTTTATATACATCTGTTTTACGTGTTTGGCGCGAACAGGGCTGTGCTTGGCAATTTCGGGGTGACGGAGAGGGTTTGTTTAATAAATCGTCGTAGGCTGCCAGTGGTCATGAGAGTAAGCAGCTGTGATTGGTCAGCCGGAAGCCAAGGCCGCGTCGACCCACCCAGGGCGGCTAGCTGGCTAGTGCTAACATGCTCACTCTGATATCTGCGCCCTCCGACCTGCACGTTACACGTCCCATTGGGTGCAGTTCCATTTTAAATGCGCTGTAGTGATTGCGGGGCAATGCCCAGGATTGGCAGAAGTGGCTGCTGGCTGGCATTCTTGCGTACTATGTCACTTTCAGAATAATGTTCAAGAATGAAACGGCAGTCGCATTACGTTTTGTTGTGGAAATCTTAAAAGGAGAAATTTTTAAATGGGACGTGGAAATGTCCCAGAACAGGATTATATAATCCTCATGCAAACCCTGTATGCTTGTATACCTTCACATGTGCTTTTTAAGTTTTCCAGCGTACACTAGCCCTCCCGTATCGGTGGGTAATTCGCACCGAGACCTTCAGCACAGAGCCAAAAGCATGGATACCGGACCATCCGGAGACCCCATGCGTAAAATGATTGCCATACATGGTAACCGATAAGCTCAAGAGGACGGTACTAACGGCGCGTACAGTAACAGTAAAGTACTGTACTCTCAAATGAAAGGGATTCTGCCGTTCTAATTCTCAAGAAAAGATTGAGCAATGCAATAGTATCTCTCGTATCAAGGGATGACGAAACAATGAATGTCTTCCTTTTGTATGGCCCTCAATAGATGAACAAAACGCATTGTCTCGCATTTTACAAATGGTTATTTTGTAACTGCAGTGAAGTACAGATATGGGGAGCGCTGCTGTACTGTGCCTGTGGAAAGCTAACGCGCCACAGCGCTCGTCGGCTGTGATTGGTCCGTTGAGGGGGGTGGTTGTGCTTGTGTCCGACCCGCCCCTAACTGAGGCTTCTCTCGCAGGAGGGGGAGGTGTATGCCATCGAGACGTTCGGAAGCACGGGCAAGGGCGTTGTGCACGACGACATGGAATGCTCCCATTACATGAAGAATTTTGACGTCGGGCACGTTCCAATCAGGTCGGTGGGTTGGCTTGCCTGTGTCCCGTCATGCGTGTGTGTGGTGTGCGTGTGTGTGTGTGTCTCACTCTCAGAGGGCCGTACAGATCAGTGCACATGCTGAATAGAGAAGGACGGTCAACTCTGGAGTCGAATCTTAATGTCAAACAGATGCCTGATCCCTCTGTTCTTTGAATGCTGTTGCCTTTACTGGCCCTTCGAATTGACTGATTAGGTCATTAATTTAATAGTTGTTGTGTAGATGTGTCGCTGTTGTGTAGTTTATGCTCCAGAACCGCTTGCAGTTGCACCTGGGCATCCACTGTAAGCTCAGCCTCGCTCTGGTCGGTTCCTTGACGGCATGATCGCTTGCGATCTGCTATTTGCCTTGATTTGTACGTCGCTTTGGACAAAAGCATCTGCTATATATGTAGCTGTAAGGTTAATGGACACAGCACACCGGAGTGCCTGGGGTGTTTCCCCTTTAGTTACCCCACTGCCTGCCCCCCCCCCCCCCATCCCCACAGACTCCCAAGGGCTAAGCACCTGCTTAATGTGATCAACGAGAACTTCGGGACCCTGGCTTTCTGCCGGCGCTGGCTGGATCGCCTCGGGGAGAGCAAGTACCTGATGGCTCTGAAGAACCTGTGTGACCTGGGCATCGTGGACCCGTACCCCCCCCTGTGCGACACCAAGGGGTGCTACACGGCGCAGTTTGAGCACACTATCCTGCTCCGGCCCACCTGCAAGGAGGTGGTCAGCCGGGGAGACGACTACTGACCCTCCCTTCACACCGATGAACCGCGACAAACCGGAATGTCATACACGCACTAAAAAAAAAATCTACAAAAAAAAAAAAGCAAAAATGTATTAAAAATAAACGCATTTAACAAGAGCTTGCTTCGTTCTCACTTCTGGCTTTGCCGAGGGTGGCGGTGTCGTCCCCTCACCGGCCCCCGGGTGCCGCGGCCCGCTGAACCCGAGTTCCGGCGACACTGAGCGGCCGCGTCTGCCAGCGGGATCGGGCGTCCTGAAAATCTGTTTGGTCGCTTTTTTACAAGACGCGCTTCAGCGACATTACGAAATCAACCCCCCCCCCCGGGGGGAAAATTGTATAACGGCTGCAAGCTTGGCATCCAGCGAAAGTGGAAGGCTCTCTGGCCAGGAAGTTATTAAAAATCTGCAGCCTGCTCCTCCATTCTGTATTTATATTGGGATTTTTTTTTTTTTTTGAGAAATATTGAAATGTCTGATTCTGACCTCTGTGCCCAATGCAGTTCTTCATTTTCAATTCCCTGAAATGTTTTTTTTGTAGAAAAATAAAGTTATATAAAAGTTAACCCTTACCGTTTCCAAATTGCTTCTTGATGGTCAGTGCCCAGTGTGGCCGTGGACAATCCAGTGGGAGCTGTGGCAGGAATCTACTTATTTCTTTTATAAATTCCATTACTGACCAGGTGGTGGCAGAATTTCCTGTTTGGAAGTCATGCTTAAAGCAGCATGTTAAGCAATAAATGTTTATCAGCTTAAGCCTGACAGAATGAGGAAGTTAGGCTGTTGTGTTGAGTTCTGCCCTCTAAATGATCCAATGATAAATTAGTAAACAGCATAGTTGCTAATAGCATTGTCCTGTACTGTACTCAGAAATGTTTGTTATGGGTTAATGAGTGAAGACTTCAAGGCTGGCCATTCACATTGTTGTATTAGTCAGTTCTGAAAGCACAAGACGTCATTGAGTTTTGTAATGTGTTGAAAGGTGCAGTGACACCCACAAGTCGTGATTTACTGGACTAGAACTTTCCCTTGAGGTGGGGCTAAGGGGGAAGAGAAACACAGGCCAGGAAGAGTATGGACCCCCTCCCTTCTCTGAAATTCAGTCTTACACATCACTGTGCTCATGTACAACTGGAGAAATATCTGTGTTTAAAGTGCCTTCTGGGGCAGTCTGTCTGGTTTGGATGTGGTTTGCTACACAGCCTCCATGAAACCACTCATAAATAATGTGATTTTGTGCACAAAATGCCTTCAAATACAGCACATCAGTTCAGGACATATTAAGGAGACGGGACTCAAAAGTGACATTTAACAGAGAGCAGGAAGACCGGAGCATGAAGGGAAATCATTGCAGGGGCTGAAATCACTCCTGTTGAAGGCAGCTCTGCCAGGAAAAAGAAACAGCGGTGATGTCTAGGGGCGTACAGTGACAGCTGCAGAGCGTAAACAACTCAGAAGGCTTGGGGGTAGCTGTGAGTGTAGAAGGAATGGCTTTCCAGGTTTCCCCAATTTAGCAGGAAATGAAGATACGCAAACATTCTGAATACAAAAAAACGGGAGCCTTGTTTAAAAAAAAAAAAATGAAAAAATATTCTCATTTTATTGAGGTAAATCTCTAAAAATTGAGGTAACGATTTGCATAGTATTACTGCCATAAATTTACATCTGGGGAATAAAAACACTCAATTAAAGATAAAGACAAGCAGCAATGTTGTGCTTTGATTCTTCCCATAAGAAAAATGAAACGCAGTTTGACAAGCGAAGGGCATTTGCTTGCTGGCAAATCATCCTTAAGCGATACATTCTACGTATTCAAACATGGACGCGGCATCTTTCCGCAGCGATGTTCCCGCTCTCCTGCCCATACACCGTCACTGCTGCTGACAACGTGTGTCATCCCCATCTGGTCAACAAAGGCTGGCTTTGATATCGGCTCCCAGACAAGAAGCACATGATTTCCAAAACGATCCGAGTCACAAATATCACATTTGTAATTAACAATCTCTCTGCATCACCTTCTCCAGCAGAATCTTAAGTCTAACTTCAACATTAACAAATTCTTATTTTTTTGGCAATTCAGGCTCCTGTTATTGCTACCTCTACAACAAAAACACTTTAAGAGCACTTAAAAAAAAAAAAAAATTGTCCAGCCCAGAAGTAGCACCTTCAACTTCAGAGCCGGCCAGTAACCCGCGGTGTGGGACGATTGGGAGGCAGGCAGCTTGATTGTTGATGACTAAACCTCTCCTTGCGGCCGCGGTACTAAATACTTGTATAAAATGTAAGCGGACGGCGTCGTCCTGCCAGAACGGCTGTAAACGAGTCGTATTCCTGAAGCTGTGCACCATTCAGGAAAATGGGGGTCTGTACACACTCAACATCCTGAAGAAAAACCAAGGAATGCGATTTCACCCTCTCTCTCCACCGCATAAGTCTAATGATTAAAAACAAAACTCTAATCGCAAATACATTCTAACTTGGAGAGAAAGGGGGCGGAGCGCATTTAGACGGAACCCGCATTCTTTTAAACATGGGGCATGGGAGGTTGCATTTAACCGAGATGAGGAGCCAAGGAGAGAGGTCCCCACGCCCCTCGAAATCGAAGTGCTCTGACGCACGGAGCGCCACCTGCAGGTTGGGCGGTGTTAAAAAGCATCACCCAGGACCAAGCTGCGACCCAAGCCCTATGGCAAGTCTGTTCACAGTTAACACGGATGTGGGGCTGAAAGGCAAAGATCTCGATATGTCCATGTACTCGTTACTAGAGCCAACATCATTAATGTCAACAGAGAAAATAAAAAAAACGTTCAACCGTGGTGAAAACATTAATAACAAATGTCCACAAAGAACGCTTACCAAGCAACTCTAGTCTTTTGGGACAGGGGACAAAAAAAACCAAAAAAAACTGTACATTATTTATACCAATAAAAATGTTTACAAATTTAATACAAAACCTTATAAACATCATGTACAAGAATTCACAAAGATAAATGAAAAGAACAGAACATTTTCACTATCCAGCTCGTGTAAAAAAAATAATAAATTCAAGGAAAGAGTTCTGACATTGCCATGGAGACACTCTCCTCCTTTGGGGGGGGGGGGTCGGTACTCTTTCCAGAGTCGCTGCTGGTGCTCAGCTGCCGAGTGATGGTGGGCAGGTGGGGGTGAGGATTTAACAAACCCCCACCCCACCCAAGGGGCCTTCGCCAGAGGCAGCTCGACAAGGAAGAGGAGAGTGAACCCCCACTCCTACAGAGGCCTGCCTTTGTCCTGAGAGACCCTCTGTGTGTAGAAGAGGATGTAGGCCTGAGCCCGGCACACCTCCTCCACGGTGCACACGTTCAGCTTGGAGTCGTTACAATGCACCCAGAATCCTGCAGGGAAAGGGAAACCGCTTTGCATTGTGGGTATTGTATGGGCACAGAATAAAAACTTGGCATTTCAACCCCACAATCATAAATTCAACATAGACCGACAGAGCCACACTCAAGTACGAGAAATACTATACAGACGCCCTTCTACTTACAAACTTTTAACTTACAAACGAACGAAGAAAATTGCAAGTTCTAATTATGTTAATTGGGCTCCCGTTTCCTGTCCGCAACACCAGTTTTTTATTTCTGCGTGCCAGTTCTGCCTAGTGCAACTTTTGGCCACTACTCCTGCCACACAGCAGCGTAGCGTGCGTACTCCCAGCATCCTAGGTCTTTGATTATACCCTTAAAATGGCGTTGAATAATGACTTACAAACGTTTCAAATTACGAACGGCCGTTCGGAACGTGTATAGTCAGTACAGCAGTGTCTGTACAATAATATTTATATAAATTAAATGTATATAAAAAAAATTATTTTAAAATTTACCAGGCAGCCAGACATACCTCCCTCTGTGTTGTAGCAATAAGCAGTATAATGGCCAGAACCAAACCCCTTCCCATGATGCATCACTACAGCAGACAGATCGTACAGGAAGTGCTCATTGTGCTTGGGGGGGAAGGGTGAGGGGTCCCGGTAGCAGTATTGCTCCATGTTCAGTTCCTGGTCGAAGCAGACATGAACGCCGATCTTCTCCCGGTGATTTCGGCCGGACCACCTGGGCAAGGGAGGGGCACAGAAGGTGACGGGGGTGCGTGAGGACCGGCGGTGCGTGAGGACCGGCGGTGCGTGAGGACCGGGGATGCGTGAGGACCGGCGGCGCGTGAGGACCGGCGGCGCGTGAGGACCGGCGGCGCGTGAGGACCGGCGGCGCGTGAGGACCGGGGATGCCTTCACGCTCGGTGCTGCACGCCCGGGGAGCTGGCCGCCTACCTGAAGCGCTTCAAGTGCAGCCGGAGCACCTGAGGTAGCTTGTGCACCATCAGGCGCTTCCGGGCTTCCGTGAGCACGATGGCCTTGGAGGAAAACCTCCGCCGTTTGTCTGAAAGGCAGGGAGAAGGGACGGCACGTCAGGGCCCATGCTGAGAGAACATGGGTCTGGTACAAACCCAGAAAGCTCCACAAAACGGAATCTTTTCAACTCTGCTCTTACTGATGCCGGTCTTTCGGCCCTCAGTTGTTCTGTAAATTGATCTTCAATGCAACGTAAACATTCAGTTCTGCTTGTTTACACTTTAGCGGCCAAAGACACTGTACCACCTCCCACAGAACGCCAGTGTCTGTGGTCTTTCTAGATCACATGACGAGCTCAGTGCTGGGAGAGACCTTTACGGGACTGGGAGGAGGTCAGCTGGGAGGAGGGACACACTGGGGGCCCGGGGGCCCGACACTCACTGTTACACAGCTCACACGCGTAGATGTTTCCTTCCAGGGCCTCAGTCTCGGTGAACTTGGCCAGCATCTCCGTCAGGTGGCAGGAGTACTGAGCTGCCGACTCCCTGGTCTCCTTGCCGTTGCAGTGGTAGCGCTCGGGGAACTCGAGCGACAGGTCCCAGAAGGGCTCGACGGTGTTGGACCTGTTGTCACAGGACAGGCAGGTCACCTGGGAGGGGGGGGGGGACAATCGAGATGGACTGTGACAAGGACTGCGGACGAAAAGACGACGGGCGCTGCCAGTGAGACGCTAAAGGACAAAGAGGGAGACGGCGGCTGGCCGGACTCCTCATGAGACGAGCTGGTTCATCTGGACAAGAAAGGATGCGAGCATTTCAAACCGGAAATAAAGGAAGCAGGAAGAAATATAGTGCAAGAAGAGAAAGAGCGGTTTCCTGTGAGGAGCCTTCACCACAACAAACTCTCACAGAAGACCCTCCTCCTCTTACACACACTTTCACATTGAAACACCTGCAGCCCAAGACACATGGTGGGAGTAAAAAGGCGCCTCTCCTGCGGGGCTTCAGTGGAAGCGACAGAGGGCCCTCTGTTCAAGCTGCCGAATCAGGAGGCCTCTGCTCTGGAGACCCGGTGAACGCCCCCCCCCCCCCTCATCTAGCAGGTGCATCTCACACATACCCAGAACTGGGTCGCGCGGGTCTGGGACTTTGATGATTCCTAACAGACAGGCAGGAGGAGGCGGTACCAGCCAGCTAGCTACCAGAGCACCTGGACTCATCATGCAAAATCGTAAGAAGGGGCCCCTGGGGTGGAACGTTTAAGGTATTTATCCTGAATTCCTCAGGCATTCAGCTGGATAAACAGCTATAGTGAACCCCTCTTTGGGCAGACACATGCAACAATACGAAATATTCAGCGTTTTCCTACAACTACCACCGAATGTGTCCTTGGTGATACAACCTCCTACAACACCAGCACCTTCCGCGCACCTACACTCAGGGGCAAGGACTGGATGCAATGAAATAAAGCACTAAGGAGATTCCCACCCCCTTATCGCTATTACGCAATGCAGACTCCGTCAGGAATGGCAGTGTTTGGAGAAAGCCCCCCCCCCCTCCCTCCCACTATTTGGACGCAAGAGGAAAACCCAATGTCCCATCACGCCCCAGCGATTCACGCTTCGTGCCGCGCGCCGCTAGCCAGATAGTCGAGCGAGGCTGAAGGCACCCAGCCAGGCACGGGGTACCAGAGAGCGTTCGGTGAAGCACAACTTCCATTCTGTAAGCAGACGCTGGCTTTCTTATACTAAGGGAAGTCGTGGCAAAAAAACAAAAAAACTAAACAAAAACTGGCAACAGCAGAAAAGATGATTGAGTTTAAAAAGGAAAACAAGGCAGTGCGGGATGACTCAGGGGAAAAAGAAGGGAACTCAGGAAGACAGCGATCGCCACACTGGGGAGGCGAATAACAACGTGAGCGGAGCCTGGCGGCGCGGCAAGGCCTGGCTGGGGAGGGGCCCACGGCAGCAAGCGATTAGCCCCAAAACCCCCCAGTGCCTCCCGCATCACAATAACATCAGCACCAGGTGGCGGTGTCTGCCTGCTGGCCGCCTTCCAGGGGTTTACGCTTCACATGTCACCCAGCGTCTCGGTGACAGAGACAAACACTGGGCCCACCTGCACCCCCCACCGCCTCCCAGGTCTAACACAGATGAAGGGAACGTGACTCACAACAGCCCTCATCCTGTGAAAACCAGAAAGCAGCCCTGAGGGGGGTGGGGGGGGAACCAGTGAAACGAGGCAGACCTCAGTGGTTAGAATCGCGGGCTCAAATGTCTGCATACATGCTGTGAATGCGCTATGGCTGCTTCTGCTACCCGTCCGCACCACAGCCATAAATAGGCCGATTAACCCTCGGCATGCTAAGTCTTTGCAGAAATCCCCCAATCACAAGCGGGGCAGGAAACGCAGAGCGCAATCAGAACAGCTCGCTCCTCGGCACGCCTTTCCAGAATCAGCGGCGAAACGCATCGAAGAACCGCGCACTGCAGGACGACGTGCACTTATTCTCACATCAAAGGGCTTCCTCCGTCAACAGCACGGCCCCAGTATGCAGATGGAGCTGTACGGAGGGTGGAAGGGCACCAATCAGATATGCCCACGCAACCTCTACAGATACCGGAGACACACCTAACGGCACAGGAACTGATAACAGAAGGCGAGTGTGGAAACTTCACCACCAACGATGAATCATCCAACACAACGCCACTAGTAACAGCTTCTCAGGGAACGCACTCGATCCTATGAAGACTTTGCCCGATCGGGCCATCGAATCTGTCAGGTTACGGAGCAAATGTAATTAACACCGTCGAGGTCGACTTAACAAGCCGGCGGTAAGACCGGCAAACCACTCGTGGAAACTGACCGGGCAAGTCTTCAGATCTTTCCAGGAACACTGGTTGATTTAAACCTCTAAATATAGTTGGCACATGGAGGGGGAAAAAAAAATGTAAGCGACGTTAAAACAGGATTACGAGGAGGGTTTGAACGCGGAAGGTGACTTTCATAATCCTGTCGGGTCGAGGCATTTAAAGCTCCCCGCTCAGATCAGGCCCACACTGGGGTGTGGCGACAGCAATGTTCAGGGCAGACAGTGGCAAGACACCGAACGCCCTGCCTGGATCTGTGAACCTGATTTTACAAACTCCGCCTGATTGGTGGTCTGGCCACGGCCACTCCTGTTACAAAAGTCAGCCGTGGTGGTGCTTAATCTTTTTCCACTCACTGGCTTCTTAATCCCCCTAGTTTTCAACAGCCGCACCTGGCAGGGGGGCCAAAGGGCCTGTTTGTATCCATTCACCTCCCTCCCTCACAGGCCACTGAGAGAGTCAAACACGCCAGCCGGCACTGCAAGGACAGGACGACGCAAGGGTTGTCTTCAGACGGGCCCGGGAACCACCACGCACCGTGATAAACAAGTTCAAAGGACAACAAAATAATGTTTTTATTTTATTGTCCTTCTACCTTTTTGTTGGTGGAAATCAAGAGAAAAACAGAGAAATAAAGGGTGATAGGAAGCATAAAACATCTCTCATACCTGGCTGAGCAGTTGGCCGTGGAAGATGGTGTTGACCACGCTGAGCACCTGCTTGATGAGCCGCCTCTGATTGGCCGGCACATTCGCGGGCGTCAAGGTGCCCGTGTTCTCAAGCTCGCGCTGCACCTTGTCCAGCAGCTCGCACAGGAACTCCTGGGCGTCCTGCTGGGCGTAGCCGCGAAAGGCGGGGATCAGCTGCCACACAGAGTGCAGCATGGCGAAGGGCGACACCAGTGCCCACTTCCCCGACCACATCACCTGGAAGAGGGTGTGCAGCTCGTGGCACAGGGAGATGTGCTTGGAGCTGGGCTCCTTGGGCTGGATCAGCTCCATGCTGCGGGAGCGCGAGGCACCTCCGCTCAGTCCCGCGCCCGCCGACGGACCCTTGCGGGGGGCCGCCGCCGCCATCTCGGCGGGCCCCAGCGACAGGTGGGCGCCTCTCGCGCCGCCGCCGCCCCCCCCTCGCACCACCAGCCGCCCGTTGACGGCATTGGCCAGGAGCTCCAGCGCATGGTTCAGGTCCAGCTGCAGGAAACACTCGCGGAAGATGTGCAGGTGGCTCAGCACCTGCAGGATGGAGTTCATGTAGCAGGTGTTGCCCAGGTTGCGCAGCCCCGTCACGCCCGGGGTCACCGTGGGCCTCCGCTTGATGGGCGAGTCGCCCAGCTTAGGGGGCGGGCTCGCCGCCCGAACAGAGGGCGGGGCTTTGGCAGCTCTGCTTCCCGTTTTGGTTTTGCCAGAACGGGCCGGAATTGGCATTGGCTTTGTGGTTGCCCTCCCCCTCCTGGGTGAGGATTTAAACACTCTGGGGCTCTTCGACGTCTTGATGGTTCCGGCGCGGACAGTCCTGGGAGCTGCGACCCTGCCTGCCGACCTGCGACGGCGCAGCTGCTGCTGCTGCTGCTGAAGGAGGCGCCGGCTCTTCCTGGGTGGGGCGCCCCGCAGGACCTCCCTGCGCCGCCGCTTCAGTTCCTGCCGCCGGTCCTGCGCCTCCCGCCTCCGCTCCTCTGCCTCCTCCCGCCGCCGCTCCTCCTCCGCCCGCCGCCGCCCTCCTTCCGTCAGCTCAAACCACGAGCGGAACACCCGGCCCATGAGCGCGCGGCGCCGGTGCCACAGGGCCGTGAACATGCGGTCCTCGTCCCTGAGCAGCAGCTCCTGGGTGCCGCCCTGGGGGACCTCGTCTCCCGCGGCAGCCGCGGAGCGCAGGGTGCGCCCGCTGCGCGTCGTGCACTCGTAGCGCTGGCTCTTGATGGCTGTGAGCGTGCCGCGCAGTAGCTTGAGGTCACCCGTGGCATTGTCGTTCAGCACATAGTCGTCACACAGGTAGCAGAAGACGTACAGCTCATTGACCTCCAAGGCCACCGGGTGGCGCTTCTCCAAGAAGTGGCGCAGCGCGTGCTCCTCGATGTAGCGGCCGCAGGCCACGTGCGCGCAGCTCAGGCAGGCCCACACGGACTCTGTGGTGTTGCAGTCTACGCAGTGCCACTTCTGCGGGTTCAGGATAGAGTGGTCCTGGGCTAACCGCAGTCGGCCCACGTGCTTGCACCGGTCCATCGCGTGCCTGCCGCCCGCTTCGGCTTCAGATCACCATGGCGACTGGGGAAAGCTGTGAAACAGGAGCCACCCACAGCATTTTATCTAGGAGAAAGAGGGGAAAAACTGATGCTCGAGAATCAAACTTTTCTTAAAAAAAAAAAAAAAAAAAAAAAAGTTTCGTTTTACAGCAGCAAATACCAAAGCGGTTCTACGAGAACAGAAAATTACAGCACTCTGTGTCGCTTCAGGGGTGTAATTATGCCAAGGGCATTTTCCAATTCCATTTCTGAGAAATATCATCTCAAAATGATTTTGCTGTATTCCGCAAGGCAGTTTGAGGGGACTATTCTGACATTTCGAGGAAGCGCTTCTCACAGGAGCTTAGCCATAATACACACACAGGTCCCTTACGATCCCACGCGATTTAATCCCTCGCTGGGCACACAGCCCCCTGAAAAGGTCGGAATCTCCCCCGACCACCTCAGGCCTCTGAGCTGGGCGGCTTTCTACTCCGTTAACAAAAGGGGGGCCAACGGTGTAAAATGGGGCTGCCAAGGGATGGAGCTGAGCCCCATTGTCTGAGGACAGGGCGACACACACTGAGCCCCGCGTCCAGAGTGACACAGAGACAGAGCTGGAGCGCTATGCTGGTATATTAGGAACACACAAGCCACGGTTTACCACGATGCTCTCAGGACAAACTAGTAAAAATCACAAGATTCCCGAGGCCTTGGGAAGATCTGGCATTGAAATCCAGGATCAAATAAATCCAGGGGATTCTGAGAAATATACACGGCAGGGGAATCTGAACACAAATGACAAAATACACCATTTCAATGTGCCAGCTCCTGAAAGCATTAACAAAAGCTGCGGAAGCACAACTGGGAACAAGCAAACAACAAAAGAAGGATCAATGTGGAATATTAAGCCATTTAAAGCTTGGTTGCCACAAGCTACAATATTAAGTCATAAAACTGGGCAACAATAAAAAATTGAGCCAAAATCTTTCAGAACAACAGGGTAAGTTAAATGGATAAAAGTATTCTCACAACATATTAAACCACCGTTTTAGTCTTCAGCTCCAAATATTATATTCCACTAACCAGATATTTATTTTTAGCTCCTATTTATTGTTTATTTCCATCCACCTATATAATTTAATCCTCAGAAACACCGAGGAGCTGGTCGTGTTTTCGCCGTAATAAGACAGAAAGCCCTGGTGGGGGTGAGTCCGGGAGTGCTGGACGGTCCATGTGGTTTTATTTTTAAGGCACCAAAGCGAAGGGGAGCGCGTCCGTGTGACAGTCCGGCCTCCTTCTCTCTCAGAGACCAGCCAGCGAAAGCCCAGCCGACAAGGAGCCCTTTTCAACCGAAACCCGCGAATCAAACGGCAACTCTGAAGTAGCAGCACGGCCAGCCTCGGTGGCGGCGAACAAAAAGGGAAAGCGGGCAGCGCTGTGTACAAACACGGGCTATTATTAACTGCAGGGGAACCCACCCCCGGCTGCGCCTCTCCGACGGGCAGCGCGGTAACCCGTAAACTGACTCGGACACACTTCGGGAGGCGAAGCTGAGTAGTCCCCCCCCCTCGATCGGGTTTGTTGGCGACGTCCGTTAGTTGTATTTTCGGAAAGGGGAGGGGGGGGCGGAGGGGGTTACGAGAAACACGCACCGCAAAAGCCCACCAAGCTCCGGGCTGACCGCGAAAGGGTGTGCTGGGGGGCGGGGGGGATGCTGCAGCTTCGGCCGGCGTTGGACCCCTACTCCCCGGACCCAGTACAACAGCACGTCGGCTCCCGGGCGAGCGACACGGCCGGCAGCCAGGTCCACAGAGCCAGGCAGCCGAGCTTAGCTACTACGACCGGTACAATAAGGACCATGTCAAAGCGACCTTACATGGCAGCACACATCACTATCCGTGACTGATACTGTTCTCTGAGTCACGTTTACAGCTTAATGGCCACGGCTCAGCGACCGGGTGCGTGTTATAAAGGCAAAGTAACATTTGTTGTTTTTTTTAATTTCCCAAAAAAATTCAGACGTACCTATCACGCTAGGGCGCTCACTCCGCTGACACTACAACCGTCGCCATCTTCTCTACTTCTGTCGCGTGGAGTCGGCTTCACCCTGCGTAGTCCGGTGACGTCAGGAGCCTAGAAAAGTACGTTCGTTGCGTCACCCCCGCGCCCCGCCCCCTCCGCCGCGAGACAAAAGAGCCCCGAGGCAGTGGGAGTGTCGCGAGTTTGTGGCTGGTACATGTCTGGGATCGTAATAGTACAAAGCACTACTCACGGACGCGGCATTTTCGTTAAAAAGTTACACATGACATATTGCATTTCTCTAACTTTTTGGAACCACACTTCTACAGTTCTGCCACTTTGAAGAGTAGTCTTTCTAAGACCAATTGTATTGTATTTCCAGAGTTAATGATTAATTGCTACTGAATAATTAGCGTTGACTAGGCAAATTACATCATTGAATTGATGCCCATCAATTAAACCGTAAAGGTAATTTTCTTAATAAACTCTTTTGCCGTCTTCAGCACATATGGGCAGGTAATCTCTGAGTGAATTGCGTTTAATGCTGTTCTTTGAAAGTTTACAATATTGTTGAGTTGTTTTGATGAAAACAAATGTTCAAAGTCATAAAACTGGTAACGCTTTTGCGTGTTAACTAAGCTGTTTTACAAGAGGATGAGGCGACGCCCTGATGCATATAATAAATGTGAAAGACGGATTAGTAATTAATAGCCGTCTCTTTATCGACATAATGTGACCAAAGATCCAACACGTGTAGAATTCACAACTACTGGAGTTTTAGGAAGCGCCCTTTAACCGCAGCTTATTACAGTCATTAAACGTGAGAGAGCTTTGCAATATTGACGAAAAAAATACTTCCTTTGTTTTTTTAATTGATTTTCTAATTTGATATTATAAATGCTGGGTTACAATATATATAAACATAGAAATATTTATATATAAATAAATATAAATATATATGTGTGTGTAAAAAACCTTTGTGATCTATTCCCTGTAAAGGAATTGCTTTGTTTTTGTATCTGATCCAGTAATTGTGATTTGAGTATTTCTTTTGTCCGACCATTCCTTCGGGAATTTTTTGTTTGCGTTATTTTGCGCCACCATGTGGAGTTCGGGGTGAATGAACGGTCCCGCCTTCTTTCCCGCTATATTTATTCACCAGGCGAGGGCACTGTCAGGCTACAAATGCAATTTAAGTGAACGTCTGAAGCATTCGTTTATGCATGTCATGCAGGTTGGTAGTGCAGCGATGCTGTCGTGACAAACAACTTGACGTTTAAGCTAAGTTGTGTTTTTTTGCATGTTATTTGCGCTACGTTTTCAGTTATGTTTTTTGGGTGTTTGAGTGGGTTTTATTCGACCCGTAGTTATGAAATCAACTTAAGAATTGACCTCAATGAAATTACGTTAGTGGCCAGATTGTAAGATGTGCTATGACATTCGCACACACTCCTCCCTTAATAACGACACATACTTACTTGTCGCCAGAGGTGCTAATTTCAGGTCCAGAAAGTAAAAATCCAGACAAAAATGTTGTTTCAACCAACCAGTTGAGTACTCTGTGACTGGAACTGTTTATGCTCAACTGGTTGGCAGAAAGTAAATCATGGTCCGGATTTTTTACTTTCTGGATCTGAAATTGCCACCTCTGCTTGTCTCATGTTGCTGTACCCTAACAAGGTATGCTTACTCCCTCATAAATATACTTCAGGGTTATGTTTTACTGTATGATTTTTTAAAGTTTAGCTATAGACTGGTGTTTCAGTGTCCAAGTAATTATAGAACAATAGTGGTTGAGTCTTGAGTCTGTGAGTCATTGGTCTCCGGGTGTCTCTGCCTTTGGGTTGAGCCCAGAGAGTAAATGACCACAGTTTAGGTGTGCGCCTTGTTCAAATGACTCATTGTTTTGCTCCATTTGAGTTTCCCAAGACTGTATTCGGGGGTGTCGGAGGGGCCTGGCAGATTCAGGGAGCCAAGCGTTTAACGATGGCCCTTGAATATGTAAAAATGTACAAGGGGGTCCAAGATGACATTTTGTTAGGGACTCCAGAATTTCTAAGTGTGTTGCTGACTGTACTGTATAAGACTTTGGATGGTGGATATATTCTTATCCATCCATCCATTTTCCAAACCGCTTATCATACTGGGTCACGGGGGGTCCGGAGCCTATCCCGGAAGCAACGGGCACCAGGCAGGGAACAACCCTGGACAGGGGGCCAGCCTATCGC
>JAABNY020000063.1:20831465-20847277 GCA_015164015.2 Brevimyrus niger | reverse complement strand
TATCACCGTTGGCATATTACGGGGCTGCGACCTGGTATCACCGTTGGCATATTACGGGGCTGCGACCTGGTATCACCGTTGGCATATTACGGGGCTGCGACCTGGTATCACCGTTAGCATATTACACTCCCTTTAGCTAAATTAATTCTAGCCGCTTTGTTAGAACTTTGCTTCTCTATCAGGATCCCATTGCAGCTTGTGCTCTGGGGGGAGGGTTGTGTGTGTGGTAACAGCACGTTTATTTGCTTTGTGTTTGTCACCTGCAGGTTTCCAGGAGGCCAGACCTCGGGGTAAGAAGGCAGGGGTTTGCCTGTCTGTCTGTCTGTCTGTCTGTCTGTGTGTGTGTGTGTGTGTGTGTGTGTGTGTGTGTGTGTGTGTGTGTGTCTCCGTCTGATCTGCGATTACTGTCATACTAAAGGCCTGGGTGCAGATCTAGCGCACAGAGGGCACTCAAAAGTACTTTCTGCCCCTTCTGGCTGTGAGGTGCAACGATCATCTTAAATCCCCAGACTTTGCTTAATCTGTGAAATCTCTTTTTACCACTGTCGCCTATTTGTGAGGTCATGCTTGTATGTGTCACATTTTCCTCAGCCATGCGTCTCTGCATGTTTTTATACTTAAGAAACGTTTTAAATGTTATTCTGGTTAGTTTTTCTTCAAATTTTTTGTAGCAAAGACAAAACAGGAAATTTCCTGTGATACAGTTGCGTGTAAGATATGCTATATGAGGCGATTATTACTCTAGATGAGATGTATGGCAGTTTTCTGAATGGGCAGGAGGTGGCGTTGCGCTGCCTTTGGTCACGACAAGGGTCGGATCGAGATTTGCCTGCTTCTCTGCCCTGAACCTCTCCAGCCCCCTAATAGACGTTGCGGGGGGCTTTGCGTCCTGGATGTTTGTTGGTTCTGTGCCATTATGAAAACGGGTGTTTTTGTGTATTCTTGTAGGTGGGGGATTTCTGTTCTGTACTTTTGTTTTGTGCTGTCGATGATATCATCAGCTTTGTGGTTACGTGTCTGTTTCTGTGCCGTTTTTTTCTTGATGGTGGTGGGTGTTGCGGCGTGTGCTGCCTTCAGGACAGGGCGCTGCTCACACTCCATCTGATCACAGATATTGTTCTGCTTCTCTCTCCTTCTCTGAACGTACACTGTTCACCAGCCTGCTCTGCTGTTCGCATCTGACTGTAATGGCTTTAGCTCCGTAACAAAGATGGCGGCATTCTGCCTGGCCCCGCCTCCTCTTCCTCGCTGCTGTGTGGCAGGGCCAGGCTGCCTGTGATGTAGGGGGCCTTAAAGTCCCCTCCTGATCCTCCTGTCCTCTCACTGGCTGCTTGCTTGTCTGTCTGTCTCTCTCTCTCTTTCTCTCTCTCCCTGCTTGCTTGCACTGTGGGCCCAGGACTCGGACAGTACAAATGGCCTGACCTCAGACAGCGAAGCTGACAGCTGCCCCTGTTCCCCGGCAAGTGTCTCAGCCAGCCTCAGTGTCTGTGTGTGTTTGTGTCTCTGTGCGACTGTGTGTATGTTGCAGCCTCCTGCAGGGTGACTAACTGCCTGTGCCTGGGCCCCTGGCCGCTGTTTATCCCTCAATGCAGCCTCTCTGCCTGCTGTGTCTTATATGGATAAAGATTTAGCCTGAATGTGCTTTTGCATTATGACACTTTCAAAGTACCAGTGTGGAGTATTATTTGCCAACCCTGCATTTCTCAGTCCGTTGTGCTTAATATTTGCCTGCTACAGGTTTTTTGCTTTTCCCCCTTTAAACAAACAGTGATTTTTTTTAAAGCATTTTCCTAGCTTCAGTCTTCAGTGTGGCTTCCCTGGAGCTGCAGGCCTCCCAGCCCAGCAGGGCAGCAGCCGCTGGCTTGGAGGAGGGTGGAGTGGCTCCTGGCCTGTGTACTGAGCTTTGAACCCCAGCGTGTTCAGCACTGCATTACTTAACATTACATTTGCAGCACTTTACGATACTTTGCTGTGCAGCTTTGTTAAATAAATGCAGGTGATACTTAAAAGCACCACTGACTGTTTTTCTGTCTTTGTGGTGGCTGGTCAGAACCCAAACCACCAGAGCGGGGTGCTGTTTCACTTAGTTGCCTAACATTCAGGCACTCAGTACTTGTTTATACCGCAGCTGGTAGAGCCTGTTTGGCTACCAGCCCACTCTTTAAGCCTACCGTGAACCACTGATGGTGTGGCTTTAAAGTCCTCTCTGATTTCACAGATTTTTTTTTCTTCAAAACATAAAGATGTGGGTGGAAAAAAAGAAAGAGGCATGAATTCTGAAACTAATACACTGAAAAAAAGTTCTGAGAGATGTGTGTGCGTGAGATGTGAGGATCGTGCCGGCCTGCAGTGAGTGTGTGAGGACCGTCGCGGTGCGCAGTGGGTGTGTGAGGATCGTGCCGGCCTGCAGTGTGTGTGTGAGGACCGTCGCGGTGCGCAGTGAGTGTGTGAGGATCGTGCCGGCCTGCAGTGAGTGTGTGAGGACCGTCGCGGTGCGCAGTGTGTGTGTGAGGACTGTCGCGGTGCGCAGTGCATGTGCAGTGTGTGTGCAGTGTGTCTGCACAGTGTGCTGTGAGCTTGGTGCTTCGTCTTGGGCTGTGCTGGATCAGCAGGGACCCTCTTCTGGACCACTGAATAAAGCCCCCTACATGAATCACCATGTCCCTCGAAGGGGGGGGGGGCATCAGGCTCGTGGTCTCTTTCTTTACACCCCCAAATTTAACAGAGTACAGGAGCTACCCAGGGACCAAAACTGCATTTCAGAGTGAGTGAAGTTTTAGTTAAATGTCAGGTTTCTTTAAATGGCCATGTTTGTGTTAATCTTACTGTTATATACGCTGAACCAGTACCCATTGGTATGTCGTAGCTGTATGTTTTAACCACAAAGTTCCAGGCCTGCAAAAATGTGGCTGTGAGTCCCAGGCTCCCATTAAGATGGGCCCTGGCAGTGGTGTCCCTGATAACATGTCTGAGGTCGTGACAGTGGCTGGGCCATCCTATCTCATGCTGACTGTATGGCCCGCCCTCGAGGCTGAGCCCTGACTGTGATTGGCCGAGGTCTTTTGACAGGAGTTGAGGGTCAGCGGCTGGGTCTTCCTGCTGTATGTCATGCTGACTGTATGGCCCGCCCTCGAGGCTGAGCCCTGACTGTGATTGGCTGAGGTCCCTTGACAGGCGCTGAGGGTCAGCGGTTGGGTCTTCCTGCTGTGTGTCATGCTGACTGTATGGCCCGCCCTCGAGGCTGAGCCCTGACTATGATTGGCGGGCTCCTTTGACAGGCGCTGAGGGACAGCAGCAGACAGGACCAGATGGAGGAGGCCCCGCGGGTCCCCGGGGAGACCATCAAAGCTATAGGTGAGCCCCCCTTGTGTTTTACTTTGGTAATATCTGGGGGTGAAGCGCCAGACCTGGACGCTTGATTAACTTTCTTTGACCTTTGACACTTTATTTGAATGTTTTATTGCAACCTCCGCCACCCCCCCCCCCCCCCCCCCACCCCGGCTTTCCAACTCCCAAACCAGTCCTGCTCCCACAAACAACACGTCTCTGCAGAGGAAGGAGAAGAAAAATCCTTTTTTTTTTTTTTTTCCCTAAAAGTATTATAAAAAATATTCACAGCGCCAGTGTTTCGGAGACTTAACATGGGGGTCTTGCAGCAGGACAGGCCCCCCTCATGCACCTTTAAATGCGATTCCTGCGTCTAGATGCAGGTCTATTGCAACGATCCCTGACGCCGTCCAATTAGATCCTGAACAGGGTTTTGTCTGGTCCGCTTTCCGTTTCACAATGCCTACCCGGTTTGACTTTCACGTTGTATCCTCCTCGAAAACGCTTCTCTTCGTGCCTGGGATGAAGCTCCGTCCGCTGCCACCGAGGTGCGACGATTAAAGGCATCGTCTTCCGCCGCTCGGTGAAAAAACTGTCATCTTTTATAGATCTTCAAGACCCCGCTCCCGAACCTGCGGCCGCGCCTGCAGTTACACGGTGGAGTCCAGGAGAGCGTCTTTGCCCTTTTTTTCGAAAACGTGACGCGCTCACAACGCCAGGGGTAATCTGCAGATTGCAGTCGGTAGGGACACAAGACCATGTGACCTGAGATGAGAGCTTGGAATGGTGGCATGGCTCAGAATGCCGTGCAGATGGCCAGTGGTCTTATTGTTGGCAGGGAGGTATGGTGGTACAGGGCCTTGTATGGTCAGTACACATGGGCCGGCAGGGCAACATCCTCTGGTGTCCAGACATTTGCCAGAACCTTCCTTCACGTTGGACTACGCAGAACCTTTTCACCACATTCTCTTTGCCTGCCGCTCTTGCAAACCTTCTCCTGAAACCCAAGAAGATGCAGCATCTCCGCGGCGACTCGCGACTCACGCCGAGTTCACCAGCTCAGACAACAGACGCGGCTTTTGTTAAATGTCGTTGCGCAAAACTGCGCAACTCGTTTCACAGGTGAACGCCTAGCCGGCAACAAGGGATTAATTCACGGAACCGAGCAGCCGGAATGCGTCGATGTTCATCACCTAATGAGTTTCTTGTGTTCGAAATGGATTCTGAGAGGCCTGGAACGACATTTCTAAATGATTTCTTTTAGGTTAATATTTTTTTTGTGGAAAAAAAAAAAATGCATAGAAATTTGAAGAGACGGCTCGACTACTGACCTTACCGGTGCCCCCCGTAAGGTCAATTTCCCGGCAGCTGTGTTGCCATTATGAACAGACAGAAACCAGCTGTGAGGTACCAGTCATGCCCGAAAAACCTATTCCTGGCCCATAAACCACTCCCAGTCAGGCAAAATACTTCAACTCGCCTCAACCAAAACTGTATCCGAGGGGAGTACCCAGTGTCTGTCAGTCTGCACCCTCCTGTTATCTGGGTCTGTGTGTGTCCCCCAGTGAATTATATCTTTAAACAGTTCCATGACATAAGAGGATAGTGGCATCGGGATGCGGAGCTGCGTGTCCCATCTTTCACTAAGGCTGCTCAATGAATCGCAGCATGCAGAGCAGATTCTGTTTGGTCTTGTTATGAAATGCTGTGCTTTTGGTGAGAGGGGACGGTTTAGATGTTCGGTGTGCCTGGATTGTTACGAGTCAGGAAGGCCAGGGAGACATACCGCCTAGCACCATCCCCTTTTCTACTGGTGCGACTGGGAGTTAGGGTTTAAGCTCATGTCGCCTTTTGCCTAGTGAATAACCCACCTGGTCACATTGACTTTTTGCTATCCGTTCCTTGATTAGTCCATCGTTTATGCCATTTTGATCACATCTCGCATGTGTCCCTCAGTTGAGGCCCGAAAGCAACCATTTGTACAACTTCCTGGATGGCAGGTCAGCGTCCTGAGCGGGGGGCGTTCTCTCCCCTCCCAGGGTGAGGGCAGCTTTGTGGTGACCTCTGACCTCTGTGAACTCCACCCACACTCATTTTTGCCAGCTTCGTGGTCCAGGGCCTACTCCGTCCACGCAGCTTATTTTTCTTGTGATTCCTCTTTCCTTTTGCCTTGTACCTTCCTGTTCTCTAGCAATTTGCCCGCACGGAAGTTCTCGGATTTCCGGCAAACGCCGAAGTCGTTCCCCGTCCACCCCGGTTGGTCCGAGAACGTCGGCGTTCCCCCTCCGTCCGGTTAGCGACTGTAGCACCTCTACGCTCCAGACACATTCAGCGCGCGCCTGGAATAAAAGAAAGCAAACTCTCGCATTATCTGTCATCCCCGAAGCCAAATGACAGATGATATTTCTTGGACTTTCCTGAAAAGAGACGCATTCTCTGGGGAGTGTTAGAGTCACATGACCGGTCGCAGGCGAAGCCACGCCTTTTCCCTCACGTTCCGCCTTCCCCTTGTTATTCGGCTGATTTATGAAACGCAGTTCAATGTTGGCACAAGTTGACCCATAGCGGAGAAGTCGATGGGACCTCGGCAGACTGCATTTATTTACATTGGATGCTGCTGCCAAATTTTTCGCAGCACAAAAGCATATCCCTGTCCTTGTGCTTTTTGACATCGGGGACAGGCTGGCTAGCTTGGGATAATGGCCAGGATTTCATTTTTGACGGTAATGCGGGGAGGGGTTTGGCCCTGTGTTGAGAACCATTTCAGTGCTTCCCCCCCCCCCCCCCCACTCTCAAACCAGGCCACACCCCGAAAGGTGATAAAAACACAGGAATGTCCACAGAACAAAGGCAATGATGTAATTTCGCTGCACGTGTCGTCTCACAGCGCAATCATGGGACAGATTTCTCCCGGAGACGCGGCCAGGCAGATCCCACAGCGGGGGGGAGGAGGTTCTGCTGCAGCTGTCACCATGGTGAGGTCCAGGCCTCCCTCACACGGCACTGGGGCGCCATGGCGATCATCGCCTTCACCTAACCAATCATAATAGGCGTATGCCGTCAGCCAATCAGTGCCCCTTTCAACAGCAGTCAGGCTGCATATAGCCAATAGCCAAAGTACCAGTAGGTTTATATGCAAAATCAATACCGTCTCATGAGCCCAAACCAATGATCTCACTGTTGGATCGCTAACAGGAATATTCTTTATAGCTTGGAGAAGATGAGCATTTTAGTTCTGTGTACAGGCCTCAGCTGTTCCTCTTCTTGGTTTTTAATCAAACCCACTGCCCCCGAGAAAGACAGACAAGATGCCCATAAGAGCAGCACCACCGACACTTTCTGAAAGTTTCTTCCATGTCTTCACCTCTTCTCCTATCTCCTTTCATCTCCATGGTGGCAGCTACAGACCCTCAGGCTCGGCGGAAAGGGCCCCGAAGTGCTAGCCTCGTCCTTGTTAAGGTATCAGTTTTATTTCCTAAATAAAAATGCTAACAAAGTGCTCATCTGTACATTTAAAGCGGGCAGTCGGTCAGCTCATGGGGTCCAGTCTTAACTGTGCAGTTATACTGGCTGGTCCTGACTAAGTACGGATTTTTGAGTTACTTTTCTCCATGAAAGAAGCAGAATTCTTAAAATTCATCCTATAAAATATACCCCTGAGCTTAATCTTGAAGCCATTCCAAGACTTTCTTGCCCAGATCCGCACCACCTTATCTCATCAGCTGCCTGGTCTCACCACCTTTCCCCCACTGCCGCTGCCGCTTCCCTGTTTACACAAGAAGAAATCTCATATTTAACGGGCCTCGTCATCTCGTTTCCTATTAATTTCCTTTCAGAACGGTCTGGGTTACGGTAAAGTCATCGAGCAAATGCCGAGTTTCTCAACGGTGGTCAGCGTTTACCTCTGATCCATGTTCTATGATGTTTGTACAGTATTTCCTTGTTTGTTTTACCTGAACAAAACGTCTCCAGAAAGATGAGCTTGGGTCTCTCACCCAGAAAGAGTGATACGAAGATGTGTGTGGGAGTGATAAAATGTCACAGCGTTGTGAGAGAGTGCGCGTCTCGACACTAAAGGTCAGGTGAGCAGGGTTATTGGTGATTCTCACAAAATGATTTCTTACTTCGGTAACCTTGACTTTTCCCCCTTCCAATCACCTGCCAAACATGCTGCACTCTTTCTAATGCTGAATTTAATTTTGTATTGTTGAAGCTGCCCCCCCCCCCCTTGCAACGATACCCTCCTTGCCCCTAAAAGACTCATCATTCCCGATACCACATGGCATTAACTCGCAGCTTTTGTGAAGTTGCTTGTTCCTGGATTTCCGGAAAGTACCGCTCTTTGACTAATCACTCTTTCCTGTTTCCAGTCTGCGGTCGATTAAAATAAACCACGCGAGAATCGGTCAGTCTGTAGTTCTTTATTGTGACAGGTTAGCTGATTTTTTTTTTGAGGCGAAAATACCAAACAACAAATACCATAAACATAACAGTGAAGGTTAACGTGTGTTTGCCCGCAAAATACAGATCTAAATGTTCTGTAAATATATGTGAGCGTTCAACAGGCTCAAGGACACCCACACTTATCTTCTGAGACAATATTGTAATACGATAAACTTAAATGTTAAGTTTCTGAAAGTCTCTGAGTATTTGAAAACCAGTAGGGAGCTGATTACACACACCGTAATATATATGTATATTTTGTTTTTACGGCTTATGTTTACTGGGTCCTAGCATTCTTGTTTGAAAAGGCTTCTAAGCAGAAAAAGATTCATGCTTTAACTGGAAAATTAACACTTTCTGTACAAATTAAATCACTGTTCTCCTTCCCCACGGGACGTTTCAGTGGCTGACAGTGTCTTCAGACTTGCATCACAACTTATTACTTTAAATAGTGCACATTCCTTAGCATTGCTTTTTTTTTTTTTTTTTGCATCAGTTATAGACAAAATAATGGGGACCCACCACTAAGGATTCACCAGTGAGGGTTATGGCTTAATGATGCTCTGCCCCCCCCCCTCCACCCCCACCCCCCCAGGGCGCGTGCTCCCATGCACAGGGGGCTCGCCGTTTAAAATGGGGCGCACAAGTTCCCACCGTCCCTGGCATCCGCTGACACCCAAACGTGGCCAGATGACCCTCACCTACGGAGTTCTCGCAGATTTTTCCCAGGCTGGGGGGGGGGGGGGACTTGTCTGCCGCCTGTCTGTCTGTTCTCCTTTTGGTGTACAGTCCTAAAGTGCTACTAAGAGAGCTGTGGGCCCCCGGGGGGAGGGGGACCATAACTGAGCCTGCTCACTGCAGCTCTCCGCCTCCGACTTGCTCGTCAAGCTCCAGTTGGCCGACTTCTCAGTTTGTATCTTTTCCCTGATACTTCGTTTCCCAGAATCCCTCTCACTGTGTACTTCTGTTCCACAATGGCGGCCCGTCTGCCCCCCTCCTCCCCAGACTCAGTGCACAGAAACAAAACTACTGCTGTCTCTTGTTCTCACTTCCTCCCACACACCCATTTTCCCTCTCTTTCTCTCTCTCTCTCTCTCTCTCTCTCTCTCTTTCTCTCTGGTCTAGGTCCTCCTCTACCGGTTGCAGTCCATGGTCAGGAACTGCAGCACCTTACGGCCCAGGCTGGCTGTCCACGGCTTGACGAAGCTCTTCATGTTGACCAGCAGCCGGCCCTTCCTCTGGTCCTCGTACCCAGTCACCAAGTACTCCATCCCTGCGAGGAGAGGGGACAGAGAGGAGGCTCGTACTCACAGCCATGCAGCCTCCACATCAACAATGAATACGCCTGTTTATTAAGCTTTATAAAGCTGTTATATATTATACGTATAAACCCCAGAATGGGTCACTATAGTTTGTATGGCCTATTTATACAGTTGAGCAAACAAACAGAGGGGGGGGGGGGGTCCACCCAGCTACCGTCAGCCATACTTCTTGTCCTTCATACTCTATATGTAGGTTTCCCCTCTAAGGGAACTGGGAAATCCCCTATTGCTGGTGCAGAGATTGTCCTCCGCATCATGCGAGGGGACCCAGAGGCCCTACCTGGGTTGAGGACGGGGCAGGTGCACCCCCGTGCCGTCCAGGACTCTGGGTACAGGGTGAGCCTCCCCCGCGGCAGCTTCACCTCGGCGTTCTGGGTCAGGATCTTCTTCACCTTCACCTCCACCTCGGCGTGGGAGCCTTTGTCGTGTGCCGACAGGATCTTCCCTTTCAGCACTGCAACAGGTCAGCTGGAGGTCAGAGAGAGGCCCAGAACTAAGGGCCCAGAACTATTATGGGTCAGGTAGTGGCCCAGTACCAGGGGCCCAGAACCGTCATGGTTCAGATAGCGGCCCAGTGCTAGGGGCCCAGAACCATTATGGGTCAGAGAGTGGCCCTGTATCAGGGGCCCAGGACCATTATGGGTCACGTAGCGGCCCTGTACCAGGGGCCCAGAACGGATATGGTTCAGAGAGCGGCCCTGTACCAGGGTCCGAGAATCATTAGCGTCAGATAGTGGTCCCATGCCAGAAGCGTGTAACGGCACTGAACAGAACCGGGTCTGCAGTATAGTATATTGTTAACTTACAGATCCAGCTCTGAGTCCCGTGTGCAGAACTCACCGAAATCATATTTCATGGAGCAGAAGCGCTTGGGCGTGCTCAGGACCTGCTCCTTGCATTCACACTTTTCTGCAAAGGACAATGTGAACAGGGTCATTTAACACCCAGGAACACGCGGCTACACACAGAGCAGGTAGGGCTCCCCGGTCCGCGCCTGGCGCTCTGCGTGAACATGGAGATGCGTGACGCACGGGGCGGAGCTCCGATATCTGATCACGTAGGAGCGGTGATTTCTGGGGTTTCCCAGAAAAAGGCACCCACCCCTTAACTAGATTACAACCAAGGTCTGAACGTTCCTCTGATACCTTCTATAAATGTCTGATGTTGAAATATCCCGGATGTACGTGTTTCCGTGAATCGCCAAAAGACCTCAACAGCTGCCCCACCTGAGTGGTGTAAGGCGGAGAACAGCTCATCCGTCCTGAAGATGGGCCTGCCTTCGCTGCCGTTGTCTCTCGGGCTGTAGTCATGCTCCAGGTCTAAGCTGAGTGGGCTGGAGGGGACACACACACACACACACACAGGCCTGTGATATCGCGACACAGTGGGGACAGTGATCACATTCCGCTTTCGGGAATCGTCCCTGCGTCCTTACGGCGCTGTGGCTGGCTCACCCAAACACGCAGTCTCCTGTGAAGGGGTCGCAGTCTCCGGCACAGTCGCAGGCTTTGCAGCCAAACTGGAGGAACCCCCAGTATCCCACCATGCACCTGTCGCAGTGCAGGCCGCCCACCCCAGGCTTGCAGACGCAGTGCCCGTTGCTGGGGTTGCAGAGGGCGCCCTCGCTCTGCTGGTAGTGGACAGATCCCATCGGGTGACAGTCACAGGCTGGAAAGGTTTTTAAATAAAGACAATACATTGTATTTAAATCAATGTTTAATGCAGGCTAAACAATCTTCCTACTTGCTATATGCCACATTTACTGGGAGCCAATGAATAAATCTGGGTGTATCCCAGCAAACTGAGCAACACCATTGACTGTGCTGGAGTCACACGGCTCCATATATGCCCCCCCCCCACCCCCCACCCCGCCCCTTGCACGAACCACCAAGAAAAAGCTCTGAATGGGCAGAGATAACATTATGAGGAAGAGGAGATTGATGCTTTCATTTCCGTATTGACTTCCTTACCAGATACAGTAGAGTATATTTAGGCTTTTTTTGATTTAACATGGCCGATGCCAGGCAGGCAAACAGCTCACAACAGCTGCTGATTTACATCCTGAACAGCAGCCAGGACCCCTGGCAGCAGCAGCAGCTGCCTGCATCTCCGTCCCGCTCATGCCGCCCGGGGAGGTGGGGGGGGGGGGTACGGTGTTGTCCGCAGACTACCGGGGAAAAAGAACACTTCAGAGTTTATGTGTACTGAATGTGGCATTTCCACAGTACACTATACCTCATCCAGGCTTTTCACTGTTACTCTACGTTTCAGACACCGGAAGCCGTCAAAGATTTGACTCCGCACCTCTTGCTAGAACCCAAAGTGATGCCCCAGGAAAAGACCCAGGGAACCGTCTGGGAGATTTCGGGCACAAATGACTGAAGCAGCGGTCGGTGATAGGAGCTGAAATGCAACACAGCATGGCCTTTTAGTGCCCCCCTCCCCCCCAGACACACACACACACACACACACACACACACACACACACACACACAGGTGTCTTTTCTCTCTTCAGGTTCATACACTTAAGGCTTAGAAGATGAAGGGAGAGGAATGAGGAATGAAATTGAAGCTGGAAGCGGCCTGGGGGGATTTTTGTGTAAAAAATACAGGATGATGCTTTTAAGGGCTGAATCACACAGAAGGCTGCTGGGGCCTTAAGAACCCCCCAGCAAACACCCGCGGACTCGGGCAGCTCCGAAGAGCTGCGCGTTCCAGCGTTCAGGCTGCCGCACAGCTTGTTTTCGCAGGTTCGATGAACATCACAAGGATCATCGGTAATCAGTGATACGCCAGTTTGTGGTCATGACCCTGCATACACTGAGATTAGCAGCCCGTCAATGTGTGTGTTCGTGCGTGGGGGGTCACGCCCCCCACCATGTGACAAACAAGTAGTTATTTTAACATTGTGGGGGCCATTTTTTTGTCCCCACAAGGAAGAAACTCAAGTATCTGTGACTCCAATCAAACAACTAATCAAATAACTAAAAAGAGTCTAGTATTTTGTTTGGTGATTTATGATTAAGGTTAGGGCTGGGCAGGGGTTAAGGTTGTCATTATTGGGACTGGGCTTTTCCCATTGAAAAGATACAAAGGGAATAATATGTGTGTGAGTGTTTATATACCAGCTAGTGTGCTGTGGGTGATTTTGCTGAGACTCTCTTGGTATAGAACTCTAAGGCACTCGTACCCTGTCTTCTTGCAGCCACCAGCCGTAATGCTGCTGAACTGCGCGTCATGTCACTGCTGCGCGCTCAGCCTGCTGCCGTCGTCCCAAAGCTCCACCCCCCCCGATGACGCATATGGTCCGGGCCAATCGCTTACGCCCTGAGCCGCGAAGCCCAGGAAACGCGTCTTCGCGGCGCGTGTGCGTGACCATGTGACCCACCCGGAGAGCAAACAGACGGCATTCAGTCTGTGTTTGAATGGCTTATTGATCTGGGCTTTACGTAAGACTCTCCTGCCTGAGGGCTCTCGCTCAGCGACTACACGAGAACAGCATGACGACGGGCAGGAAGGGGAAAAATGTACAATATGGGAGGCGGGAGGCTCACGCGTGGTGGACAACTATAGCAGCGTCTCGGTAGGGCCACATCCTCCCCCAACCCACACCCCCAACCCCATCCCGCCCCCAGTCAAGCCAGTGTCCAGTGAATGCTTGCTCTTCAGTTCACACCTCCGAGGGAGTTGCAGTGGCAAAATTCACCAGAGAAGATGATTAAAAAGTGCCCTATATCTGTCAGACGGCACCATAAGGATTTTCCCATTGACTGATACAAAGTTCTTTTTCAGTATACGGCAATAAATCAGCCCCCTCCCCCCCCACGTTGAGCTGCATCCTGCAACTCGCCCACTTCCCCATTACAGCAGCCAGTCTCCGTCTGATCTGGCGGGGGCACGCCGATGCGGGCACCAGCTCCTTATCGCTTGCCGTCCCGCCAGGGTCAGATAGCACCCGTCTGATAATCTGGATAATATGTAAGAGCCTTTGGATGGAAAGGTGCACCAGATAAGAGAAGAGCAACAGATTCCCCTCAGGAATTCCCAAAAGCACCAATATTAATGCCCGATAAGTAAATGGTCAGAACCTGAACAAGATCCTAAACATTGTATATGTTTGGTGATAAAATAACTGTGAAAATAATGGAGTAAAGCACTGCTTATAACTTCGAGGGTAAGGAGCGTAATCTACCTTTTCCTGAATGAATAAGCACAGAAAAGGAGGCAGAAAGATACTGTATGATTCATTTGCTGTAAAAGAGCCCCTACGCCCCCACTACTCACAGCACATTTATCAAAAGCAACAAAGCGTTACGATTTATGTGCGTTTCCTGGGATTTAAACCCATCACTTATGTGCCATTAGTACACTGCTCTACCTGCTGAGCTACACTTTACCTGACAGCACAAATAATATTAGAATTATGCTATTACTTATGCACTAATTAACTACAAAATAGGTCTTAGTTGTATACTGATCTCATGTTCATTCATCATTTATGAACACATATTTTATCTCAAGCAGTTACTACATCTGTTAATCCTGTAAACCTTTGTGAACAGCTGATCTCATATTTATTCATCATTAATGATGCCTCCTCGATCTCAAGCAGCGACTCTGCATTTGTTCATGATTTGGTAACTCAATTTCTGCCCTGTTAAGTAAAGTGTTACTGAACAGATTACACCCCCCCCCCCCCCTCCACAAGCAGGAATCGTCCAGAACCGGGACCAGAACCCAAAACAAGCCCTTGAGAGACACAATAAAGCAGTCAGGGACACCACCAAAAGCAAACATGACTCACAGGAGAGTCTTTAGGTTCTGCTTTGACACACTGGTCGAGCCAACCTGTCCTACTGACAGAACAGGTTTCCCTTTTATCTGAAGTGGTACAGTCCAATCTGTCCTACTGACAGCACAGGGTTCCTTTTTGACCCAAATGGTATAGTCCAAAAGCAGGTGGGAGGCATCGCATTTAAAGTGTTTAGTAAGGCCTAAAGGAGCTTGTTTAATGTCTACGGTGATGTAAAGGTCAGCTGTCTGGACCCTCCCCTGTGTGTCGTGAGCAATGAGACGGCCCGCTGAGGCCTGCGGTGCTCCTTCCTGTCTAGGGCTGGCACCATACCGCCCCCCTCCCCCGGACAGGTGCCCACTGGAAGCTAATGCTTGTCCCAGCTCGCACCCGGGTTGTCGGCATTCCAGTGTGGCGGGCCGCCCCCCCCCCGCCCTCGCAGCCCTCCGATGGCCGAGCCACGCTTCTCATAAACCCTTCTCACCCTAAGCGATCCGTCGCCGCAGCTTATTCTGGGATAACCTCTGAACCAGCAACGATAACTGGGAAATTTCACTGGATGCTAAGCCATTCCCTAGATAACTGGGCTAGCTCACCCAACCTCAGGTTTTTTTACTTTCTGTGAAGCTGGTCCTGTATTTATCTATCTGAACACGTTTCTGATGTTTTAACTATAAATTATAAAAATAAAAATAATGTTTTAGAGGAAGGTTTCTGGCCCAGAATCAGTTCATATCTTTCGATGCAGATGGGAGAAGCTGGAGCGGGGCGGGGAGGTGACGGGGCGGAGCCAATGGGGCGGAGCCAATAAGGTGGGCCAATAGGGTGGGCCAATGGGGCGGGGCCAGTGTGGGGAGGCGCCCTTACGTTTGCAGGAGTCGGGGGCTGATGCTGGCCTCTGGGGGTCCCTGTAGAAGCCGCTCTTGCAGCTCTGGCAGTTGCGGCCCTCTGTGTTGTGCTGGCAGTCGATGCAGACGCCCCCACTGCGTTGGCCCGAGGTCAGCCACTGCGTCCTGGAGAAGCGGCAGGCTGCCGCATGCCCGTTGCACTTACACTCTAGGGGCGGGCGAGTACGTACACACACACACATACAGCCAGTGTGTACAAAGCGTGATTTACAAGCAATCTAATTACTTTGATTCCAACTACATGTGAAATTGGCTATCGATTTTCCACAATAGTTTTTGCCGTGTGTCTCAATGCGTAGGTGCCCCCCCCCAGCAGCACTACTCACTCCTGCACTCCTTGGGCGCCCCCGTAATCCCGTTGGCAGGTTGCCACGGCTGGTCGTTATACAGGGGGGCACATCGCTGGCAGTGGTCCCCGGCGGTGTGGTGCCTGCAGATGCACTTACCATGGACCTGAGACGGGGAAGACGGGAAAAGAGGGAGGGAGAGAATGGAGGAGAGCGAGGGATAGAGAGAGAGAGGAGAGAGAGAAAGAAAGAATGGAGGAGAGGGGGGGAAAGAAAGAGGGAGGAGGAGAGAGAGAAAGAGCGAGAGAGCAAGAAAGGGGGGGACAGAAGGAAAGAAAGTGGGAGGAGGATAGGGAAAGAGAGAGAGAACAAGAAAGGTGGAAGAGAGGGAAAGAAAGTGGGAGGAGGAGAGAGAAATAGAGAGAGCAAGAAAGGGGGAGAGAGGGAGGGAAAGAGGGAGGAGGAGAGAGAGGGGGAGGGGATGAAGCAGCATGTCATTGCTTCATATCATTCCAATGGATGCCCACACCAGCAAGGGCATCCCCTCCCTCACAGTCACTCAGACCCTGCCCTCCATCACAGTCACTCAGACCCTGCCCTCCCCTCACAGTCACTCAGACCCTGCCCTCCATCACAGTCACTCAGACCCTGCCCTCCCCTCACAGTCACTCAGACCCTGCCCTCCATCACAGTCACTCAGACCCTGCCCTCCCCTCACAGTCACTCAGACCCT
>JAABNY020000063.1:20812844-20825831 GCA_015164015.2 Brevimyrus niger | reverse complement strand
ATGGGCCGGGCGCGGCCGGGACGGAGGGGGGGGGGACACGGGGGGGGCGGGGGCGGGGGGGGGGGGGGTGGGCTTGTGAGGATTGTTGTCTAAGCAAATCATAGGAAAAATAATCCAATGTCAGAATCGCAAACGGTTCAACGCTTATATTTAGCTCCATTTCTGCAGAGAGGCAGATCATACACTTTAGACACTTCAGGGCTTTTAGGACCCAAATCCAACAGCCAAGCAAGAATAAATTATTCTGCATAACTGGGGCAACAACAGTATGGCCGTATATTACAAAATATAGTCAGAGGCAATTAAACACTGACGCATTTTACGGGAAGCCAAAGTGGCAAAACGCTCAGAATTTCCCGCATCCTGACGCCCCCGCTGCACTTTTCCCTTCCGCAGTGGAGCCGCTGTCTTCATCGACGCACGCTTTTCAGTGGAATGCGTTTGGCTTTCAGCGCATGAGGTGACATGTTTTAAATGTCACCCACCCCCCCCACCACCACCACCACCACCCTGCGAACCCTAAATACCAGCGGCGTACATCAGTCCAAGCCGCACCCAGCATTACACACCACAGAGACAGGCAGGGGGGTGGCAGGTACCCCCAGCAAACCGACGTGAATGGAGTTCACCTTCGGGGGGCGCTATGGAGCCACGTGACCGCGGGTCGTTCCCCACCACTATGGGTCATGATTAACGACCAGAGAGAGACAGTAAAACGTTAAATGACGAGCAGGCAGTTTGGCCAGTTTATGTGCTGCGATGAAGACGTGTTTCATGAGGTATAAATCTTTGCTTTAAAGATAAGCAAAGGCAAGTAAATCGTTTCTTCTAGGTCAACCACATCTGAGACCTCTGTGTCCTGGGCTTCACGGAGAGAGCTGAATAAAGAACGGGGAGGGAGGGGGGGGGCGCACACCCCCACTCACCCCCTTCGCTGCAGGAGGCCTGGGTGCCAGAGAGAGTTACAGCTCTTGGGGGGTCATAAAAAATTCAGCAGGATGATTAATGGCTTGTAAATTAAGGAAGCTTTAAAATGTCACTCTCCCATCTATTGGTGAGACTACAGCCCCCCCCCCCAGCTGATAAAAGGATAAAAAGAGACCTGAGGATGGTGACAGCAGAAGCTTAGTGCCACATTTGCATATCAACAAAACCATCATAAACAGTCTTTCTCAGGCCGCTGTTACATTACGTGGGTCGATTCACATGCACGGGCCAGACTGGAAGTGAAATGGATAAATCTTTATGGAGTAGCAAGGGGTTCCCACTCCCTGTATAACGACATCGTGCCAGAACTCACAACACAAACAAATCTCTGTGCTTCTGTCTCTGAATCCCTCAGACTCTGTCATAGAATAATAATAATAATAATAAAGCTTAAAAATCTACTATTTCTTTCTTAGATGCCTTTCAGTTCAAACGCACCTTAAAAGCACGTATGTAAAGTGAGTGTAGCTTTGTAAACATTAACACATGGCACCAGCCAATAGCAGGGCTGCTCTGTAGAGCTCACACAGTCACAAGCTCTACGCACGGAGGTAGAGCTGCCTCGAAATTAACAGCTGGTTCAAATTTATATATATCAAGTTAATGGCAAGCACTTAAGGATGACTAGTACTTAAGGATAACCACTCTGCACTATAAATCATACGTTTCTCCATCACGGGACTGCGCTAAAGATAGCCTGGGTCAATGAAATTCTGACTGATCATCTACGGTACATGACAAGACTTTGCCAATATTCCTTATGCCGCGTGTCAATGTCCCTTTCTACAGATAAAAGCCAACCCCTTCGGCTCGCGCTAAACGCATCACCATTTAAAGGTAATCAATGCACCCTCTCATCTTCTATAACCGCGCATCCAGTACAAAACTGCGGCCACTTAGAGGTAATCCTACCCCTGAACTGGTTTGAAATGGGAGACTGAGATATGGGCCTGGAGCGCCTTTCTGAAAAAACAATACGCACTGATGTTTTCCTCCTCCATCGCCATGGAGACCCATGGCGTCACCTCATTCCGAACATCCACAACTCCAGGGGGCGATGCTGGCACACAGCAGCTAGATTCAGAAAGTGTCCCGGATCTCCACAACACAGCTGCTCCATCAACCCTAATCCTTCATCTCCACCAACCTCAAGCATTGTGAGAACACCCCACAGCACAGAGGCACGAAGGTCTGACTGGGTCCCAAAACAATTCTACTCAATGAACTTACTCGCGGGCTCCCCCTAGTGTCTGAACCCCTGCATGTCTTCTCCTTATAATGACCGTTTATCGATTGCCATGGGGAAATTCTCTTTGACAGCGAACTTGGCGGTGAAGGACAGCTACCTCCAGTGGTGCCCATGGAGCTGGGGATTAGAAGCGCCCCACAAACCGGACTTGAACCGGCAACCTTCCGAGGCTTAACCCACTGAGCCACACACATGAGGCCCTGCCTCAAAAGTATCCATCCATCCATCCATCCATCCAGCCACTTACCTCTCCCCGCGTGCAGGGGAATGGAGCTGAATATTTGGAGGTACACTTCACCCCATCCGGCTTCTGGGCTCTGTCCTCCAGCCCAAACGTTTCCGTGCAGTTCTGGGCGAAGTAGGCGAGGGTGGTCCAGTTGCGCATAAAGTCCTGCGACCGCTCCAGTACCATGGCGGCGGGCCGGACCGAGCGGAACACCACGATCAGGTGCGTGAGGTAGAACTTCGTCTCCAGGTCCAGCTGGACAAATTCGTCGCTGACCCCCTCTGCCGACTGCCACCACGTGTTTGGGTGACGGAAGGAGGAGTCCGCCATGGCAGAGGCCGGGTGAGCGTGCTGGGGGCTCGCCGAGCTGCACTTGTCGCATTTCAGCGGGGGGCAGGACCCCACGGCCGCCGCAGGACCCGTGTAAGAGCAGGACGACTCCGTATGGTTGGAGCCGCAGACGGTCCGTGTCTGTATGCGCCGGCCGAGCGCCAGGTTCCCCATGGGCGGGTTACAGGCCTGGCTCTCGCATTGGATCCCGACTCCAGAACCTGCCGCCAGTCTGCTGAGATCTGAGAACCGAGGGGGACAAGAGGGGGTCTTCACTGAGTTAGTGCTTAATTGAATAGCAGCTATGAGGGCCCATGTACGGCTTCCTCCAGAACAGAATCCCCTGTCAAATAGGACAATAAATCTTTCTTTTTTAGATCAAAATAAAAAAGAACTTCAGCCGTGTTGTGCAAGTTACGCAGCATGCTCCTCTGGACGGGATCCAGATCACCACAAATGTTAATAGTTAGTTATTAAGGAGGATGGATGAATGAATGTGTCGTTGGGGTTCTGAAGCATTCCTTTATAAATTTATTGAGCAACACGGCTGTTTGATGTGGTGATAAATGATAAATAGAAAGACATGTCTGGAAGGACGTCCACCTCGATCGCTTCAGATGAATCTTGCCGCTCAAACGCGGAATGCAGCGAGGCGGGAGAACCGACGGCGCGACTCATACGGGTTTCTACTAACGCCGTGTATAATTTCCCCCTGTGATACATTTTAAGACTGATATTGCAAATGTGTTGACGGTATTTAAAAAGGCTTTATCAAGTACTTCGCAAGCATTACCATGCCTCACATAAGCTGGGGCTCACTGAAGGCCAAAATCAGCGCACAATGTAATTGTACATTTGTTAAATACCTGAATAACTGCGCTGTTTTTTATTTGCCTTAGCGAGACGGTGTCTGTGAACTCCACCCATCCATCCATTATTCCACCCATCCATAAATCCATCCGTTTTCTGTACCCGCGTGATGTACCTAAACTTCGAAATCCGTATTCAGTGATTTGTGTGTTTCCCTGCGCGTTTCCCTTAAATGTTTTGTTACTTTTCTTGGGCCCCTGGAGACAAACTCACATCGCGCATGTAAATAACACCACTCCCACCCTGCAAGATGCCTGGAATGGTTACGATTATTCTGCTTGTGCGAAATATAGATGTTTTCCATCTAAAACGTTTAGAAACACATACGAGAACTTAAATCGGGGAGGTTGCCCCCCTCACACTGATTTTATCTGGCGCCTCTGTACCTCCAGGCATCTCATTAAAAATAAACGCAACAAGATCCGCATCCACCGCGCTGTCAAAGCACTTGCGCCGAGACTTCATGGTACTTATTTAAAAGCCCGAATTTGATAATGGCCCACACCTTTTTACAGCAACAAACGCCGCTCGGTAATTATAAGCCTTAACAGTGACAATCAGGGAGCATCCGAGCCGCAATTGTCTGTATAGGCTCAGCTCATCTGTACTTTCTATCCTGCGATTACATGGTGAGCCTCGGAAAGCACCTACCTGCGGACAGAGACTGCAGCCCCCAGAGAAGCAGGGCAAGTAACGCCGAGCAGCTCATCCCCTGCAGCGTTGCGATATTCCACATGGGAGACCAACTTTTTGGGATTCTGAAATATACCTAAGATCTTTTTGCAGATCAGATCAAAAATATTAATCCTTTTAAAAACATGTGGCGGCAAGCTTTTACGTGCGGGACAGATCCAGATCTTCCAACTCTTCCAACCAAGCAGATCCCCCCCACGCAATGCTAGTGACCTCGAGCAATAATTAAATGCGGAAAATCCACTCTGACAAATGCGACGGTCCAGATATTTCAAGTAACGGCTGAGACAAAGTCCGTCCACTCGGTCGGGGGCGAGCGCTTCTCCGTAAGCCGGACGCTGGCGCTCCAGCGCTCGTCTCCTCCGCCGCAATCTGCTCCCTCGCACTTCAATCGCTAACTTTTGCCTGGAGATATACATCTGAGCAATATTGAAAGAGTGACAGGGCATCGCGACTCCGCCCCATCTCGGTTCATGTTTTTTTTCCTGCGACTTAAAGGCACATTCCTACAAATCACACTCGCGGGCTGTTAGATGAGCGTTTGCACGCTAGGATTCTTGCAAAAACAAAAAAAGCAGGTCAAGTCGGCGTAGGAAAAGGCATCCCGATGTACCACGTCGTTGAAAACAGCTTAAAAACAATGAATGCAGTCAGGTGCTCTGACGGCTCCGTTTCCTTCGAGACCGCTTATGTCATCTGTAGTGGATACAGTATCGCACTTTTGTGTCAGTAGAGCTCCAGTTTTATTTAGCACAAGATAGCTGCAAAAAAAGAAGATCCTATTTAACTAGCTGTTATCTCCATTTCTACACAGAAACGTTTACCATCGCGTTTGATTGGAATGCAGGTGGCTTGTTTTTTCAAGTTATGCTGATTTTCCACCAAATTTAAATGTAACATTGCTTTGTCAGTTATGACGCATTTAGTGATCTAGTGGATTTAATTACATAATTGATTCCTTCGTACTGGGGGTGTTAATACAAATTCATTTTTCCACGCAGATTCACTTATTAGCGGCTATTTATTGTAAAAGCAGCTGTACTCAAACTTTTTAATAATTTAATTAAAAAAATGCATTTTATTTCATTTGTTGGTTTAATAAATAGTATTAGTCTAATAAATTCGTCAGATGATAAAGATTTGAAATGAAACTTTAAAATAATTTTACAGAAAACACGCCACCCAGTGTTTAATTCCAGCTCTGCAGGGTGAATAAAATGTCTAGCTAAAGCTGGAGTCAGGCAAACCTCTCTCGTTTAAACAGCCACAGGTCAAAAGCCCCCCCAACAGCATCCCTCTGCAATATTCTACTTTCAGACATGTGTTGGTCTCATGCGTTCCTGCTGCTTGTGTCTGCTCCTTCATCAGCTGTAATTCCCTGTCACTCCAGGGCTGCCTCTTCTTGCCTGTCAGACTGACACTTCAGATTGGGGTAAACAGTCCCACGGCAAACGACCCTTGACCCCTCTAAGTAGGTCTCAGCGTGCCGACAGTTAACCCCAGCTGCACGACATTAACCTGAAGCAAGAAATACGGGTCTCGCAGACGCAGCATCCATGCGCCGCCAGCTTCTCGCGTGACACCCGCGCTTTCCGACTCTCACGAGCGTGCACGAAATCTTATGTTATTCTATTACACACCTAAAATTGGCTACATCAAAAGCGTTGGGGCAGTTTGCGAACCCTGCAGACTATTTACAAGGCAGTATAACTGTCACATACATGTAAATGCGTGTGCGTGTGTGCGCAGACTTGTCTCAAATTGAAAATCTCACGGCAGCCAGCTGACTGAAGTCGGCGACCCTCAATACCGATACTCCTAACTTAGCAGCCGAGACAGGCGAGGTGACGCCCCTTTCCGATTTTTCAAGCGCACTGTGGGCTACTGGTAGTGTGTTTTGTGTCAAACATCTGTAGGTATTTTTTTTAATGTCGCCTTTGCACCATTTATAACATTTTTAATACATTTATAAACATGGATGTACATAACATACAGAGAAAGAATGAACAGGGGCCTTAAGAGAGCTGTTATGAGTGTTCACTGAGATTTGATTGGATGGAAAGCACAGCGTCCTGCCCTCTCATTCTCTCCTTTTCACTCTCTGTTTCTCTCTCTCTCTTGCTTTCTTTACCTCACGAACTTTCGGAACTTTTTACAGGAATAAGGCCATTATCCTAAACAGTGATGCAGCTCACAAATAGGAGGGTGTGAGGGAGGAAAGGGGGCGTCAGGAGATTTTTCTTCCCTTGCTGGGCCCAGGAGCTGTGTAATTTCTGATGTAAGCAGCCTCTGTTCTGCTTTCGGTCGTCGGTTTAGAAGCGTGGATCGCATTTGGCCGGGGGTTTTCGAGCATAACTTGTTCCTGGCTTGTTTGTCGGTCTCCCCTTTAGCGCTGTGTGAAAGGGGAAAGTCAGGACAGATTCTGAGAGTTATTAAAATTCCAGACCTAATTAGCTCCGGAGATCCATCTCCTCTGTGTCCCAAAATGCGGCGTGACACTCGGTCTCCCCTTCAGATACACGCATTGTGTCTTGTGTTCCCACGGACCACTTTGAGGGACTCCGAACAGGGAACAATGCCATGCTTTTAGAACAATGGCGTGCATCGTCTTTCTGTCACAGCCCTCTGTCCCTCGTTTTTCCCCCTCCTTTTTCTTGTCTGTGTCCCCCATAACAATGCTGCGTTACTGATTCCCAGACTGCAGGGGACAAACAATGCCCATTGTTTCTGAATTGACTCCCCTTTGCTGAGAAGGGGGCAGGGCGTGGTTTTCCAGACCAGGCCATCTTCCCCGGGGGTGGGAGGGGATTGTGTGGGGGAATGGGTGGGGCTTTAAGTGACAGACATATGCATGAAAGACTGATGGATGATGCAGTGTTTATATGCAGGGGTCATGCAGAAGATCACCAGCCTCTCGATGTCTGAGGCAAATCTGGCGGTGGGGGTGGGAATACATTAGCAAACAAGCAAGATAACCGGGCAGGGTTTCTATGTTAGAGTGTGGATATGCATCTCATTTACTCATTGATCAAAATCGATATTAATGCTCCACATTAACTGCACATTCATAACGCCTGTATAATGCATTCATAGAACATTCATAAGCAGCATGTACGTATACCTTAACATCATAAATTGCGGCTGTCACATCTTGTTTCCTGTTACGTGTTAATGGTCATGCCTCCCCGCGTGATCTGATGGTCTTCCCCTGAGGCCGTGGTGTAAACAATCACGGAGGCGAGGGACGGCACGTGTTTGTGGTTGACAGCCAGCCCGCCTGCCGTGTCCGGGGACGGCGTGGTTCGGAACCGGCCAGCGCCTCCATGCACAGGCACGTGCACGTGTCTGGGTGAAAACACGGGCGTGTGGCTCGTGACTCGCAGGGGCTGGTGCCCTTCCCGAATGGTCCTATTGGTGCAGAGCTGCGGCTGTGCTGGAGGCCCCCGCTGGGTGCAGGAGGGCAGGGACATCCTGCAAGGGGCCGCAGCTTCATTGGTCTTGGGGCCTCTTAGTATTTCTGCTGACAGAAAGTATGAATCCAATGATCTGATTGTTTGATAACTAGTCAGAGAACTGGACTAAATATAAGTGGACAAAGAGTAAGGCCATTTAAACTGGGATAAAGAATAGACCAATAAAATGCTGAAACCTTCCTTTCCAGTTTCAGGCAAATGGCGCCGTGTTTGTAGTCCCCAAGTGGCAAAATGTCAGCCAGTTGCGAAATTTACGAACGAAATTTCATAAAGCGAAAACTAATTTCAATGCAGATTTGTTCCAGAGACTCTACAGAATCCAACAATAGCCAGCTGGGTCCTAAATGTCCCCAGGTGATCACTCCAGTTGGACAAATGGGACTATAAACAGGTTAGAATCTTAGATCTCTGTGGGAATGTTTTAAGACCAAGTCAAAGGTAGATTAATATAATAAAAGTTAGCGGTTAGCGGCTATCATTAGCATCCGCTAATGATTTTTTTTTATTGTGGTTTATCGGTTTGGTGTCATCAAATTAAACTTAGCGGATTGTAGGTTCCCAATTTCACCATTTCAAAAGCCAGGTATCATTTTAGAGTTTGAGCATCAGGAATTTGAAGTAAAAGTTTAGGTTTAAGCCTCAAACAGACCCTTTTGGGTTACCCAAGGACTTGGCACATAACTTTAAGAGCTTTAGCAGTTACTCAACTCTATATGTTAAATGATCTACGGGGTAGGTGGGTAGCTCCAGAAACAATGCCCAATAGATCATAGGTTTGAATCCCACGGCCAGCAGAGTAATCATATCACCACTGGGTGTCAAACTCAGACCGACTCCAGGGTGCTGGATGTTAGCTCACCTCGGGAACCTAAACTCGTTCTCATCTCTATATACAGAACATGCATCTTTTATGGAGATCAATATGGGATATGTGAACGTTTCGCCCACGGGGATGAGTGCTGTTCTATTCTTGCGAAATGGGCAAACGGCAGGTTGTGTCACCAACAGGTTGCTGTTGTTGCCCTTGCTGGGTGGAAGAGGGATGACACAGGGTGGATGCCTTCAGCTCACACAAGCCAAGGTCTCGGCAAGGCACGAATCATAAAAACCAAGGGGCCCCACGACGAAAGACAGTGAGATAACATACAGAAGCCCGATTTGACGGGGAAGAAACACAGTGCAAAATAAAAAGGCCCAGCGTTTGTTGACAGTTCCTCCCCAGGAATGCGAGTACCAGCAACCAACAGAGGATCGCATTAAAATCACGTTGAGTGAGCAACACTGGTAGGGGGCAAGAAGGGGGCGGTTGTTTTAGAGAACTTACTTCAGGAGCGAGCCGACCAGACAGGGGTCCCCATAGACCCACATCCTGAGGGAGCGTGGGTCTGTAAACCGCGGCGCTGGTCAGCTTCCTTTGCATCCTGAAGTCCAGGAAAAGCTGGGCACGTGCTCCTGCTGTTTAGTGCCACCCTTAGAGGTCGAGCGCTGAGCCAATCTGCCCCCAGGACACGCTTCACTCAGCCTTGGCATCCAATGCGCTGTGCGCTCTATTAAAAGCGCACACTTTGTAAAGAAACATTTACTTGACCTTTAGGAGAATTTCAGAAGAATGCCAGCACTGTTTTAAGATAAACAATTGGCAGAGCCTGGCAGGCCTGACATGGGAGCGCGCCTTATGTAATGAGATTCTTGAGGGCAACAGGAGTATCAGTAGATATGCAATGTACCACTTTGGAATAATAATGATGGAGATCAGATATGCACAAGGAGGGCTTCTGCAGATTCCTACAGCTGTGCCTCCCCAGTGGAATATAGACACAAACCTATTCGTTTTCATAGTAAACGAGTATCTTACTCACCTATTGAGCCAGTAACCTAAGGGGGCAATAACAGTGAAAGGTTGGCGGAGAAGAATCCCACATCAGGTATGTGTGCATCTGCTGTGTTTGTTTTCTCTACATGAGAAGCCATCGCACCTTCCGAGGAGCAGAGAGAGGGGACCCCTCTGCAACGGCAGCTTTGTGTTTAGACAGCTGACTTTTGGCGGATGTTACACATATCTGGAGGCTCCCGCGGCAAAATTAATGTCGATCTTATCATGTTCACAGCAGGCAAATAAAAGTCAAATTCCGCCCGCTTCCATCCTGAGGATGACTAGCTACACTGTTTGGTGCCACTTTACAATAACCCTAACCATATAAAGGGTTTATGAATGGTTTATAATATGATTATTAATTAGGTTGTAACACTTTGTTATAACTTGTTTAAAATTGTCTATCAACAATTTACAGTTTTCTTTTTATTGATGAGTTACTACCATTTACAATTGGCGAAAGGGAGCCTTATTGTAAAGTGCTGCCCTCTGTTCTATCACATAAACTTCTTCTCCTCTCCCCCCCCCCCACCAAACATGTTCGTCGGAGCTGGTGTTCATCACGAACGGGGTGCTCTGGCCTGCAGGCGACGCCTAAGTCGGGAGAATGTCCCCGCCATCCTCAGGGACTGTGCTCCAGAATGCCCCGGGGAGCAGGTCCGGCGTGTCGCCCTGTGGAATTCAATCGGCGGCAGGGAAGGAAGATGCAGCCGCCCTGCGGGTCTCTGCACGCCCGGATCTCGCGGCATCCACCGGTAACAGGTGTAAGAAAACATTCCTCCTTAAAAGTCAGATATTGTTTTTCTTTTCTGCTTTATTTCTCTCACCATGAATGGACTTCACTTCTATGAATGCACAATGAAAGTCTTTAAAGCCTTTTAAAAAACGTGTTTCTCTCTTCGAGTAGGATTTGGCAAGGCCCCCTGACAGGCCCGCGTCTGTTGACTCATCCTGCGCTGTAACTGAACCAGCCTCCTGGGGGAATTTCGGAAAACCTCTAAAGCCCTCTGAAGTCTCGGGGGGTCCTTGCGTACACCCGGAGCATCATGGTATCTCAGTGGTGCACGGAAGAGGAGCCGTCAAAGATGAGAAGGTGGCACCTGCCTGTGCACATTTGGCTGGAGGGCACCGCTATATAAGTGCCTGCATCACCTGCATCGGTGACTCACGCCCAGAATGCACTGCAGCTGACGCTCCCTCGCACCAGGAGCGACACCAGAGATCTTTGAAAAGGGGGCGGCTAAACCTTCACTGCGGGGGTGTGTGTCTGATGAGAACGAACACACAATTTAAGCTAATAAGTATTCATGTATTTGGTGACGGGGTTAATGAACACTATAGGGGGCTAATGACCACCTGCTCTAGCAAGCCCCCCCCCCCCCCCCATTCCTCACCCACAGCTTTCCTTAACTTTTCTCTACACCACCACACACGTCAGCGACAGTCAAAGGGACTGCCAAACATACCCTGGCAAATTTACAGATTCTACACAGTATTCCATAGTGGACGCCCCGCTTGGTGAAGTCAGACACCCCCCCCCCCTGCAAATTCTCTAGATTCAGACGATTCTGTTTTCTAAGTGCCAACCCCAGGAGGGATGACATTTTGCCCATAATTTCTAGCTGTTCCTTACACTCCAGTGGGGGGGGGGAGTGACCCTTTCACAGGTAATACTGATCATAAGTGGGATTTGTGTCAAAAAAGGCAGAATCCTGGCAGTATTGTAAGTGTTGGATTGGCAGCCTTTGCTTTAAAGTACCACCTTACAGCCAATCAAATATCAAAAACAAAGTCAGAGCACGGTAAACATGGGGTACATGTCACCCCCGTCTTCCCATTTTTGCCCTTTTCTCTGCCATCATCTTCGGTCTTTTCTTTTTTTTAAGCGCTGTGGGGATTAAGGCTGTCAGCATTCGTAAACATGTAATAACAAAGAATGTAATCTCTGAACTTCTTGGTTACTGGGAGCACTGGGCAGATATTAGACGTCCTGTACATATTAAATTCAAAACACCGTGGCTGACGCCACCTACCCATTTGTGAACAATTTACCGTGACTTACGGTGTTTTTTAGCTCACATTCTGCGTGTCTCCCAGCTTTCTGGGAAATTTGCACCAGTCTCGGTTCCTGGCTGATCGCAGCTCAAAAGATCCACGGATGTTAGGCAGGTGTCTAAACTCTAGCCTTTTCAGTAAAGGCAATCGCTTCATCGGAGTGACGGGCTCTCTCACCCTCAAGGGTGTAACAGATGCTGTGTGTTCTTCAGGGTATTGAAGGGGCTACTCCAGGCTTCTGGCCCCCCCAGAGCCTGACTGGAGTCAGATAAGCAGAAGTTATAATGCTCCTTGCACTTTGTGCAAACCTTCATCTTCACTCTTCATTCCTCTCACCTGACTCTCTGGAGCACGTCAATTCAAAAGCATCATGCTTTATGTGACGTGAATCGGTCGACATCACACATAATCATTTAAACATGTGAAATCAAGGCCCAACCTGGGGCTTGGGGTGACAACCTACAGGAAATGAAACCACACAACCATTCATCCACTGACCCAGATTAGATTCTGACCCAGATGAGGAACCATTCAATGTGAATACCATCTGTGACCAGCATCTGGGACGTATCGGTCTGAACATAAGTGGTTCCGCACATCAGTTTCAGCACAGCATATCCACTATGCGGAAAAACATTCATTATCGGTTGATTTTTAAACAGAAGCAGGCTTTTAGTGGTTCATTGCTGAAGTCAGACGCCTTTATCACTATTCCATAAATTGCATGATAAATGTTTAAAATCAAATATTTACTTTCTCCTGTGTTTTGGATTTAGAACTTCACTCCACTATCAAGATAAGATGTTTTATTTTTTTAAAAGCCCAGCACGTAGACAGCTAGTTGTTTAGACAAAGATTAGTCAGGGCATTGACAGTTTCCCCATGAACACCTTTGATTGTATCTCTGAATTCTGCCAATGTCAGTCTTACATAAGATACACATTCAGTACCGTGGTTCATTAAGCTTATACACTCACCTAAAGGATTATTAGGAACACCATACTAATAAGGTGTTCGACCCCCTTTCACCTTCAGAACTGCCTTAATTCTACGTGGCATTGATTCAACAAGGTGCTGAAAGCATTCTTTAAAAATGCCAAATTCTGACACTACCATTTGAATGTCTCAACAGAAATTGAGACTCATCAGACCAGGCAATATTTTTCCAGTCTTCAACTGTCCAATTTTGGTGAGCTCGTGCAAATTGTAGCCTCTTTTTCCTATTTGTAGT
>JAABNY020000063.1:20798906-20812744 GCA_015164015.2 Brevimyrus niger | reverse complement strand
CATTCTGACATTCAGTTTGGAGTTCAGGAGATTGTCTTGACCAGGACCACACCCATAAATGCATTGAAGCAACTGCCTTGTGATTGGTTGATTAGATAATTGCATTAATGCGAAATTGAACAGGTGTTTCTAATAATCCTTTAGGTGAGTGTGTATATATATATATGCCTGCTTCTGTTTAAAAATACATATAAATTTAATGAACCACAGCACTGAATGTGTATCTTATGTAAGACTGACATTGGCAGAATTCAGAGATTCATATATATAATTATCCAGGATACATTATAATAGCATGTTTCTGGCTTTGAAAATGAAAGGAATATGTTAACCACTAATAAATAACTACTAGAAGTTGTAAATGTTTATATAAATTACATGGCTGCACTATCCATGCCCTGCTTCTTTTCAAGGTTTTCCATCCTTGATAGAAACAAGATTTGCCTTGTTTTTACACTGTAATATCGAAATTAATTATAAAGCAACGATTCTCAACCCATTGGTCACAACCCAAATTCGGGCCACGGCAAGTTCTGAAAGCGTCACGAGTTGGAAATGTAAGCATTTTAAAACCAGCACGCTCCTACGCTGATCCACGATCAGATTTCTCAGCCCCAATCCTAGACTTAATAAACGGGTCTGCGACTGCTTAGCGCAAAACTAGTGAACACTCAACTAACCCAAGAAGCCAAACCACAGAAGCTTAACTTAAAATTCAACGGCACATCCAATCAGATTTCTGTGACAGGCATTGATTGGTGTAAATTGCAAAATGTACAGCACGCTTGATCATAGACTTAATTTAAACCAGTACTTCATATATGGGCAAGACTGAGCTGGCATGGTAAAAACTGGGTCGTGATGCATAAAGGGTTGAGAACCACTGTTATAGAGAGATTAAAAGAGGTGTTGTGAGCTGTTTATTATTGAATACAAAACCACAAAAGCTAGGGATGAGGACACTGGAGGTGAAACTCAAGCCCCCATCCCTGGAGGTGTGAGGTAGCAAGGTTACCCACTGAGCCAACATGCAGCCCAGACCCAGAATGTGAGCTGTATGAAATTATAGAAGCCAATGGTGACAAAGGATAACTGAATCTGTCAACCAACAGGGCAGAGAAACTTGTTTCGCCAACGTTATCTTAATGCCAAACATAATTTTATTTCTCTCTATCACGCAGAAGGAAACCTCGGGGATAAGGGATATTCATCTGGACATATGTGTACAACCTGCTCACAAATTAAGACCTTAAGACAAGTTTTCTAGCATTTGGTGCTGGTTGCTTTTTGGATTTACAGTACTGCTAAGTATACTCAGTGCACCTCCTGTCTTGCAAGCTTTAGACTATTTTACCAACGTATATATTGACGTACATTAATTATTAATTATTTATTGAATATTTATTTACTCTCTTTTAAATTTTATAAAAGGCGAAACAGTTTTCACCAAAAAGGTGGATCGTAGGCTTCCAATCCTGACACCTGGTGGACAAAACATAGAAATGCGAAGGCCATCGTTTTGTGTCTAAAGGTATCCGTAGAGGAAATTTCTGTAAGGAATATTTGTTTCGTGTTCCCTCCACAAACAAAATAATAAAGAAACGTTATACGCTTAAAAATAATAATAATAACACATTTCCCGCACTAGCGAACGTCCCTGTTTAGACCAATAGAAAACGACTTCACGTTTCCTTACCAATCAGAGCGGACTCTCCACGCGGGGTGAAAGGTCAGAGTTCGACTCAGAGAGAACTTCCTATTGTCGTGCGCGCGGCGTGTAGCTGTCGGTTGATTTTCTCTAAGAAAGAAAAAGTTATAGATTTATACGCCTTATATAAATCCAGCACATCCAAATGGTAAGGAACATATTTTAGTAAACATCACGTGCGTAATCGATTATTTTATTTCGCTCTCAAAGATGGCGGTTGAAGCGTTTTAATATAACTGATTCATTCATTTTTTTCACGGCCCATGTCCCACTGTATATATGCACTTTGCATTTTCCATTTACTGTTACGATGTGATTTAGCTACATTTATATACGTTTACTATTACGATCTCATGACTGTTTTATACACCGTCGCTTGGAAATTTTGTTTATCACCTGAGTACGATCGCTTGCTATTTCGCTCAGTTTACTAGAGACTTTATATGTATTTAGAATCATAATTACAGTTTGCTAATTGCCGCATATTCGATTTGGTAAATATATTTTTTTAATGTTTATCAACTATCTGACTTCTCATATTTATCAAAGGGATTTGTAGTTACCATGGCTTATTTGTCGTACTATACTGAACGATGTGTTTTTTTTCCCCCCAAGAGTTTACCTCTGAATCCTAAGCCTTTCCTCAACGGCTTGACCGGTAAGCCCGTGATGGTCAAACTGAAGTGGGGAATGGAATACAAAGGATATCTAGTGTCCGTGGATGGATACATGAACATGCAGGTATTGACCAGCTGCCATAGATGTTAATCCTTTTTAATGTGTTTTTCTTGTATATTTAAGTGTTCCCCTTATCTGCCAAAACCATTAAAGTAGAATCCGATTTTGGTAGTGTTTTTTTTTATAAATAGTTAGCCAGGATATCCAGAATGCATTTTTCTTAATCAGTTTGCTACCTGGTATTTTATGATTGCACAGATATATGTACTGCTGTCAACTTTGACTGATTTAATATTATTAACTTCCTAATGTTTAAGATCCACTTTTAGTAATGTTGATAACTATATCCATTTAAAAACCAATTTATATGCTTCCTAGTTTGTGAATTGAGAGCTCTTTGAAGTGCTGTAGGGCTGTTTCTCCGGATAACGCCACTTAATTTGGATTCCAGTTGGCCAACACGGAAGAGTATGTGGATGGTGCTTTGGCTGGTCATTTAGGAGAGGTGCTTATAAGGTGAGTGTAACTGGGAGCTAAATGGACAGATGTCACTGAGTGTATATTTTCTCCAATACCTTTTGTAGAGTGTCCAAGGCAGTGCAACAAATGTGTGCCCCTTAGTCATACAATGTTGCAGTATTCTTCCTTACTGAAAAAGCATATATACATAAAAATTTAAACTTAAAAAAACTGTTGGCAGGACACGTAGCTATACTTTCTTCTGTGGAGTTTTCATTTTCAGTGAATTATTATATTGCTTTATTTTCCACAGATGCAATAATGTGTTGTATATAAGAGGTGTCGAGGAAGAGGAGGAAGATGGTGAAATGAGAGAGTGAAGGAGTGGTGTCCTTATCGTCCTTACCAGAATACATAGTTTGCAATTTTTTTTTTTTTTATATAACGTGGCTGTAACAGGCGATCCTTTTTCTGTTTCTTTGTGTGTGTGGTGGCAAATCAAGATTTTGATCTTTGCATTATTTTCTTACACACTGTTCTACCTTTGTCCTCCTTTGGATGGAGAAATAAAATTGTGAATGTTGTCTTTTCATATTTGTCTGATCTCATATTTTGCTAATCTCAAAAGTTTGCCTAAGGCCATGAGCCCAGATCACGGTAAAAACTCTTTGATTTGCACAACATTAAGGTGTTACACTTAGGTTCACATGTAGTCTTATGGACTGTTGGGGACGTCCTGGGGAGAAATACTAGCCATCACCTTCCTCTTCACTTCGAAAAGGCTTTGAACACCTCAACAGCCTCCTGCCAATCTAGAAAAAGAAATCCTTCTTAAAATCAGCTAACTGCCTCTTCTGTGTGCATATTTCATGCTTATCATTATGTATTATGTTAGTGTCTCTAATGTTAGCGTGTTGTTGCACATACACTAAATATATGCTCTGTATTCATGGTTTGTCCAGAAAACTTGGTGTAGCTACTGGAGAGAACATCTGCTAGTGGCTCCTCTCTGACTCTTGTGAAAAAAGAACCTAAACTAGGTTGTAGATATTTGTAGGTCTAAAGCTGGAACAGTTCAGGACTGTTCTGGAGGCTGGAAAAGATATACTAATTTGACTTCTGGCATCGGACATCAAAAATGTCATGGATAGCTTGCATGTCTCTTCCTACTACTTCTTTTTCTTCAGTTACTTGCACTTCCAGAGGTAGATGACAATTAAATGCTCATACTGGCTCTCCTGCTGTCTGGCAGGGAGGGCTGGACAGGTGGCTTGACCTCCGTTTGGTCAGCATGTGCATGGTGCTGATGTTGGAGTGTAACTTTACATTGCGTGACCTGGTGTCCCTCTGATGAGCTGACCACTCATCCTGAGATTTCCCTTGCCTCGTTTCTGAGATGGACCCTGGGCCTTGTGACCCTGCGTAGGCCAAGTGGGTAGAGAAGCTAGATGTGTTTGGTGTGCTGGAAGGTCTGGCTGGAACATGCAATCTGCTCCTCCAGGCTGGTAAGGAAGTTCAAACATCCTGGGCATCTGAGAAGAGCTCTGCCAAGAGGCCTACAGCAACACTGAAGGAGCTGCAGGAATTTCTGGCAAGTACTGGTTATGTGGTACTTGTGACAACAATCTCCCATATTCTCCACATGTCTGGACTATGGGGTAGGGTCACAAGATTGAAGCCTTTTTTTACAAACAAAAACATCCAGGCCCAGCCAAATTTTGCCAAAAATTACATAAAGTCTCCCAAAAGCTTGTGGGAAAATGTGTTGTGGTCTGATGAAATCAAGGTTGAACTGTTTGACCACAATCCCAAAAGGTATGTTTGGTGCAAAAACAACACTGCACATCACCAAAAGAACAGCATACCCATGGTGAAGCACGGTGGGGGCGATGTCACATCCACGGTGAAGCACGGTGGGGATGGCGTCATGGTTTGGGGTTGTTTTTCTTCAGCTGGAACTGGGGCTTTGGTCAAGGTGGAGTGAATTATGAACAGTTCCACATACCAGTCAATTTTGGCCTGAAACCTTCTCTTCTGGTGTTTCTTAGTAAGCTGAAGAGGAATTTCACCTTTCAGCATGACAATGACCCCAAGCATGCATCCAAATCAACAACAGAATGGCTTCACCAGAAGAAAATAAGTCTTGCAGTAGTTCAGCCACAGCCCAGACCTAAATCCCACTGAAAATCTGCGGGGTGACTTGAAGAGGGCTGTGCGCCAGAGAGGCCCTCGAAAATCTGCAGGGTGACCTGAAGAGGGCTGTGCGCCAGAGGGGCCCTCGCGATCTGACAGATTTGGAGTGATTTAGTAAAAGTGGACAAATACTGTCAAGCCATGGCAGGCTGATAAACTCCGACCCAAAAAGACTCAAAGCTGTAATACTATCAAAAGGTGCTTCAATAAAAAGTTTAAGGGGGTGCACACTTATGCAACCAGCTTATTGTACGTTTCTTTATATATTTTTTCTCGCTAATAGATTTGTTTGTTTTTCCATAGAATTGTACAGGTTTTAGGTAACATTAAAGGGGGGAAAAGTTTTGGGATGATTTATCGCATTCTCATTTTTTACATCACAAAAACCTGGTAGTTTAACAGTGGTGTGTACACTTTATATCCACTGTAAAGGCACTTGTCTATATGTGGGGACGGCGAAGCACGTTTTCTTCGGCGTGACTTCTCTTCTCTAATCCATTTTCCGCTACTTTTCTTCTGCTGGTGCCGCATTCATTAGAAACTTTCATATGTTCTGTATTCCCTTGGTGTCTTCGCATAGCTCAAAAATTCAATGTAGTGTAGTGTCTTTTGCAAGCTTCATTGTAATACGGCTTGTGAACAGCAATTTTTACGGGTAATTCAGGCTCGGTTCTCGCTACGAAACTCTCCGCAATGACGACATTTAAGCAAGACATCCGATATTTTTCATACAATAGCATGAACAATAAAATGTTTTATCAATTACATGGAATCTATGCAATCAAAAAAGGCGCGAGGTGCCTTCGATAGCTCAGTTGGTAGAGCGGAGGACTGTAGAATGAAACACTGTAATCCTTAGGTCGCTGGTTCGAATCCGGCTCGAAGGACAGCTATTTTTTCCCCCCCTTTCCGTATTTTTGTCTTTTTTCCCCATCTATTTCACTTTTAATGATTACATCCAAGAACTTCTGAAACATAGATCAACGTTAATGCTTGATTATTAATCAGTATATGTTTACACGTGCACGGCTTAAAATCAAACCATTACAAGAATTTGGACAATCTTTAGCGCCCCCTGGCTTCTTAAATGACTAGCATACTGAGAGAGAAAACCCAAAAGTGTCAAAAATTTCCCTCGTTAATGATCCGCAGTAGTATCTGCCTATGAAGTCGCAGCCTAGTGATGGGAAGTTCAGTTTAATTTACAGAACAAATTCTATTGTAATGTTGGTATAACATGAATTGAACGTTGGATTTTTAAAAAAATGATTTGGGGGCATTACATGCTGCTGTACTCCATTCAGTTACTTTTATTGAAACTACATTTATTAAAATCTTGTTCATATTAAAATATTGTTTTATTTTCATCTCAGAATCCTGCCATTGTATAGGCCTATCGATCACAATGTACTTCATATCGTGGAACACATCCAAGATCAGAGGACTGTTCCCAGAACAGACCCCTGTACACATCTGGATGCTCAGTACACATGTAGAGATTCTTTTACAAATCTGATTACTCACATACAGCTTCTGATTCAGTCGCACAACCCATTTCCAATTTCCAAAATTTTCCAAAAAAAAAATCCTCAAATACAAAGACTTTTCAGCAAGTCTTTTCATTGCTGGTAAGATGGAATCTGGCCTAACTGCATTTCTTTGTGCAAAATATGTCTTCTGTGTTTAGTTTGTTAAAACATGAATTTTACCAGGGGCGCACAGGGCATCAGTACTTCCAGTCAGGTCATAGTGAATGGGGGGGTAACGTCGCCCACGTCTTCAAATTCACACCATTAATCTGTTGCTGCATCCACTCAGCACACAGTGTGCTTGCGTACCTCGAGTGAATGAGACTGAAACTAGAAACTGTAAACTGGATGGAGTTAAACAGCAAAACAGTTGAAGAGGCATGGGAATTTTTTAAAAGCACGCTGTTGCAAGTGCAACCTACCTGTTTCCTGCAACACTAAATCTAGGTAACTGCGGCCAAAGTGCTTTATTATGGAAATAAACGATAAAGTCAGGAGGAAAATGGCTCTCTTCCACAAATGGAAATTAACTAACAATTTTAAAGTAAAGCAGGACTATCTAAGTCTACAGGTTGAGTTAAAAAATAACATTAGACTCGCTAAGGGGAAAGTAGAAAGGAAGATTGCTATGGGGGCTAAGGATGACATTAAAAGTTTCTTCCATTATTTTAACGCCAAAAGAGCGCTAAAAGCTAAAATCACTAATCTGCAGGATAGTAAGGGTCTTATAATTGAAAATATTGATATAGTGAATTAGTTAAATGATTATTTTAAACAGGTGTTCAAAGTAGAGAACACAAGTAACCTGCCACCATTTAGTATAAATACTGTACAGTGTCGTCTATGACCAACATGTATAACTGAGGCTGATGTGGTACTAAGCCTAGCTAAACTCAAAATAAATAAATCACAGGAACCTGATGGCACCTTCCTATAGTTTTAAAAGAGATGAGGGATATTATTAGCCAACCTTTAACTTTACTATTTCAGAAATCCTTATCTACTGGTGTGGTACCTTCTAATTAGAAGCATGCTAATATAGCACCCATATTCAAAAAAGGGGATGGAAGTAATCCAGCAAACTATATGCTAATCAGTTTAACTTGCATAACCTGAAAGGTAATGGAAGCTATAGTCCAAGTGAAAATGCTAGATTACCTGGATTTAAATAACATTCTGAGGGATAGCCAACATGGATTTAGGAGCGGTAGGTCCTGTTTAACTAATCTACTGGAGTTCTTTGAGGAAGCTACAAGAGAAATTGATCACAAAAAAAGCCTATGACATGATCTACTTAGATTTCCAGAAGGCCTTTGATCAAAGCTGCAGGGATTTTAGGAACTGTAGCAGCTTGGATTGAAAACTGGTTAATAGACAGGAAGCAGCGAGTAGTTATTAGAGGCACAATGTCACCGTGGGCCTGCGTTTATAGTGGGGTACCGCAGAGTTCAATTTTAGGACAATTATTGTTTCTAATTTACATTAATGATATTGACACCAATACATACAGTAAACTGGTTAAATTTGCAGACAACACAAAGGTGGATGGTGTAGCAGATACTAAAATTAGCAGCAAAGAGGTTACAACGAGATCTTGAATTAATTAGCGACTGGGCTGATATCTGGCACATGAAATGTAGATAATTGTAAGATAATCCATGCAGGGAGTAGAAATATAGAGTACAGATATTTTATGGGTTCCACTGAAATTTTTTAAATAAAAGATTTTTAATAAAATCTTATTATGAGAAAGACCTTGGTGTGATGTTGATGCTTCCATGTCCCACTCTCGCCAGTGTGGGGAAGCAATAAAAAAGTCCAACAAGATGTTAGGTTACAATTCTAGGTGTGTGGAGTTTAAGTCAAGGGAGGTGATGCTATGATTATTTAATTCTTTGGTAAGACCCCCCCCTAGAATATTGTTTGCAGGTTTAGTCACCATACCTTACGGACATTGCTGCCTTAGAAAAGGTTCAACGTAGGGCTACAAGAATGATTCCTGGTCTTAGTGGAATGTCTTATTATGGGAGGTTAGCTGAGCTGAATCTCTAGGAGACTAAGGGGGGACATGATCCAGGTATATAAGATTGTAACAGGTCTCGATGCTGTTCAGCCGAATGTCTACTTTCATATTAGTTTAAATACTAGAACTCATGGCCATAGGTGGAAATTAACAGAACATTTTTAATTGAATTTGAGAAAACAACTTCTAGCATTTCGTTGTAGTATGGAATAGTCTTCCTGCTAGTGTAGTGCAAACTAAAACCCTGGGTTCCTTTTTTTTTTTATTGCCCACCCCCCTCTTTGGAGGTCAACTTTATTTTACATTAAATTCAAGTGTACACAGTGTGGCCGATCCGAACTCACCCATCCTAGTACTAGTTTATAGTGTAATTACCATGAGGAGAGGGAGAGAGGGAAAAGAAAGAAAAAAAAGGAAAACAAAGGTATACAAAATTAATAATAATAATCTAGGTAGAATGGAGAAAATTCTGTTTAGGGGAATGCAGAATACAAACAACATAAGAAACATAACACTCATTACATTAAACAACAAAAATATAACAACAATATCAATAATAATAATAATAATAATAATAATGTAAAAAGTAATAATAATTATATTGATCGCTCAACCACTCTTTTATGTGCAAGTGTAAGTGTGAACTGATTTGTCATTGGATGTGCTGGCATTTGATGCTGTCAAGGAACGCGGCAGCACCCCCCCCCCAAGCCAAAGGCAGGGGAAACCGGCGACCGAGCCCATTCTGCCGCACCCCCCCCCGGCACAAAGGCCCACGGCCACGCATCCCCGACACAACCACCCGCCCAACCCAGGAGGCAGCCCGTACAGGGAGGCACGCAGAGGGGGGGGCAGGCTGCAGGATGATCTAAGGGGGGGCCCATATAGACAAATAGCCCCCTCCACCTGGGAGCAGACCCGCGGCGCCCAGGGAGCGGCAGAACCCCCCCCCCAGCCCAGACCGAACCCCCAAATCCGCCCAGCAGGGCCCAGAGCGTTCCAAGATTCCCCAGTCTGCCCGCTAGGGCCCCACCACAGCGCAGCAGAGCCAGGGACCACCCGGCCCGCGGCCCACGGGAGGAGGCCGCCCAGGGCCGCCTGCACCCCCCCATGATGGACCTTCCACCTGGTGGGCCACCCCACCCGCGCAGAGCCAGAGACAGAGTTAGGGGGGGGCCCTCAGCTCCCACTGCCTCCCCCTCCCATGTTGGTGTAAAGTGTGTATGTGTATCTATGGGTTCCTTTGAATCAGAGCTAAATAAGATTTTAATAACACTGAGATATTAGTCTCCCCAAACGAGGTTGATGGGCCGAATGGCCTCCTCTTGTTTGTAAATTTCTTATGTTCTTATGTCCCTAAGATACTCCATCTGATAGTATAGTATACAGCCAACTTGGGGAGTGGATTTTAGAGGTGAAACTTTTTCATGATTTAAGATTATTTTAACCAAGTTTTCTAAGTGTTTGGACTCGTTAGCGGACTTTGTGATGAGCTGTTAGCTTTACGTTTTTAAAAAACATGAGTAGCTATGGCATAGTGTTGAGACTAGACCAGGGGTCACCAACCGTTTTGAAACTGAGAGCTACTTCACGGGTACTGAGCCATACGAAGGGCTGCCAGTTTGAAACACCCTCCTAAACTTACCTAAACTTCATGTATAATAAACATGTTTTAAATGCTTTTTTAAGATATTGTAATTTTCAAACATACATAAATACAAATGTGATTAAAGGAGAATAGGATAAAACAAGGTTAAAAATTAAATTTTAGACGCTGCTCACTGGTGGGTTTTTGCTAGTTTTTGCTCATGTGGTCCTAGGGGGCATCCTGATGCCCATGGGCACCACGTTGGTGAGCCCTGCCTCAATACAATATATAATATAATAAATTCAATATAATTAAAAAACAACGATAATTTTTTGCTCCTTAGCACTATTTAGCATAAACAATAGGCTATTCTTCACATGTGGGAACACAAGTGTTTCACATAGATTTTATGCAAACAGGAAGTGCCACTGAACAAGCTGTTGAACAAATAGTCACTAGTATTGTGAAATGCAAGTTCCGACTATTGCATGCATGTATTCATAACACTTATTTATTAATCTAAAATATTTCTAGAAATCAGATGAATGCAGAATTTCAGCATTAAATTGTAATGTCTGTGATATATATATATCTCGAAACCTATGGTCGCACAAAGGAACTCAGGATGGGATGCCAACCCGCCGTGGAAAATTTTGTACCTCCAATTAACCTCTGCAAGTTTTTGGACTGTGGGTTGGAAATGAAGAGCCTGGAGGAAACCCCATGATGACACAGGGATAACATGCACTCTACACACAGAGGTGTGAAGCAACTGTACTAACCATAGCACACCACCGCACCACCCACATTATACACCAAATGGAAGTGTCCCAGTATCATTTCCAATGTCTACTACTGACTGATGATTCTGCAGCGCTGCTGGAATAGGTGGGAAGAATACTTTCAGTGTCTCATCTTTAGAAAGTGAACCTTGAGGAAAATGACAGAAAGACAATTGAGCTAATTAAAAAATAATTTTAGATTTATTGGTGTTTGGATTTGTGATGACTACTCATACTGTATATAATACAAAAAAAATAAATCCAGGGATAAAAACTGTACAGCAGACTTTTTCACATTGCAGGGGTTAGGGCATAGGCTCAACATGACCCAGAAAAACACTACATAGTTTAGTATAACTTCAAGGTCACCAGCACCTCTGAGGAGCTCCTGGAACTCACCCTGCACCAGCTTTGTGAGATCATAAAGGATGAGCTCAATGTAAGACAGGAAGTGGTCTTTAATGCCGTCCTGCGCTGGATCTTGCACGAGCCTGTTAGCTGCAAGGCCAACATTTCTGCGCTGTTGCCTAAGGTGACTATAATTATGCAATGTTCTTACTGACACGTATACATAAGAATAGGATGCTAATTAAGTGAATCCCAAAATCCTTATTGCTCTAGCTAGAGAGTAAACCATTTTGAAAATACATCCATCGATCCATTTTCCAAACCGCTTATCCTACTGGGTTGCGGGGAGTCCGGAGCCTATTCCGGAAGCTAAGGGAACAAGGCGGGGAACAACCCAGGATGAGGGGCCCGTTTTGAAAATTAGAAATTAAAATCTGGATTACTGTTGTACCCTTTATGTTAATTAAGAGTTGCTCTTTCCCAGAGACCCTCAAAAAAGAACCATGAAACTCATGGCGTCTCTATCCATCTGGTTATCTGTGTGGGTGTGAATGGCTCGCATGAGTGAAGAATACTTTGTGAAGAATGTGATGAGCCATTGTCTAGTGAAAGGCAATGAGGAGTGCAGGGCCATAATTTGTGACACCTTGAAGGTCATGTATGACCTTGAAATAAATGGTCCTGCCCAGTCAGACTTTGAAAACCCGCTGGTCCGTCCCTCGCCTGCCCGCTGACATCTTGCTGGCCTTTGGTGGCTGGAAAAAACAGCCAAGCAATGTGATGGAGGCGTATGATGCGAGAGCCGACCGCTGGGTGAATGTGACGCAGCGGGGCGACGTACGCCAGGCCCACCATGGCATGGTGTACCTCAAGGGGTTTGTATACTGCATCGGGGGGTGTGACGGTGGTGCCTGCTTGGACAGTGTGCTCAAGTTCGACCCCATCGCACGGACTTGGCACACTGTGGCCCCGATGCGGTCGCGCCGCTGCTACTTCACCGCGACTGTGCTGGATGACTTCATCTATGCCATGGGCGGCCGTAACTTCAGCGGACGCCTCAACACGGTCGAAAGGTATGATCCTGAGACCGATAGATGGAACTTCGTCCAGCACATGAACACGGAGAGAAGCGACGCCAGTGCTATCGCCCTCAATGGCAAGGTGGGTCAATGGTCAGGTGGATGACCTCATTTTCCTCATGAAATTTATGATTACTATAATAACATTATTATTATAGTTAGGTACAGCATAAGAGTCTTCACCTTTATACTTGTTTTTCCTAGATATACATCATTGGCGGCTTCAATAGGACCGGGTGCATTGCGACTGCTGAGTGCTATGACCCCATCACCAACCGATGGACCATGATTGCTCCAATGAGAGAACCCCGGCATGGTGTTGGAGTCATAGCACTCAATGATAAAATCTATGCGGTGAGTGACTTTGTTGTGCTTTGAACCTTAGGTGTCAAGTCTCATGTTTTGCCTGTGGGATTCATGGTAATTTGCCTTGTTGAGTGGAGTGCTATGATGCGGAGACAGGCTGGTGGTACTGTGCCCAGGACATGGGCTTACCCCGCAGCTCCCACAACTACTGTGTAGTGCCTGCACTCCCCAGCATCATACAGTCTACTTTGTGATCTCAAAATACTCTATCCCATCATATTTGGTCATGCATACCTTCTAACAAAGCTAGATATGCCATGTTGATGCTGTGTGTGGCATATTTACACTTTAACCTGTTACCTGCAATGAAGATCCTGTCTTATTAGAGCAGAGTTAACTTTAAGCAGGAGTTTTTAAAGTACCATTTCATGGGCCAGACTGGGCCCACATCCTGCTTCACTCAAGGAGTGAAATATTTCTCTCTAGCATTGACTTTTCTCTGGCAATAAGTCTGTATGATAATCGAAAGTTTCTTAAATTAAGTACTGTTGCAGTACTGGGTAAAAATATATTTCCATATTTCCAAGCTACAGTTTATTAGCAAGTATACACATTAATTTTTAGCATATACTAAAAATAATAATTGCGCGATCATAAAAAAAGGTGGCAACATGGTGGTGCAGTGGTTAGCACTGTTGCCTCACACCTCTGGGACCTGGGTTCGAGTTATATGTCCCCTCCACAGTCCAAAGACATGCTGAGGTTAATTGAGATTAATAAATTCCCTGTAGGTGTGAGTGAATGGTAACAATGTGCAAGTGTGCCCTGTGATGGGCTGGCCCCATGTCCAGGGTTGTTCCCTGCCTTGTGCCCATTGCTTCCAGGATAAGCTCTGGATCTCCCAGCGACACAATAGAATAAAACGGGTTGGAAAATGAATGTAAAAAGGCGACTACATCTGCAAAACCCATAAATAAACCTATTAAATAAGTCATGTTTTGGATTATTTTTCAGAGCTCTGTTGACTGGGATGTCAAGGGGAAGTGCATGTACAACATCCCCGGCGTCTCCCCAGAAGGGATGAAACTGGTCATCGAGTATGCCTATACACACTCTGTGCTCATCACGATTGATAACGTGGAGAG
>JAABNY020000063.1:20780121-20795187 GCA_015164015.2 Brevimyrus niger | reverse complement strand
ATCACTGCCTCCTTGCATACAAATCAAAACTCTTTTTTTATATTCCAATAAATAAAGGGGTTTGAAAGTGCAAAAAATACAAGAAGTGCACTATTACTAAAGTGTTTTGTTAAAAAATAAAATTTATAATGTCTGTTTTCAAGCACAGGGGTCGTATCAACTTTGCAGAAATTTAACTTCATTTTAAACTACAGTTTTATTAGGTTTATAAAGGTGTTTATAGGCTAAAGAGTGAAGAATAATTTGCTGGATAATGTCAATTTACTGAATAATATTCTGAAATATTGAAATATAATGAACAAAACATAGTTTCTTTTATTGCTTTTCTGATTTGTTATATCATAATTATGTTTTGAAAACAAAAAACTTGTCGTTCTAGATTATGAAATGCGTGCTGACAAAGCGCATTCAATTTATTAGTTATGTTTATTTAGAAGATGTTTATTAGCGGAATGATGGTTATATAGTGTGAAGTCCTGCTCCAAACACTCCTCATTGTGTGCCACACCCACCTTGTTACCTCCTGTTTTGACCTGATTGTAGTCACCTGTTGCTCGTTTAGTCTAGCCTTTTGTTTGTATTTAGTCAGTGTCTCTGTCAGTAGTCCCTTGTTCAGTCATTGACGTATGTATGCGTGAGTACCCTGCCTGTCTCTGCGTAATTAAACCCTGTTGTTACCCTCAACTGGTGTTCTCCTGCCTCCCTTGTTCGTGCGACACTCGCCGCACGTTACAGAATGACTGAACCACACGAAGACGCATCGCAGCAGGACGAGGACCTTTGGACGAGGATACGGGGAGAAGCAACTCCAACCCCTCGCCAGCACGGAGACAACCGCCTCCGTCTACTGGTCGGGGGAAGAAGGAAAAAGCGGAAGGCTTCCCAGCTAAATGCCCCGACGCTCTTCATAGGAGCAAGCTTGCTTCTCCCTGCGTGGGAAGACACACCGCGGCTCCGCCGCCTGCTGTGGTCGCCGCTCTGCCCGCGGACCTGCTGGCCGTCGCAGTCGCCGCCGCCGCTCTGCCCGTGGCCCCGCCTGCTGACTGCATGCCGGCTGAGGCCGCTCTACCCGAGGTGCCCCCTGTTGGCCGCGTGTGCGAGGCGCTCGGCTCACCTGTCCGGCCCATGGCTCCTGTATTGTCCGCCAAGGCGCCCCCTGCTGGCCGCGTGTGCGAGGCGCTCGGGTCTCCTGTCTGGCCTGTGACTCTTGTTCAGCCCTTGGCTCCTGTACTGCCCGCCGAGGCGCCCCCTGCTGGCCGCGTGTGCCCGCTGAGGCGTGTTACATATAGTAAATGTTAATATAATTTGGGGTGTTTTAGTGAATCTTAAATTTATTTAATTATTGTTAAAAATGATTTAATTCATGCAAAGTTACATATTTATTGGGATAGGACTTGATGGGGTATTTTAGCCGACTTCCGGAGACTAATGATGAGCATATAGACAACATGAGAGAAATAAATTCAGCACTTTCATTTACAACATGTGCTTATTAGTGGCTGTGTATTATTTAATTCAGGCAAAGTTACGTTTTTATTGTGACTGTGAGTTTGTCTATTTCTTAGAGCCAAGCTGCATAAACTACATTTTAGTCCTTTATGTAACACATCTAATTTGTGCATTGATGGCTGTTATGTTAATTGCTTTGCTATATTTAGTAAGCTTAATTTAAGTATACTTTACCTGTGCACGCAGTTGTTGTTTCACCTCAGAGGCCGTGCTGCAATGGCGATCATGTGCGTAATTCTTAAAGCACCCACAAGATGGCAGCGTTTATCGGTGAACCCGATATGACTGAAACCGATAACCGATTATGGTAAAACGCTTAAATATTGGGAAAAAATATCGGTAAATCGATAAATCTCGATTCCTGGTACACGCTCACCTGTGTGAAAAACCCTGCTCTCTTGCTGTTTTTCCATGTCTCTCAATCTGCACCCATTTGTTTCTGGTGCACCATCTCTTGAGTCTTTGGTGGCTTCAGCAAGGTCAAGGTTTGTGCGAAGCCGTCTGTTCGGAAGAAGTGGCGCATGCCTCTTTTGTAGTTGAATGTGCAGCCTTTCTATAGGATGATGAAGTCGTGGACGGATGGTACGGAGCAAGAGCAAATGCGTTCAGCTCGAGAAACCTTCCGAATTCCAGTAACACAAACTGCGGGCCGTTATCGCTCACAAGCTGCTCGGGAAAAGCCGAAATAGCCAAACACTTCGCCTCTCTTCTCAATGGTTTTCTCGGTAGTAGAAGATCTCATGATGGACACCTCTGGCCGTTTACTGTGTGCCACAACTGCCGGCAGAAACATTCGATCTTCAAGGGGAGCAAAAACAACGTGGACACGCCGCTACGACTCTTCTGGCCAGTCCCACGATGGAGAGGGGCTAGCTGTGGTATACAGTGGTTGGTTTTCGCATTATGGCCATGTTCTTGTGGTCTCTTCAATTTGTGTATGTAATCCAGGCCACCAGAAGTAGCTTCTGACAAGCTCTTTCATACGTATCATTCCACAATGGCCGACGTGTAGCTGCTTCAGAAGCCTTTTTCTTAAGGTTGGTGGTATAATCACTCCCCACTGAAGACATCCTGCTTGTACCGAGAGGTCACACCTTTTTGGAATACAGGGTCTTAGAACAGGGGAGTTGACACTACCTCCTTTAACCGCCGTTTCATCCTCAGCAGTGAGCCTGAGGATGCTAATTCTGCTGACAGCATCGGTAATAGCGTGGATGCTAAAGGTAAAAGGCAGAAGCTTCTAATGAGCGCCAGCAGAAGGCCAGAGGCATACCGCAGCCAGAGTGCTTCTGCAGCGTGATGAGTTCCATATGGACACCGTGACACTGAGTCACATGAGCGAAAGAGGGAGACGGATAGACCAAGGGAGGGGAAGAGAAACGAGAAAACAGAGTGAGCACCGGGTAGCGGAACGGCGCCTGAACAGAGAGCCGAAGTTTATTGTTACGAGCACGTGATTCTTCACTGAGCGCAGGATCTGGGCTCTGAGGTCTAGCCGTGTGCGGGGCAGAGAGACAGGCGCTCACTTCTGGCTGCGGGCTGACCATGATGGGCTGGAGGATGGTGATTGTTGCACTTCTATCGCACAATATCTACGCAAGTGATACTCAGTGCCATAACAAAGGTAGGGGGACGTCTAAAACCAGAAGTGAAAATAATAATGGTCATTGTTTTGTATGTTTATTACCAGTGAAGTCATTCCAGAGAAGTTGGGACTGGGAGTACTCTGAAGTAAACTTATTCATCTAAATGGCATAAGTATTTTTTTATATTCGTGCACGGAAATGATGTCCTGTAATGACCTGAAACATATGCTATCTTAAGTCACACTCAGCTGGAACTCGGAGCTATTCACGGGGCTGTCTGAAGGCAGCAGATGCACTCCTTGGGTTGAATAATGGCAAGACGTTGGGGGGGTAATCAAGAGGTATCGAAGTAAGAGGCAGGACACCTGCCGTAAGCAGCATGCATGGTTACACACAAATGATCCACCAACACTTTGCATCTATTGTTGCAGGAAGAATGTAGAAAATAATATTGATATTATTTCAGATAGTTCCTGTTTAAATATTCTCTTCTATGGACATACAAGTAGGTTTAAAATAATGTAACGTGTGACTTATCTTTTTTCTTTTTCATTTTTAATATTTAGCATCATGATAATATTAGTCTGACTTATTACTGTAGCAACAACATTAGGGAACCTGCAATATGCATAACTATCTCTGACACGTGACTAAGGTAGAAATACTGCACACATTCCATAGGAAGGGTCCAGGAATTTCCAGAATGTGATGTGCAGCCAGATGGTGACTGACAGGAGAGGAGGCGAGAAGGCAAAGTCACAGAGCAGGTCCCTTCCTGGCAAAGCAGGGAAACGCGACCCTGCTGGCCGTCTGCCAGGCGGCAGCAGCCATGTAATGCTTGTTATTTTTGACTCTGATGTCCTGAGGTCCTTACCAGCGCTCTTGAATAGTGCCTTTCAGACTGGGTTTATTGGTCTTTTCATCGTTCTTTCTTGCTGTCCTCCACCTCAGGTCTGTTTCCGGTTCTCAGGAGGCTCCGCCTGCTGACCGCATGAAAACTTTTCACAAAAAAACAAAACAAACGTCTTAAAGATGATCATTCTGTTCCATGATAACATCTGTCTGAAAGCTTAATACCATCTGATGCGTCAATGATTGCCATTAATATATCCAGAGTTTTAAGATATTTTACTGTAGAATTTTTTAAAATAATGCCTCCTGGAACTAAGACCCATTGAAAATCGCAGCAATTCATCAGGTCAATGTCAGTATGTCTGTTCGAAAGCTTAATATCATCTGGTACACCAACCGTTACACCCACTGAAAAATTAATCTGCTCAATGGCATCCAAAATACAATCTGCTCAGAAACCAGATTCAGCCTCGTGCAATTTTTGGGTCATTCTTAGCTCGAAATGCGATGTAGCGCTGTTGCGTAGTATGTTTTTAAGTTTGCTGTCGCATCTGTTGAGTTTCTGCCATAAATTAGCAGTATTTCTCAGAAAGACTCCACACCCTCTTCTGGTTGTTATCACTGACACTGAGCCTTAAATAGCTCTGTTAGTACGAGGAGTAAACACTTAGTTTTCGGAGTCCCTCAGGAACGCAGCCTGCGTGTTTTGTTTTTCCTGCTTAAAATAAAGTTTTCCTTTCATTTTCTTGTACAAGGAAGCTAAACAATGTCATAGCCGTTAAATTAACTCCACGTTGTTCTTGGCAGGTGAGAAGAACAGCGTGACGCTGGCTTTCTAACGCGTAATGTTCATTTACATTCTAATCGAAGTCTAATATTCCAAGATCCTGACTAGGAAAGGGGATTGGAAGATGATGCGTGAAGATGTGTGATGATGTCGCCTTTATTTATGATTGCCCTTGCTGAAGTTTCTTTCTTAAGAGGCAACATCAGCCAACCAGCCAGAACTAGATTCAGCTCCCTGTCATGGCTAAGAGGACATTTCAGCTGAAAATACTTGTATTGTTTACAAATTAGATGAGCCAGACTGTGATTTTCAATTTTTTTAACATCAAGAATATTAATCTTTTATCAAATGTTTCCTAAAATTAGTTGATGTTTGTCTGTCTTGCTTAATTTTGTTCTTTGGTGTTCAAGACTTCCATCCATCCAAATTTCCGTCTTCCAGTTGATTTTCCTGTACAAGGCTGTCAGGAAGCAGGGGACACCCTGGACAGGACAGCAGTCCATTGCAATGGACACACATACTGTGCAAAAATTGCATTTTCTGTCTTTAGCCGAGTCCTTGCTCCATTTCCTGTTGACTACATCTGGGATAAGACATAAGAAAGGAGCTCCAGTTTAGGCACCTTATAACGAGTCATTTCACCAGTTGCGTTAAGTGTCAAGATGCTAATTAAAATACACCCCTAAACCCCAAGTGGCTCTTGACCTTTGAGAATCAAGGCTAGACAACCCCCACACACACACACACACACTTTTGTCCAGCCAGACACATTGTTTTAGTTTAAAGGCTCTTCACAGAAACAAATGGTCAAACTGGATTCACAGAAATGTTTCTCTTTCCTTCATCTTTTTACGATCGCCAGACATTCCTCACCAGCTGCTCGCTGTGGTTCACGGTCTCAAAATGCGCCCCCCCCCCACCCCCCTCAACTATTGGTCTGTGCCACCGTCACTCATGAAATGAAGCTATTCATTGGGTCCATGGCTTTAGATTTCTCCCCTGGAGCACATCTGTGTTTGTCTAAATCACCACAGAAACCCAGCAGAATTCACGGCCATGTGATGTTATGCACATCAGCTGCAACTGACTGGTGACTGACATTTTGCTGAATCATTCTCACTAGCATGAAAGTGAACTTTGACGCTAAACTTCATTTCAAACTGTCTTTCAGCTCCGTTCCCATCAAGGGTCAATCGCGATGGTACAACCACGGTGAACCCCTCTATTCTGAACTCCATAGCGGATACCAACCTATTTTTTGAGGTGAGATTATCAAGAACATGTAATCGTGGGGTTGGAAAAACACTGGAAGTTTCACTGCCTGTGCGTAGTCCCCTCTAATCAGTAATACTCAAAAATACAAGCTTTAGAATCAGCCCAAGCTGCTCCATCAGCCCGATCAATACTTATCTAATTTAAAGTGCTGGGGATCTGAGCTTATTCCAAAGAAGCACTTTTTATAAGGTAGAGAGCATCATTGGCGATCATCTATGTCAGCTATTTGTGTTTTACTACAGCCTGTGGGCTATATGTTCAACAACTTTTGAACTGAATGTAATCTAAAAGAAAAAGTTGATGAAATATTCTGCAATGTTAACACTGAAGCCAAACCTAAAATGTATGCAGAAGATCCCAAATGAACACTACCAAGGTTTTTCCAAACATGTTTCCTTTTCTTCACTGTATCTGACTATAAGTACAGTCTGTTCCCCAGTACTGCCAGGTCTGCACCCTGTATTCACCAGTCCACTGCAGGCTGGCCTGTGATCGGTGCAAAGAGTTGAGCCACTTGAGACATTCAGAGCTGCCTGCAGACCAGGAGCACTGAGGGGTGATTGTCTGTGCTGCATGCATGAGGACAGTAGCCTCTGTGAACACAGAGTGATTTTGTCAGTCCTGCTCCTACGTTTCAGCATGTGCAATTTGCACCCCAGGCCGATAGAGGGCGGTATGTACTGCCCCTCTGTCATATCAACAATCCGTAAAGAGCTCTCCGAGTCGAAGCTTCAGTAATGGCAGGCTGTGTGATTTGATTGGTCGCCACCCATAGGGACCTCAGCCTGTGCACTCCTGTCCCAGATCCTGCTGGAGGGGCTGGAGGCGGGAGAGGAGTGCACACCGTTCTGCGTGCAGGATGAAGAGCTGGCCTCCATGCGACTTACCCGCAGGCTGGAAGATGTCGGCAGGAACGTCCTGCCCACGAAACTGGCGGACGTCCAGCGCCTGACGTCTGCCCTGTCGCAGCTCCCCGGGCCTCTCTGCGGGGTGGACTTTGAACACGTCGTGCTGACTTTGGTGCACGCGGCCTACAGGACGGCCAACACTGCAGGCCACCAGAGGGACGCCTGGGCAGAGTCTTTCGTGAACCTCTATAAAACTGTGAAGGGAGATCTGAGGAGTGGCGCTTAACGCGCCCGAGCTCTACCGTTCACCATGTAGCACTGCGTCCAGCAATTATGAGTTACAAGTGCTCGCCTTGACCAGGGGAAATAACAACAGAAATGACTGTATCGGGGGTCTCCAACTCCGGTCCTGGAGAGCCACCGTCCAGTAGTTTTTCCATCATACCCGGCTGAGGTAAATACCAGGAGCAGGTGTGGCTCATCAGAAACCAAGTGGGACAGAAAACCGACTGGATAGTAGCTCCCCAGGACCGGAGTCGGAGACCCCTGGACTATATTAGCAGGGTCATGCTCAGCTTCAAAGCCAATTTTATCTCAGTGCCTGAAATAACTCCACGCTCATGATTTTATTGTGTACACAACACCGTTTCCTCCTGGTCCAGCACGTGGCAAAACAAGCGCATTTTAAATGACATATATCGCAGCTTCCATTCAGTATTAAAATAACAGATGCTGTAACTTCACACAAAAAAATGTAGGGAATTTCAACTATTTTAATGGTTAAAATGGTTTTATTTAAACTTTTACGATCTGTTAGATCATTCACTTAAAATGCAGAGAGTACATAAAAAGTTTGTGGACACCAAATAAAATTATTATTGGCCGAAAAAGTCAAATAAAAGCAATGTGGTCTGACTCATTTATTTTTACTTTAAATAGAATTTTTGCATGAACATGCAAAGGTCCTTACATATATAAAACAAAACCAATCTGATGAAAAAATCTGTTTAGACAAAATTTAGATACAACAATAAGTAATCTATTAGCAAGGGGTATGTGTTAGATTTATGGACAGGAGAGTGTGTAGGCCCACAATGACAGGTCCTAAACTTTGTAAACACAGGTCAGGAGTCAGTCACTGACAGCCACTTGCCTGGGTCTGTGTGAGACCAGGCTTTGTCGCATCTTCTTTGTCTCCCAGGGGCCCCTGTTCCCGTCCAACCGGAGGACAGAAAGGCAGACACCACACCCAGGACAATGATGAGAAGCGGGAGCTGAGGCCAAAGGGCAGGTTGTACACCTCGCTGGTCTCCAGCACATCTCCCTCAATCTCCTGGTGTGCCTCGTTCCACGCTACAAGACCTCGCTCATGCTTGGACCCTGAGAAACCCAACAGGAGTCGATGAGAGCCAACTCACAAGTCATTGATTGCAGAAGCGCCATTACATTTTACCTTCTTGAATGTGTGACGGCTCTACCTGGGATGGTGTTGTCCAGGACAAATCCAAAAAAGCCCCCAACAAACATACTGGTGTTCAGCAGTACCTGGAGAACCTGGTCCAGCTCATTGACCCCTGAGAGCAGAAGACAGAGGGCGTTTCCCAAATATTTGTACTTGATTTCATGCGTGTTCTCTTGTACCCGTTTTACGTCATACTCCATTGCCAAGGACCAGTTCCCGAACACTAAGATGAGAAGCACAAAGAACGGTAAAAATCCCTGGATGTCGTTCTTGCCCCTCCCCAAATATCAAGGATACGTCTGTTGCATCCTCGCCAAACGTGACCGGTCCCACGATTCATTGCGCCCCAAGTTCATTCTTGGGAGGGGACTTAGCAAAACTACTCTTGCCAAGACCACAAGCATGACCTTTGCATTCCTGATATTGAGAAACATCCAGAGATACTTGTGCCAAATCCGACAATATCGGAGGTTCCTGAAACATACCTCTCTGGCCTGACCGCTCAGTAGACAAGTTATATTGTGCTTTACCACAGTGCTGTGGTCCCTGTCCTTTCTGACACCTGGTACAATTGTTCCAGGTCAGTCATTTTGGCCTTTCTTCTGGCTCCTACCTGTTGCTATGGAGGTTGGGTTCTTGAGTATCCAGTTAGGAACAACCAGTCCAGTGAACACAGAAAATCCAAAAATGAAGATGTTCCGCGAGGAGTTCATATCTGCGTACTGGCGAAACAAAGCCATGAATAGGTTCAATTAACAGGTCTCCACACCAGCCCAGTAGCTCAGTAAAAATATAGCAAATACATCTGTCCACATTTCCCACGGAATGCCTATCATGATGCCCTAATGGTGAGAAAGGTACAAAGTCCCTGACAAGAAGAAGTGTAAAGATGTCCACAGAGTTTAAAGATGCCACAGTGTTTCGTTGTTTTTATTCGTAAAACCTTTATGGATTAATATTCTGATTATTTGGCAGAATTCCACCTGTTGTCTCCACAATCAACCTTAAGGCCTTGATGCAGTTAAGTGGGATGAAAGGCACCAAAAAAAACAATTCAACTACTTGTGAGTGATACTTTTGCTGCTACTGATTCCTATCGTGCTTTAGTGAGCTTGTAGGTTCAGTGGTGCTTACTTGCTTCTGCCGCACCCTGATAGTCTGCTCCTACCTGCAGATTGGCAACACCAGCCGCAGATATCACTCCAAACATCACCAGGAACATTCCTCCGATGACCGGTGTTGGGAGTGTGGTGAAGATGGCTCCGATTTTCCCAAACATGCCCGTCAGGACCATCAGGACTCCACTGGCCACAATCACCATGCGGCTGCCCACCTGTGCGTGAGACCCAAGCCCTCGATTTCTTCTGTCCCACGAAGAACGTGGGGCACCAGGCCGCGCCACCCCCTTCCCCTGACTCACCTTGGTGATGCCCAGCGCACCGACATTCTCGCTGTAGGAAGTGGTCCCGTTGCCCGTGCCCCAGGCCCCAGCCAGCAGACAGCCCACCCCCTCGATGCCGACTCCCCGATTGATGGCATGCCTGGGAGGAGGCGGGGCTCCTGATAGCCTGGCACAGGCGTGGTAGTCGCCCACCGACTCTACCATGGAGGACGTGACCCCTGCCAGGATTCCGCAAACCCCTGCCAAGCTCACAGTGGGCATGCCCCATTGACCTGGGGAATAAGCAACAGCAATGTAGCACTTTCAGTTTGCATGTTTAGCTGATCTCTGTTACCTTGGCAAAGGAACCCGAAAAACGATTCTACATCTTTCAAGATCTTCGGCGTTCCTTAAAAAGACTGACCGAACATCTCGCACCCGTGCCCTGAAACACTGAGTTAGACAAATCTAGGGGGATTTCTGGCCCCCTTACCTGGGTAGGGCAACCTGAACCAGGGGGCCTGGGCGATGACATCGCCCTTAAGGTCTGTGCGGGCTTGGTAGCCGTACTCCTCTGGATCCAAGGGCAGGATGTCGTAGATGGTCAAAAGGTAGCAGACCAGCCAGGACAGCGTGATTCCCAGGAGCACCTGGGGTCCAAAAGGGAAAGACGAGACCCTGGAACCTTCTAGTTCACTTGCTTCTATAACCGATATGATTTCAATGCAACATTTCCAGTCATGCGCTCTTTCAAATCTCAAATCAAATCTTTTTTTTTTATTGCCACATCATGTTACTGGTACATTGGTACAGTACATACGAGTGAAATTCTCGTGTGCTAGCTTCTCAAGCAGTAGTGATAGCTAGGCGTTAGCACGCGTTAGCGCGTGTGCACATTCTTGGCAGCGCGGCTTACGGGTAGAATCTGAAATATGTACATCCTGGAGGAGTGGAACTTCCTGGTCTTGCTGTACGCAGGAACCGGCACAGTCATGTGACGGAGGTACTGGGAGAACATGACAATCAGAACCGTCGTCCTGCGGGAGGAATCGAAAAAGTGCTTAGAACACGGCGAGCGGCGCTGGCTTCTTTTAGTACGCGTGTGTCTGTCTCTCTCGGGGCAGCGCAGGCAAACTCACATAGCCGCAACGCCCCAGTGGTTCCCCGCGCTCATGCCAGCCGAGTCGAACAGGGAGAGCCCGATCAGGGAGATGGTGGGTGCGATGGTGAGCGGCCCGATGAACCTCATGAAGAACCCGATGAGACCGGTGAAGCCGACCAGGATTTGGAAGCAGGAGCCCACCATGATGGAACCCTGCAGCTGCACGCAGGCGGACACAACGAGGGTTCAAACACTGACCCTCAGTGTGGGACGGTACTGCATCATCAAATTGCTGATTCTTTTTTTGTTTGTTGCCTTTTATCTATATTAAAGACCATTTTGAAATATGACACGTAAATAAAGATTTAATATGTCTAGAATAATGTATAATCGCTGTCAGATGCTTTTGTCCAAAGTGATTTACAATTACATATATTGAAGATGGATGATGATGGATGGAAGACACGTACATAAATTATAATTAAGTTATAATCGTAGGTTATTATTAAAAAATTAAAAACTGCACGCAATCAACTAACAAACTATAGGCATGAAATGTACAGCGTTGAGTAAAAATCATAGGCAATCAAAAAACACTTTAAAACTATTTATCTGGGTAGCAAGTGCATACTATATTTTTTCAGAAAGAAAAACACAGTATCACATCAGAACATGTGCAAAGTAATAGTAGCACAATTAAAACCTAACAACATTTTGTTCCCCCGAAAATTGTGATATCTCGTTGACTTGAAGAACACCACTGAGGTTCCCGTACGTCTCCTCAGGGGCAATCCCAGCCTTTCCGTGGATTTGCCGTTTCACAACCAGCTCACTTAATTGATCAATGAAAATAATTAAAAAAAAAGTCAATGAGGTATGGATTAGCCATAGGAGATGGGGTGGTGGCTGAGTTAATAAAATACGTGGGCGGTGACTTTGGGAGAGGCTTTGAAATGGCTAAGCTGATGCACTTTGACTGAAATAACATCATATTTTGGCACCAATATGAAGATCATTTCAACATCGTTTTCTTTGACTGCTTCCGACTTTGCACAGTACTGTACGTGTAACAGGACCCTGCATATGAACTGTGATCTTGTGTATATCTGATGTTCATGTTTGAGAAGCTGGCAGGGAATGATACTGAGGGTGTTTGAGGTGCATCCTGTATCTTAGGAGGCCTCATTCGGAGATGAGACGACTGGATGGCTTCTGACCTCCCTCATGCGGCTTTGCCAGACCTCAATGAAGACCGGCGAGGAGACGTTGACCATAGAGGCATTCTGCGTCCAGGCAGGGCAGGTCCGCTCAGGCATGGACAGCATGGCCAGGGATGGGGCCAGCAGGGTGAAGGTGCCCCCTTGCAGGATGGGCAGCCTGGGGGAAACAGTGGCGGGGGGGGGGGGGGGGGAGAAGAACCACCAAAGTCCACAAGGAGTTAATGTCTTACTGAATGAGAATAAGAGGAATGGTCATAAGTGATCACAAATGGTTTTCTCTAATGCGATGCTGGCACTTTCGTGCTGTAGTTCGGAATCTTCATTTAAAACAGTTACCAGATAAAAAAAGAAAAAAGAATTCGTGTAAAAACCTGATTATCTACAAATGACTTCCAGAGACAGAAATGCAGACGCAGTGCTCCAGGGCCGAAGGGAGGGACCTGGAGGAATGTTAATTTACAGTGCGCTCCTCTCTAATCGGATGGAAATTCCAACCTAAATCTTCCACATACAGTACGAATCTCTCTGCATTGTGAATAATTGGTATTGGTGCCACTGTAAGTCCTAACTGGCCTTGGCAACTGCTTTCTGAAGCAGATTATAAAGCATGTTAAGGCGCATTAAAATAAAACGTTTAAATGCCATTGGGGATTAACAGCATCCCCAGGGGCTCGAGAAATCTGCAGCCCTTAATTTGACCTCAGGTTTTTGGGCCAATTACTGCGAGCCGCTTCCCAAGCCCCCCCCCCATCATAACTACACTTCCAGGTTATCCCACCCGCAGCATCGGACGCCTCACCTGACCCCGAAAACGACCTGCAGCAGTGTGCAGAGCCCCGAGACGAAGAACATGGTGCTGATGAGGTAGCTTTGGGTGAGTCCGTCGTGCTGCAGGCACAGGGCCTGGGACAGAATGAGCGGGATGGCGATCAGGCCGCCGAAGGCTGTCAGGCAGTGCTGTACGTTTGGGGTGAGGGGATTGAGAGGGGGGTGGGGGGGGTGGGGGCACAAAATCAGCACGTCCACAGACACGGAAGAACTATTAGCCAATAATCCTCTGGTTATGTCCCTGCAGAATCTGCAGTTTGTTAGCTCTGGATCAGAGGCCTCTAGCAAGACGCCACAACGCTTGCGGCCACTGGGATGGGCGTGGCCTCCGGAGCGGAGGAGGAGCTCCGGGACCGGCGCTCGGACCACGGCGAGAGCGAGGCCCTACCTGGACGCCCAGGACGATGCACAGGTACCAGGGTGGGACGTCTGTGACACAGAAGGCCAGCTTACTCCTGCTCTCCTTCCCCAATAGGTCGTCACCTTCCGGTCCCCCAGGCAGCTTGCAAAAATGTCCCTTGGTGTCGATCTGCAGCGAGAAAAGCTGGCCACTGTGTTTCTGTTTCTGAAAATCAGGTTCATTAACAGGAAAGCAGATTACTCTGCCTGAAAAGCAGGTTTCTTCATGCGAAAAGCAGATTACTTGGTCTGAGTATGTTTGTACTGTATTCTGTAACATATTAAGGGGCCCCCTTATTAATAAGAACAATGGACAATGTACTTTGCATTCCTGATCAATCGACTAAAGCATGCATCCCTCCATCAATCCATCCATCCTTCCATGCACCCATGTTCACTATTGCTTATCCAGTATATTGGTCGTTCTACTGGAAAGACTGGGTGGGGATCTCAGGGTCCGTGGTGCAGGATGATGGGGAGATATCTCTGTTGTAATCACTGTTGTAACTGCATAGAAACATGCCAGCAGGACTGCTTTGCTTGTCCCGAGTGCTTTTTTCCCCAAACAGTGACTCAAAAAAGAAATTCCATCTCCCTGGCATCGATCCATAGTGTTATCAGGAGAGACAGAGAGACCATTTGGATGAGGGGAAAAAAAACACCCTCCGCATGCTTTGGGGCTTAGGCAGACAGCAGCAATGCACCCAATTTTTTGCAATTTTTTTTTTTACAAACGAATAAATCTCAATAAAAACAATGATAAAGACGCCGGTAAAGTTATTAATGCTGACTTTGGCCTGGAGTCGCTCAGTGTGAAATTAGTTTTCAAGTGCAGTTACACAAAAACGGCCAATAAAAGTAAAAAATGAAAATCAGTGACTGATGATGCTGACCAAAACATTGTTTTTCAGCTACATAAGAACATAAGAAATTTACAAACGGGAGGCGGCCGTTCGGCCCATCAAGCTCGTTCGGGGAGAACTTAACTCACAGCTCAGAGTTGTCAAAATCTTATTTAGCTCTGATTTAAAGGAACCCAGGGTTTTAGCTTGCATTACATGAACAGGAAGACTGTTCCATACTCTAACTACACGCTGTGTAAAGAAGTGTTTTCTCAAACTCAGTTTAGAATGTTCTCCCGCTAATTTCCACCATATATTCATTTTATTGCTACGTTTCTAAGGCAGCATATTGTTACCGTGGTTACAGGCACAGATTATAAAGACAGATGAAAATTGATAATTGACCTATTGCAAGATTAAGAGGATGAATATGAGCGACAATACAGTGCAGGAAAATGCACAAGGCAGACTCACAGAGACTGAAGTAAAAACGAGATTCTGTCGGGAGAAAGCAGTTCGGGTTCCTTGTTTGGAAAAACGTAGAGTTCTGTTACACTGTTTTATTCTGTTATACCTGAATACTGACAGGTCCTAGTTACCACCAGCAAACCCCAATGCAGCATCATTATAATACTCCCTAATTATTTCCGTTGGAAAGTAATGTTTGAATACTCACGTGAAACGTGTAGCTTTCCAGTCCGTCGCTCTTCCTCTCGCTAGCCATGGGTGAGCATGAGGCTCAGGTAACTTGGTGACTGATGGATTGAGGACGGTGCGGAGGAAGAAGAGAGATGGAGAGAGAGCAGGTGGGCGAGGTGGGCGTTACTGCGGCGTCCGATGAACGCTATTGCTGCTGCTGGTGGTAGCCGTGATTGAGTCCCGCAAGTTCTTCATGTGAGCCCAATTACCTCACATCTACTACTGATTATAGACTCGTGTGGGAAGCCTGGGAGACTGCCCCCCCCACCCCACCCC
>JAABNY020000063.1:20762858-20780063 GCA_015164015.2 Brevimyrus niger | reverse complement strand
TAGCCTCGTGTGGGAGGCCTGGGAGACTGCCCCCCCCACCCCACCCCCATCCTCCCCCCATCCTCATCTGCATAATTTGGACATGGAAAAGCACGTGTCATGGGCAGGAGTTTTTGTCCCCTACAGCCACACATGCGCCCATGTGACTGAGCTTCTCGTAGGTGACATTTTTTTCTTCTCCATTCTACGGTCAAGAAACAGAATTACGAAGAGTAGTTACAAGCGTTAGGTCACGGGGATTTTTAATCAATTACAAAATTTACTGCGATCGGGACAGTTATCCGTCAGTCAATTTCAGTATTAGCTTAATTCTCTTGCTGTCGAGTTAATTAAAACATTTTATGACGTTTCGGGCACAACTGATTTCATGCTTTAAAAATAGCCACGTGGCTAAGTTTACATTTTGAAATTGTATTTAATGTTTGCAACCGGGCTGTGCAGTGGCCTGTCAGAGTGTGAAGGATATTGTGGGTTATTAGAAGAACTGCCGAATGAAGATGAATGAAAATATTGGGAATCTCAAATAAAATCTGGGACTGCAATCAAAAAACTAAAAAATATTATGCCAAAAGTATTGTGGACTGTGTGTGTGCCCAGTGTAAGCAGTCTGACTGGACATGCCCTCCCCTGTTGAACTCAGAACAGGCCCCTGTCACATGCTTTCTGTATGAACAGAGCCCCTGTGCTTCTACTGAACCAACTTAATGTGCTGCATAAAATGTGGGCCCTTCCGGGTCATTCCCTCGCTCTGACTGCTGTCGGCAGCTGATATGATCCTTCAGGGCAGCAAGTGAGTTTTTCTTTTGCTGCTGAAACTGGGCAGCCAGAGATATATCCTCTCTCCCGAATGATCTGATTTACTGCGTCCGATGCTGACACAGAGCTAGCTCAGTTAGCCCTGGGACCGGTCACATGAGGACAGGCTGACCATTTCTTGATTGCTGTAAGTGACTGTAAATTTATGGCCTGTAGTTTCAAATGAATAAATCAGTGGACTAACGGTTATCCTATGTATGTGAGCGCAGGGACGTACAGATCTAGCGCTGGGGAGGAGCAGGAAATCGGCCTCACATGACAAGCGGCTCGAATTGGATCGTAAGGACTGTCATGAGTTCCCTGCTGGGAACGGACTGACTTTTTTCTGGGTCATCGTCTCACATGTATGCGTGATCCGTTGCCTTCAGTAGGCTGTTGGGCTTCATACTCATTTCATTCTAAGACTTGTGCTCAGGTGACTTGTGGTCACCATATTAATACGATTTCATTCCGGAGATACAACATGCCTGACTATCTACAAATCATGTACATACCAGGCTGACAACTGTCTGGAGTGAATTGCGGACTTGTTACTTCCAGAGTAATCCCATTTTTATTCAGAGATTCAGATTCAGAGATACACCAGTCCCTTTTTATTAATTTCTCAATATATGCATTTTTTTTTTATTGTTATTCAGAAAAAAAATTGTTTCGCTACATTAAGGCTCAACCAATTTATCCAATAAAAGGCGCCACTTTACAATAAGGCTACCCTTATAAAGGGATTATAAATGGTTTATAAACAGGTTATCAATTAGGTTGTAACACTTTGTAAATCATCACTAGACAATTATAAACAAGTTATACCAGTTATCTTCTTCTTAATGAGTTACAACCCGTTATAAGAGGCAAAGGGAGCCTTATTGTAAAGTGGTCGCAATAAAAAGTCAAATGTGTCCAAAATGGAGAATGTTATTTGTTTCTTGGTGGCTTTGTTTTTCAGATAGGTAGAAAAGTAGCAACAGTGACAATTGTATTCATCCTCAATAGTGTGTGTCTGTTGGAAGTGAGACCTCGTTCGTTATTGAGCATGTGTTTTGCTGAGGATGATACAAGTCACTGCTCTTTGCTCTTGATGCATAGCTCAGAACATCAGTTTAGTCATAAGCTGCGGTTCTTGGCAAAAATAACACGACCGTGAGTGCGAGTGGCCACAATAAGGCTGCTCCGCTGGGCTTCTGGGTCCATCCTCTGTTAAAGGAGGAGGAGTTCAGACATCAGGTCATGAAGGATCAGCTGAGGCGATCTGGGCAACAGACCCATATGGTCAGCTCCCATGCAGATTGGTTTCAGACACATCGCGATGGGCAGAGAACCTGGGGCAGAATCAGCAAACGTTGGAGTGTTACTCGTATTTACCAAGCAGATGCTTCAACTGATTTTGGTTCAAAAGTTCAAAGACATGCATATGCTGTGTGACTTCGAGTTTGCTCATGCGTGTCCTGCAGCGTAATGGCATCCAACTCAGTTAAACCCCAGACTTACGGCCTGTGCTAGCAGGGTAAGCGCTAAGCAGTTAAAAGATGGATGGGTTGAATGGATCAGGTTTGTTGATGTTTATTGCCACTAGGTGGAGAGGAACTTCATCCAAATAGCAGTGGAACAGCTCAGCACCATTTCAATGCAATACATGGAATTGACACTAGGAGTCACCGTTTAGCATACAATCGGCAACAATGACATTGTGGAGTAAAGTTGAAATTGAGTATTAAAGGGCAGCGAGAGGCCAGAAGGTTAAGAGATACCAGACTCACGTGTCTATGTCATGCCTATCATAAAAAAAAATGCAGCAGTTTAAGCAACGCTACTTACCAATTCACATTTAAGGTGAATTTTAGTTTGAGTTCAAATGTTCAGAATTTGCCGGATTAAGAAGACATGCTTTCAGTATTTTCTAAATTAATTACCAGCTGAAAGGATATAAACAGGGATAGTGTTGATATTGTTGCAATGCATGTAATTTTGACAGCAATCTTATCAATGTAAGCTCAGGGTTCATCTGCTTGTGGAAATGCGCGAGTTTTAGATTTCGGTCTGTTCGTGGACGAGATGCATTGCTGTGCACCACTAGTGCAGGTTTTTAAGGTAAACACTGGCGTGGTATATTCAGAAGGTACACTGCTAATGTGTGAACTTTACTACTTACTAGTTTTGTAGTTTGTACTAAATATCCCTGAAAACAAGTGCTTTATTGGAACTTGCCTTAAAGGTACACATGTTCAAAGTTACACACAGGTCTTACATATTTATGTTGTGTCCAGGAATGGAGACAAACATTAGCTGAAACCAAAAAAAAAAAAACTTTTTCACAAATATTTCACAATTTACAAAGAGAAGGAACCAAATTACAAGCACTATGAAAAATTTAGGTCAAATAAAATTAAATTATTGAGGTCACCGAGCAGATACATTTTATGGTTTTTAAACAGTGCTGCTAAAATGCCACTGAACATGGCCACAGAAATTGACTTTAAAGGCAGAGTAACGTTAGCAGTAGACGGAGGCAGATGGCCTTTGAAGGCAGAGTAACGTTAGCAATAGACAGAGGCATATGGGCTTTAAAGGCAGAGTAACGTTAGCAGTAGACAGAGGCATATGGGCTTTAAAAGCAGAGTAACGTTAGCAGTAGACAGACGCAGACGGACTTTAAAAGCAGAGTAACGTTAGCAGTAGACAGAGGCAGATGGAATTTAAAGGCAGAGTAATGTAAGCAGTGGACCGAGGCAGATAACAGAGATGACAAAGAAAGGGACGACTAAGGATAACTGAGAAGAGAAATGAGTCTAAACACAATCAAGGGCTTGTTTATTGGCACCTTGGTTATACAGTAATCCCCGGACTCACCTAATTGATGGGGGAGGGGAGGTCACTTGACAGTGTTCATGCTATTACGGAATGAAAGAGGAGGAGGAAGAGAACGAGGGATTGACAGTGAGGAGGAAAGGCAAGTGGATGAGAAGTAAAGTGACTTTCAGAACGCAGGGGACATCAGAATGAAAGTGGGGGAGAACAACAGTCACATCTTTTTATTTTAACGAGAGGAGGGCTCAGGAGATCACTTTGGGGACTTTATACTGGGCAGAAGGCTCAAACTCCGATGGCCTGAGCAAGCTTGACGGGAAGGCAGGAGCAGAGCATCGTAATGGTGCCGTCGATCTCGGGTCCTGAAGGGCAGAGACCACTTCAGACTGTGGACGGGGCAGCCCGCCTCGCGCCGAATTCCCGCAGCGCGCTGTCCCACTCCATCGAGGAAATCTTACGGAAGCCGTGTTTGGCCAGGCAGCATGGCAGGAAGGCTCCCGCTCTGTGTGTAGGAGTGCAGAACGTACGAGAAACTCAGCGGCCAGCTGGCCAGTCAGGTACGAATCCACAGATTGCTGCATCTGAGACTGTGAAGAATACATTTCTGTATTGCTCCTGTATTGTATAGCATGTATAATAGAGATTTCCTACCTCCACTACTGTAAAAAAAATGAGTTTATTATGGTATTGAAATATCTCAAGATTGAATTTTTGTATTTTTTTATATGTATTAGTTGTCCACAACCCATGAATTATTCTACTTTTCAGTTATACTTCCTAATTTATGTAACCTTTGACTGGAATATTATTCATGTTTCTCCAAAACCCAGGATTGTGGGGTTTGGCTATAAATTGTATTTGGATCCACGCAGTTTGCATAAGTTCAGATCCACCTTTGATTTAATAAACGTACCTTCGAATGCTTCAGCTTCTCTGCCTCACGATGGGCATCGGCGATAAGTGCATTAGTGCGCCCAACTGCCCAGAGTCACAATGCTTCTACGATCCTGGAGGAAACCGTTCGAAGACTCCTGTGTGTCCGCAGGGAGGCAGCCGGAGAGAGACGCGGCGCTGTGTGAGATCCGCATCACAGGGAGCAGCCCACCTCACCCGGCAAACGGTCAGACACTCCCCCATGCAGGCCCCCCAGGAGACAAAGCAGAAAGCTGGGGGACTGCAAAGGGGAACAGGCAGGGGGGCACGCCCCCCCAGGCTCCAGCAGGTGAGATTTTCAAGCAGCATTTCTTCGGAAAATGCTTTCATTTGGGAAGTCAGATGTGTAGGATGTAACTTACTGGGCTTCTCATATTTCACTCAATCACCATTTTGTGATTTAATGTCCTTATCACAGTAGGTGAAACATTTTCAATGTTTATTATGAAGGACTAATTTCAGTCAAGAAATACAGGCAGCACTGATAAGGGGAACTGTCAGAATAACGCGAATGTGGGCCGGCGACGATGTGGTTAGAGCCGTAACGGTGTGTCCCCAGCGGGACGGAAGGGCGCCCGGCGGCCAAGAACCACCTTCACTGCCGAGCAGCTGGAGGAGCTCGAGAAGGCCTTCAGAAGCACACACTACCCCGATGCCGTGACCCGAGACCTACTGGCCACACGTACACAGCTCTCTGAGGGCCGCGTTCAGGTACGCAGGGGGGGCAGGATGGCTGCGTCCAAATAAGAAGAGAGCAAATATGGGCTTTGGACTCTGCAACATGTCCAGACATTTTAATGCACGTTCACGTGTTGTTGAGCAAGACATAACAACACAACCGTAACACGACCAAGAACAAACACGAGAACCAATATAGAAATATAAAGGCAAGTACATAATATCACTGGGGAAACTGGTAACTAAAATAACCAACATTATTGGGGCTAACCTCCAACCAGCTTTGAACCCATGGCAAAAGGGAGGTACTCTTTTCAAGTACCAGCAACCAGGTGAGTAAGGGAACAAGCTAGGAACACAGAAGGATGCTGTACTTAGAAAACAAGGCAAAATGCCCTCAATGGCGTGCGACACCTGCTGGCCAAATGGGGAGATGACAGTCATGACAGGAACAGTTCCTGACAAGATCAATATCCATCCCTCTTTTATATCCTTTAAGGAATAAAAAGCATCAAAATACCTAATATAAATACCTATACTTCTTTTGTTAGACTGTTTCAATCGTATTTCTCATTCTACTACACTGAATACATATTTAATGTGCTAAAATTTTACATTGGTGAAAAATATGCTAACTAGGATAAACAGTCAGTGTGGTAGGATGGAAGGATGGAGGGATGGAGGGATAAAAGATTAATAAAGCAGGCTCTAGGTAGCAGTGTATGTCAAAGTGTCAGCTGAATGAGATTACAGTTATGGAAAATAAATGGGAGAGAAGAATGACACATATTTAATGACACACAAAGATTATACACATAGATAAAGGGCAGCCATTGTTTTCTGAATGTTGTGTGCATTTTGGACTAGTTAGATTCAATCCAATTCAAAAGCTAAGCTTCAGGTTCTCCAATTACTATAAATGTAATGAAATGTCTATATGTTAAATCTTGCAACTCAGCCTCCACTGTGTGTGTGTGTGTGTGTGTGTGTGTGTGTGTGTGTGTGTGTGTGCGCGCGCGCGCGCTTGGGTATGTCTTGATGCAGAATAGAAATGATGAGGCTAAAAGGCACTTGACCCCACTCTCGTGTCGACCCGCTCAGATCTGGTTCCAGAACCGCAGAGCAAGATGGCGGAGGACTGAGGCCAAGGACAACCCAGGTGATGAAGACCTTGCAGGGGAAGACCCAGGGTCTGAACCCGCAACTTCCTGTAGACAAGTTAGTGAACCTCACATGTCCTATCTATGCTGACTGTAACAAATATTTATATTAGTTTCCATTGCAACTCCATTATTATTGTTGTATTGGTTTAGTGGCCAACAGTGAAGTGATGTTTTAAACCCGTCATCCTCCGTTCTACACAGAACAGGTGCTTCTATCTGCCTTCTGCTTGCGGTCTTCTACCTTGGTCCGTTCCCTTCACCCACAAGACTGCCATCCTGGACTTACCCGCACCCCCTGGACACTTCTCCCACTCCTCCTCTAAGCTCCGCCCACCTACCATAATATATCCACTCCCCCTGGCCCCCGCACACACCTCCGTTAGCCCCCCTGCGACCTACCTGTGGGGATGCTTCGACGCGATCGACTCCCCCTGGGGCACAATGCGAGGCGTGAACTATTGATCTGATCATCGTTCACGTGCGCTGCAACACGAAGTTTCCGTGTTGATGATGCCGTATCATTACTTGTGCTTAAATGTCTTAATGGGGTAGTGGTATTAAAATAAGAATTGGTGTGTTTATCTGAGGTCCAGGTAAAGCTCAAATTACATGGTCGTTTTTGTAAATAAATATGAATTTCTAACCTTTGTGCATATAAGTTTATTAGGAATATAACTTGGTTAACTGTTAATTAACACAAATTGGACAGGCTGAGAGAGACATATCTAGCATTGGTTAAGGTGCTACTTACTGTACAGTGTCATTACATAACAGAGACTGCAGTCCTTTACTTATATCATATCACTGATCCACCGATGTTCTACTGGTTATAGCGGCTGTAAATGCCAATTCTTGACAAAATGTCTAATTATTGCTCGATGAGTTTATGAGTCTATATAGATAAATTTCTCCTTTATCTTAATTCAGAGGTTCACCGGTCGGTCAGCCACGGTATTGAGGCTTAGGAATGTATGCAACACAGGCCGTTGCACTGAAAACATCTCCTTGTCTGTTGTGTCCTCAGACTGTGAGTTTTCTGTGATTCCTGTGAGTCTGCTTTAAAACTTCTGTGAAAAAAAAGACTTTTAAAGAAGAAGTCTTTTATATTGCTCTATTTCAGTTCTACAGTTAACTAACCGTATTTAATCCGACATAAATGTACTTCACTTTGGATGTTAAGCTCTTAACATTATGTCGGTGTCAGTTTTCGTTCTATCTACCGACAACTAATGTAGGCTTACATTGAGATGTTTCATTCTTCTGACACATCTCAGCTATTCTATCCTGTCCGTCACTGATTACTAAGTCGTAAGCATTTTAAACCTCGTCCTTACAGGAGATTGTTGCGAAAGATATTTGACAATTGACCATGTAGTCATATCAGTGACTCCCACCTCCCACCTCCCACAGCGAAGAAGTCCATAGAACAAGAGGTGAAGACTCGCGGGCAGGAGTCTGTCAACACGTTCGATGCACTATACACCCCGTCCATTCAGATTCAGTTCAGAGAAATTTGCGAGGAAGCGCGTACGCAAAGTTTGTCACTACTTCCTCATTGCCTATTCCTTATTGTCGACGCAAAGGGCATTTGATCGAGAAGTGCTTGGGACGTGAAATAAAGAACCAGAGTTCTGGCATGACATATTTCCGCTTCGCCCGCATGTGTTAGATTTTGCTTTACCAGCCCGACCTTGTCGCAGTGATGGCAACACTGGATTATACACGGCATAATGTTCTGTCTGAACAGAGCTGGCCCGCTGTGTAGGTGATCATCTAGGGCGCAATTATGATTAAGGGGCTCAAATCAGTGACTGGGGGGAAAAAAATCGAAAGGAATGCATGTGGTTGCATTCTGTGACATTACAGTTATGTAGGCTAGACTAAACGTGATATTTCACTGCTTTTCCTGTGAAACAGATGCTAGCTAGTTACCAGGTAGATATCCTGTGTTACCTTAGCGTTTTTATTGTAGGTGAACTGACAAAATCTGTTGTCTGTTGCTCATGGCTCAACATAACCTCTCCCTGGGAGTGGAAATGCGGTATATCTATGGCAGCGATGACTGGAGTAATACATCGACTGTTCCAGTGAATCCTCGTTCACCTTTCTTTACAACACCAGTCTTGCCTTGACTCCAACTTCACCCTGCTTTTATCTCTCTTTACAACCTCCTAATGGTCCACGCACTATCAGATACTTATCACGTACATCCCAACGTCTTCTGAGAGAGCAAATCAATTAAAAAGGTTTGTCCATATCATATGTTTTATTGATATGCACAGCAATGTTTTAAATTTAACATTTTAAATGACACACTTTTCTCGAAATGACAAAGCGTAGCTTCTCAACGCCCCAATCACAAGCCAGAGTTCAGGGAGCGTCCACGAAGTTCGTACGCTTAGGTAAACAGATCGTAAACCAGAAACTCCCTCCAGCAGACACACAATCTGAATGTTCATGCGTATATACACGCACACAAAGACAATGGCTCACATACTTGTGCGCGCACACACACACACACACACACACACACACACATATATTTATATCTTTGTGGGGACTCTCCATTCATTTCTATGGGAAAAAACGATAATCCCAACAAGGACAACCCCTAACCCCCACTCAGCCCTTAACCATAAGTAACCAAACAAAATACAAGACTTTTGGCATTTTTAGCAGGTTGTTTGCATTGTGTGTGTGGGGGGGGGGGTGGCAAAGCAGTACCCTGGTTTGCACTGTTACTTCACACCTCCGGGACCAGCGTTCAAGTCTCTGCCAGGGGTCCATGTGTGTGGAGTTTGCATGTTCTCCCTGTGCTGTCGCCAGGTTCCGTCCAAGAACTCTGGTTCCACTGCCACAGTCCAAAAACATACTGAAGCTATTTGGAGTTACCAAATTACCCATAGGTGTGTGTATGTGTGTGTGTGTGTGTGTGTGTGTGTGTGTGTGTGTGTTCCCCTTGTGTGGATCAAAAAAATGTCCCAAGGACATTTGACCCCATGATGTAACATATTCATACCCCCCCCCACATCACACTATAACACATGTTGTATAAGCATGTTTTACCCAAACCAAAATAATTCAAGGATTGTCAGATTCAGTATATCCCTAAAATCTTTTACCTTGGAGCTACAATGTTATACAAGGACAAAACAATTAATTACTTTTTATTTTATTTCATTTAGTGTTATTTCATATTATTTAAAATATGTTCATAAATATTGAGGAAGTAACCTGTATTATTGACGGCTCACATACTCGCCCTAGGAGAAATGTGCTTAGCATATAGTAGTGAATAAGTCTTGGTTGAATAATAAGTATTTGCACATATGTATAATGAACGACAGGATGATGAATGTAATAGTACAACCTTGCAGTAAAATATTTTTTAAATTACTTGGTAGTGAAAGTGTTCTAAATCCAGCGCATCGGTGTCGAATAGGGGCACTCCTTCTCAGATGCGGAATCGATCTCGTTTTCTCTCTCTCTCTCTCTCTCTCCCTCCTTCCCTCACTCACACACACACCTGCCACAAAGCTGCGTTCTGACTCATTAGATTGAGTTCAAACACAAAGCATCAGGCATAACTGATAGGTGGGGAAATATATCAAACTACGTATTTATAACCAGACATGGGAAACGTTAGAGATGAGCGCCAGATGTTGCTCATCCATGTCAGCACAGACCTATTACCTGTCTTAAAGTAATTATGAAACCCCCACAGTCACGAGTAATATTGTTTTACCGTATTTCGTTTATTGGTAGTCTACATCCATTACAGTCGAGGCTGTATCTATAATCCAAAGCAAAGCGCATGTAGCGTTGGATTATAAATACAAATATGGTCGATTTTCATGTATTTTCCTAGCTCGATAAATTAATACAACACTTCAAAACCGCAACTAAGACACTAGACTTTTCATTAAAACTGTAGTTTTATGCAGTTTGAAAATGGGAACATTTATGTGAGTTTCAGACTTTCTTTTTCATTATGTATTACACGGGGACTTAAATAATATATCAACACAAGCCGTTCGTTATGGTTGTAATTAATATTAATTCTAGTAGCTTAATATGTATTTTCAGTGAATAATATATTAGAGCCAATCAGGGCTCTTCTCTCCGGCGTTAACTAGCCAGATGCCTCCGGGACTGACGTCAGCAGCCCAAGGATGGAGGCAGAGTTGTGCGTCTAGATTTCCATCTATCCGAAGAGATGGCGTCCAGTTCCCCATGAATAAGCAAAAAAGAAAAAAGAAACGAAAAAAGGTTCGGAAATTAAAGGAGTTAAAGAGGAGGACGCAGGAAGAGAAATCGAACGCACATTTTAAACAATATATTAAATGAATATAGCCGTGCCTCATCCAGGGGATCTTGCATCTTGGGGTTGAAGATAAATATGGGATTTATTTAATTGTTAAACATCACGGTTTACATCCGCACTTGAAAGGGACCGGGGTAACGTTTGCTTTAGTGTTTTTTTTTTTCTTTTTGCCTCCGCCTCTCTGTCTAACCAACGCTGGGACGGCGAGACAGAGAAGGGGCGATGGCTGCAGGGGGAAGATGCGGGGAAACCGTGGATCATTACCGGGCAGAGGTGGAGCGGCTTACCCGGGAGCTTGCGGAGGCGAACCAGGAGAAAATCCGAGCGGCGGAATGTGGTCTTGTGGTGCTGGAGGAGAATCAGGCTTTGAAGCAGCAATACGCAGAACTGGAATCGGAGCAGGAGGCTCTGAAGCAGGAGCTGGAGCAGTTACAAGAGGTAATGTCCTCTACCCATCACGGCTGGGGTCGATGCTCCAGTATCGCCGTATGACTAAGAAATATGCACCGATTCAGCTCAATTAAATCAGTATAACAAATATTCCAACATTTTAATGGGCGGTAGTGCGTCTCTCACCGGCCGCATTATATTTACTAATCAATAAATTATTTAAATATGGAATATGACATAACATTGCATTTAATATGAGTAAATCGGGGTTGGAGTGCATTAAGTAATAACTGCTTATTTGACCCTTACATGCATCATTTGACAAAGTTTGGATGGACTGCACATCACTGATGCAATATGCCGAAAAGAAGCCACACATTTGTATGCGTTCAGCCCATCGGGAGAGACGCATGGCAACTCCCGTTTGCGTGGCCCTTATACCCGTGTGAATAAGCTTTTTTTTGTCCGCTGAAGACTTAATGCATAGTACATCTTAGGTCCATAGTCTTTTTGTCATCGGGAGTACGCGAATTCCCCATTAGTCTTGCGCTCAGCTCAGGCGTCATAAGCAAGAGGTCAAGCGAATTCAAGCTGCCAATTCAGCAAGATGAAAGGGATTGAAAAATGCATGAAGTCTAACTTAGGAATAACGATTCTTCTCACTGTACGCTTTTCCTAGCTCATGTTCACTGTGAACAGTTGGTAGCTTTGAATCCGTTTGGGCATCACGATAAGGGGTGTTGCCGGGTAAAATATAGGCAAAAAAGTAACCAAACCAGGATAATCATTAAGTTCATTTTCTTGCACTTTTACTTACAGTTTGGTTTATATAGGGCCGTTCTCATCACGGTTTCCCAATTTAACGAACCCATTAAAATGGGAGTTGGCTAATGGAACCCCGAACAGCTCCCATATTTTACAGTGTCTGGTGCATTTCCATGAAATGGCATTGTTCGAATGAAAGTGCTGAAGTGTCCCATTCGTGTGGAATTCTGGTGGGGCCCTTCATCTGCTTGTGTGACTCTTGTGATATGTACGGCGTGGTATGTGTGGTATTACATGATGCAGCTTGATATCTTAGCACAGGCTCAGGAGCCCGAACTGGGAAGCCACTGTGGTCACACAGGATTGCAGAGAGTCCCAGTTCTCCTTTTTTCCTCTTCATTTTCATTTCAGCCCCCTTTTACGCTCTCTGACCAAGCCACAAACATGGATCGATTGATTTTTTTTGAATGTTCTACACAAAGTAGTAAAGAAAACGTATCTTATTATGTTGAAGAACAGTTTGATATGTTTATTTTTCAGTAAGCCGCATGTTCCAGGGTGTATCAATGATCTATTGTAGGACCCAGAATGCTGAAAGCAGTGTATTTGGGGCAGTTTGTTTATAATCTTTTGATCACGTGACCAGATTAGTTTTCAGAGCTTCATTTTTGCCGCACCCCCTACCGAGCCGGCGTCCAGACGAGTGCCTCTGGTCTCCGGGTCTCCATTTTGGCTCGGTTCTGCAGAGGGACCCGCCAGTGAGCGAGCTGGAAATAGTGGAGGAAACCAGGCAGCAGAAGATGGTAGGGGGGGGGAGCCCGAAGGTGTTAGTGTGAGCGGCGGAGCGTGCAGACAGAGGGGGGAGGATACGTCCCGAGTGAATCCGCACCGGTGCTCCGTGCTGAGAAACATCCAGTGTAATTCAGATTTTACCCAGATGCTCCTGCTTGCGTTCCTCCGATTACCTTTGTGTGTTTGGGTCAAATCTGTATTTGTGTGAGAGGGTTCGGTTGAATCGAGCTCTTAGGTTAATGTGTTAGTAAATTGTCTTCAGTTTACAGTCTAGCAAGGACAGGAAGTCGATGTTAGAGCAGCTGGAATACCGACCGGAGCTGTACAGTCCATATGTGTGATCCAGACTGGGTCCTGGTCCTACGCAGCTGTGCACTGTGGGTAACGGGCAAATCCTTTCCTTTTGATATGAATTATAACATGAGCAAATTCATTACAAAGTGCTTCAGTTGTGATTCACCCATCTTACCCTGCTTATCTGATACAGGACCACAGACCCAAGGCAGGTGGCATCCTGGATGGGATGTCAGGTGAATAATTAGTATATTGCCACAATAATGTATTTAATTAATATGCTTTTTGTTTTTTTACTGAAGCATTACCTATTCTTAGTAAAATCTGGATTATAAGTGGCTAAGTTTTATTGATTAAAGTTCTGATCCATGAATTTTTCCTACAGCCTTTTGCATTCGCTAGTTCAAGTTTTTCCGTTAATATTTAATGTGTTTGTGCAGTCGATTTGTCACGCAGCCTGTATACTGATCATCTGAGTGTTTTCGTTGAGAGCTCCGTGAGCACCATTAGATCGCGGAGACCTGTCACGCCCCGCGCACAGATGTCATTGAATACCCCCTTCCTGTCGGCGCCCTTCAAACCTGCACAGAGTAGAGGACAGAATGACTGCTGGCTGCGCACTCCTGTCAAGGTCGACGTGGGAAAGTAAAAAGCCCCAAGCAAACCCACGCCTGAAGCTTAGGACGGGGCTGAGCAAAGTGGAGGCCGTTAATGTGAGGGTGACGGGGAGATGCCTTCATGAGCATCCTCAGCGGAGCCGGGCTCAATCACAAGAACAATAAAACTCCAGTGAGCGGCTTTTTCTGCTCACACAACAGATGCAGTCACTGTAATGGACAGCAATGACTCATAAAGGCGCCGGGAACAAAAACCTCAAAGCATTATTCACAGAGATGTGGAACACTTTCATTTTGAATCTGTTTCGGTCCCCTCGCTCTCGTCTCAAATTTAAAGCATAAATAGTTTAGGAAATAAAGCAAGATGCACTGATTGAAAACTGAGCTCCGCAGCCGATAGGTGTTCCTGGTTTTGCCCAAATCGTGTAGGGACTGGCGGATATAATATTTTTAGCAGGATATGAATGGAGGCAAACTTGTTCAAACGGCATCGCAGGACGGACAACAAGGGCGAGATGCGATTTCCCCTTAGTCTGTTTACTGGGCTCTGTGTGGTATTATAGCACCGGTGCTGAATGTATTTTTCACAATCCGCGGCTTTGTATGGAAATGTCCTGTCACATTCGTGAGAGTTCAAAGCTCTCTGTTGCAGTGTTGTTCATATGATTAGTTAAAATCCTGTCTCCTGATGCCTCTTTATGGCAGATTTATGTTTGCCTGCACAAAGGGTTGCTGCGTAAATCCAAAGTGAGGCAATTAGTATCACGCCTTTCTGGAAATGGGTGATGTATCAATTACCAGTTTAGTCCTCAGTGTAATTACCGTGCCGTGGGGCCCCCAGCCATCAGCTGTGACAAGCCCCCACCCCTCAGTTATGGCACCAGTCAGAGGGAAGTAAAGCATCTTTGTTTCACTGCCATTTAAAGGGGGTGATGTATTGATTCGGGGCAGATCTGCCAAATGATGGGAGGAGCTATTTGGAATTGTTTAAACATGTTTTTTTTTCTCCTGAGTACATAAAGTGGTGTTTTTAGTCAGTTCGCTCTAAGCCACTGGCCACTCTGAGGATCCCTGGTCACTCCTGGTCACTTTCTCTGGTGGCTTCCCAGCATCGGCGGGAAGGGGAAGGAAAACCGAGTGGGCTTCACGGAGCAGACGAGGACGCAGGCTGGTGCCACAGTGACGCCGGCCTCTTCTGTCAGCGTAGCCCATGCACAGCTGCTTTGACGGGGGGGGAGAGGGGCCAGAAGCAGCATGAAGTGGGTTAACTTTCAGGTCGGGAAAGCAGAGGCCACATTGTGGGCGCCGGGGGCTAATGCTAATGCTAATGCTAATGAAAAGACAGGCACTACACTGTCTGGCCAGGAAGTCCAGACCAGGATTTTGTTTCAGCCAACCTGTTGAATATAAAGAGCCACTGTCGCGGGGTACCCAACTGGGTGGCTGGAACGAGACCGTCCCAAATCCTTACTGGGATTCAGCCATTATGCCCCTCAACACGTCTTCCCGGTTTCATACTGGCTGAGGACTGGAATCCTTCTTCAATAAAAGGTCACGTAAATCCATGGGGCCGAGTGATCTCTGTTGCAGTGTTGTTCATATGACGCTGTGACGCTGACCCGGTTGCAGTACATATCTGGTCTTCCAAAAGTTGATGGCTACTTCCCCAATGAGATGTCAGCTAAGGGTGAGAGCAGAAGTCTAATTATTGTCTTATTTTCCAGAGGTTAGGTCCTGGCTCTAGATGAATCTGAACTTGGCAGCCGGGACGACTTGGACTGGATCTGTGAGGCACAGACAGCGTTAGCATTTCTGGCTCGTCCATTGGTGGCAGCAGGCAGACCACGCATAGACATAGACTGGGGTGTGTGATGACCATGACTTACCTCGTTTAAGGACTTTTTGGTGATATTTTTCTACAGTTAAAACTCCCAAACTGATAACGATATTTGGAGACATAAACATCCCGGACTACTTCAAAGAACCCAGATAGATTTTACTCCAAGAAAGCCGCTTGTATTCCTTCCAAGCTGAAAGTGTAAATGTAGTTCCATCGATCCATCGGTGGTCTAAAGCAGTGGTCCTGAACTGGGGATCCGCAGCCCAGTAGAGGGCCTTAGTGAGGGCTGAAGGGGGCTGCACAATATATTTGAAAATTGTAGAAAAAATGATAACATTGCTTAAGAACTTGCAGCCTATACTGAATTTTTACGGTATATTGATATATAGGATAACACAATATCTTTTCCATCAGTATATTGCTATTTTGCATTAGAATTTGGGTAGAATTAAGGTTAGGAATCATTGTTACTCAGTTTATTTCATTATAAACCATCACTAAATGTACTGCAGTTTGCACTATTGTATTTTGTTGAAGCCTAATGCCTTAAAATGAGGGTCCGATTTTAGAGCCATTTGCCAAATAGGTTTCAGATTTAGATTTTTTTAATTACAAATGCAGATAACGGAAGTGATGCCATTACCTGTGTCGGCCGCCCAAACACTGCTGGCCTGAAGCTTATCGCAGGTGGAAACACTGGGGTACGACCCGGGCAGGACAGCTGTAAGGGACATGTGTGCATATGACCATACACTGATAGCACACCTGTCCATGTCTTTGGAATGCTGCAGGAAGCCTGTCTGACACAGGGAGAACATGTAAACACAGGCACACATGTCATACGTGACCTACCGGCAAACGCAGGGTGGAGAAGGGATGAAGCCCCCCCCCCCCCCCGCAGATGTACCGCCCACTGAGACACGACGCCGCCTGACCTGAAGTCATGTAGTAATAAATGAATCATGCGGGTAATTGAAGAACGAGAAGACAGTGAAGTCATACATGCGATGTCATGGTGCCGTAAGTTTGACTCAGAACAGGGATCAATGCTTCAGATATTGTGTTTGGAACGGAAAGTGATTCAGCCCGAATGTGTGTTTTTTGCTTGACACCTGGGAGATGACGGTGATTCACCATTTTGATTTTGAAATGCATTCCTAACAGTCCTCTTATAAATGTGGCTTTGCTGCTTTTCGAGGTCGGCGGTTGTGTGCTGGCTGAGAATGTACGGACGAAACGTAGGCGATTCCCCGGAGAGACGCTGCTCTTCGATTCTCAAGGATGACCATTAACCTCAACCGTTTGTATAAAATATCAAGGCATGTTTTCGGGTGAAACCTTTACTGGGTACAGCATGGCTCAGCTAGGCACCCAAACCCGCATCCCTGGTCCAGTAGCTCTTCCTATTCTCTGAACCGGACCCGCATCCTTCCCGAATCTCTCCTTTGCACCTTTTCTAAAGTCAGCTTTGTCTCCCACACGAATATGTATTGCAGTACTATGTGTGTGGGAATGCATTTCACTGGCTGAGCTGAATCATTTATGAGCAGGTCGGCTGTAGTATCTGGTGCAGCAGAGGAAGGTGTTTCACAGGGTGTGTCCTGGGCGCCAAGGAAGGGGCACAGAGTCTCTGAGTCACCCTTCTGCTGTGATGTCATCCTCGAGAGCTCTCACCCTTCTGCTGTGATGTCACCCTCGAGAGCTCTCACCATTTTGCTGTGATGTCATCCTCGAGAGCTCTCACCCTTCTGCTGTGATGTCACCCTCGAGAGCTCTCACCATTCTGCTGTG